>NNCF01132961.1:543950-605799 GCA_002313205.1 Laupala kohalensis
TATATATATATATATATATATATATATATATATATATATATATATATATATATATATATATATATAATCAAGGATATGACTGTGAAATATTACTGTGTAATACCGGCCTAAGGGCAGTTCTTGAAGAAATTTCCAGAAAAAAGTTCATACATACATAGTTACATACAATTATTGTCTTCTAAATATTTTGGGTATGGCAAATTGAAGAAAAACAAATTAAAATGTAATGAGCAGTGGATCCCGAGTACTTACTACTGAGTAAAGTTTTTTTGATGCCTTCAGCATTCCCGTCAACCAAAAAACTTCCCATCCTAATTGCCTTACCCTATTCGTGTGGTTAGAAGGAAGAGCAGGGTCATTGGGCCAAAGTGAGCCGCAGCATAATAAGCAATGGTAATTAACATTTATTCTATACTGTTTAACATATAATCTTTGCAATGTTTCGTCATACAAAAACTAATAGTTACAGATGAAAAAAATTATAAACAAATATAACTGAACAAATAGTGTTAAGCTTGCGAGTAATTGAAAGAAATGTTTAAGTTCCACAAATCCGCCCACAGTGCTTGGTGGTTGGGGTGGGGGGGTATAGAGTAGTCTCTCAGTACTGTTGCCGGTCCCAAGCCCGGATGAAGGAGGAGGGTTAGGGCGTCAGGCCAGCGACCTGTTCACTATGAAAAAGCCCACTGCTAAAAATCCCAACAATCTGCCTCGAAAAAGTGTCAAGGAAATACAACGAATCATGCTAAAAATAAGGTTATGAATATTGGTACTTGGAATGTTCTTACCCTACTGCAACCAGGAAAAATGAATGAATTGGCTAAACAGGTCGACAAACTTAAACTAGATATTGCTGCATTGCAGGAAATAAGAAGGAAGGAAAATGGAGTTGTTAATAAGAAAGAACTTACTCTGTATTTCAGTGGCACAAAAACCACATCAGGTCAAGCGGGTACAGGTTTTTTTGTTAAAAAATATCTTCAAAAACATGTCATCAGTTTTGTTCCTCGTAATGAAAGAATGTGTAAATTAAGTATTAAAGGAAAATATAATAACATATCATTAATCAGTGTATATTCCCCCACGGAAGAGAAAGAAATAGAATATAAAGGGGAGTTTTATGAAGATCTGCAACAGGTACTAGAAAATGTTTCCTGTAGTAACTCTATTTTAATTCTAGGAGATCTGAACGCGCAATTAGGGAAGGAAAAGACCTATAGCAAATTAACTGGCAGGCACACTTTTCATGAGAAATCAAACAACAATGGAGATCTCCTATGTGAATTTGCATTAGAACATAACTACAATATAATTAGCACACAATTCCAGCATAAGAAAATTCACCTAGGAACATGGAATGCTCCCGGACAAACAGTGGTGAACCAAATAGATCACGTCTTGATCAACAAGACCTCATAAGTGATATAAGAGTTCTAAGAGGCCCAAACATAGATTGAGATCACCATTTAGTGCGAACAGTTCTTCGCCTAAATCTTCCTGCGGTATACGAGTATAAGAAGAAAATACCGTATGTAAGCAACTGGAACAAAGCCAGCTTGTCTAATCCCGCAAATCTCAAGGATAATCGCTCAGAACTCTACAGGAAACTTAAAGATCTCCCTGTTGCAGAGGATTTAAATGAAGAAGGGAATAACGTTCAAAAAACAGTTAAGGATATTGGTATTAGAACAATTGGGAAGCAAAAACCTGTTAGGAGTGAATGGTGGGACAATGAATGCAGACAAATAATACAGGAGAAAAATGAGACAAGATCTAGATACATTCAAGCTAAAACTACAGCGACCTATGAGTAGTATACACTTAAAAGATTGCAGGCCAACAAAATCTGTGAAGCAAAGAAGTGAGTTTCGTTAAATAATAATCAACGAAGTGAAAGAGAGCTACATAACAAAAGAGACAAGGAAGTTTTTTTAAGGAAGTCAAGGAACTGCAAAAGAAAAACAGTGTGCGAACCCTATGTAAGGACGAAGAAGGAAATATTATCTTTCAAAAACCTGCAGTACTAGAAAGGTGGAAAGATTATTTTAAAAATAATATAAACATAAAAACTGCAGATACACAAGATGTTTTACTCCACTGCTCAGAAGGATTATTAGAACTAGAGCATAACTGGAACCTCCCTTGTATAACGAAATATGTTATATACCGATTCGGAATTTAAAATATGGTAAACTTGCCGGTTCAGACAATATTCCCCCAGAGATCATAAAAAGCGGAGGCAGGACACTTGGTCAAATATTATATGGTTAATCCTAAATGTATGAGAAAAGGAACAAATACCAACTAAATGGAATGAAGGGATTTTATACCCAATGTTTAAGAAAGGTGCTAGGCTGGACTGTGAAAACTATAGGCCAATCACTATGTTGAACATAGCCTACAAGATTTTTGCAATCTTGGAAAAAATCTTACCGGCATTGTTGGATGTCAACTTGATGAGACCCAGACAGGTTTTAGACCAAATAAATCACCAATAGATAACATCTTTATGATCAGACAAATTTTTGAAAAATGCCATGAATATAGCATTGACCTCTACAATATTTGTGGATAATACTAGAACCTTTGACTCAATATAAAGAGATAAAGTACCTGATTACCTATACCTAAATAAAGTTTCACCTAAGCTTGTACGATTAATTATGCTAACATTAACAAATAACAAAGCAAGAGTAAAAGTTAATAATGAGCTCAGCGACTAGTTTGATGTGTTATCTGGTGTCAAGCAAGGGAATCCTCGATCTGCAACCGTCTTTAACATAGTAATGGACACAGTATTGAAACAAATGGACACAAGAGGGAACATTTCCACACATTTAAAGCAATTCATGGCATACTCAGATGATGTATTAATAACCGCAAGGACCAAACAGTCATTAATAGAAACTTACCATCAGCCCAAATTATTATCTGCACCTCTCAGTCTTGTAGTAAATGAAAAGAAACCGAAATTTCTGCAATGCTCCCGGAAAGTCAAAAGGACTGAAAATATCAAAGTGAACAACACTCAAATAGAAACAGTAATCTCATACAAATTTCTTGGATCCATAGTTAATGGTATGAATGAGATTGACGAAGAAATTAAAAAAAGGCTCACTCTCGGCAATAAGGAATATTTTGCGAATGCAACACTATTTAAGAGCAAACTAGTAACCAAAACCATGAAATCAAAACTATATTGGACAATAATAAGTCCCTTAGTAATATATGGTAGTGAAATATGGGTGTTAAAAGATGCAAATAAGGGAAAACTTGCAGTGTTTAAAAGGAAAATACTCAGGAAGATATTTGGTCCTACAAGAGAAGAAAGTGGCTCATGGAGAATTTTAAAAAATGCAGAATTAAACAAACTAATTCATAATAGAAATATAATAAATTGCATAAATCTCAAAGATTGAGCTGGTTTGGCCATCGCTGCAGAATGGGGAACAAAGAACTGTTAAGAAGGTATGGGAATGGAAACCATTAGGTGTTACACCTCAAGAAAAACCGAAAAAGGAATGGTCTGAGGACGTCTATAATGATTTACGTAGAATGAAAGTGGATTGGAGAAAGAAGATCAAAGATAGGAAGGCGTGGAAGCAGATTGTTGAGAAGGTGAAAACTCTCCCATCAGAGTTGTAGAGCCAAGTGAATGTTCCACAAACACAATTCGAAAGGTTAATTCAACATGTCATTAAAAAAACTAAAATTGATAAATGTCATGAAAAAGAAATGTTATGAAACGAAAATGAACGAAAGGAAATAACATGAAACGAATTATCTCATGTTTTTATGATAGAACATTGACATGAAAGATTTCAAACATTGTGAATTCTAAGAAATATCTGGTTGATAAATTGTAATTTTAGTCGCAAGAATATGTTGCACTCATGGGTCTATGATCTAAGATGTATAACATTACATTCATTTTAAAAACTAAATAATGTATACAAAAAAATATTATCATTCATATAATACTAAAAGATGTGCAGTTCGTGAACAAATGTTTTTTTTTCTTTTAGCTGTGAGAGTAAGATGAGATTGTTGTCTTGCACTTGATGAAACACAAAGATATTTTAGTAATTATGACAAATGTGAGAATATAATACATACCTTTCGCCTTATAGTTTTTAAGTTGACGTAAGTAGCAATTAGAGTAGAGTGGATTAACTACGAATAATTTCTAAAAATATTTGTTGTAACCTTTCTTTTTTTTGCCAGTGAATAATTCTTTTCTAAAAATTAAGTCTCAAGAAGTTTGTGCAAATTGTATAATCTTTCTTTCCCATAGTAATAAGAAAAAATTAATCTTTAGTATTGGTAAAATTAACCAATAAGAAGTATATTATATAAATTAACATTTGCAGATTATTCAACGAAGATGCTGATGTGCTGTGCAAATTTGAAATTTAAAGAAAATTGAAACGTTTCTTGTATATTTTACCAAAAATTCCGTTATTTATGAAGTTTCAAATTTTTAATCTTCCTTTTTGACAATAAATAATATTTAATCTGTCATATCATAAATTATCTTACTTCTGAATTTGATGTTTACTTTGAAAAAGATGCTCAATGTCGGGATTATAAAGGCAAAAAATCATTTTTCATATGGTAATACACACTGTAGTATACATTAGTAAGTTAAAAATAATACAATTATTTATGTTCATTGCATTACAATAAGATTAGGTTAGTTAAATATTATTGTAACTTAAAATGTAACATTAGAAATTTAAGTTGAACATATATAATTGTACTTCAAGAAATTTAAACATTCTGTTTACCTAAACGTTCAGCCTCGAGAGTTCGTTCTACAAGGAGAAGCGGTTTACTTCTACAGTCTAAAAGTTCATGTTCTCCTTGTGGCATGGGTACTTTGATTCCACCCCCATCCGCTCATTAGAGGTAAAGGATGGAAATGGAAGGTATTAGAGTTGTTTTTCCGTTTTGGATCAAACAGAGAGAATAGTGGGAGGTATCAATTTAAATTTGGTGAGCAGATGCACCTGGAGCATTCTTTCCACACTACTTTGAAGGGAGAACCGGGGAGAATTTTTAGATTTGGTCCAAGGGAAGGACCAAATGTTGCGCATTTTGATTGAAGAGAACACAAATTTTTGAAATATTGAATTATTGTAAGGAGTGGCTAATATAATGTTATTTTCAGTACAGGCAACGTACTGTATATAACATTCTCGGAAGTTTTAGATCAACTGATAACGTCACCCTTCAATGGTGATGGGGTAAATAGGTTAGGGAGGTTTTCAAGGGCGGGAGATTGTTTCATCTCATTTTCTGTAGCGTACTTTGTACTGCCTTTACACAAGACATTAGCCCTTCCTGACATCTGTACGTTCTTTTTCGCTTGATTATCGTAAAAAATTTCATCTCAATACACTAGAATTAGCCTCGCTTGAACGTGATGCAAAAAAAACAACAACAACAAACATTTCACTTATCAAAACAATCATTTGTGTCCTAAACCCAACAAACAAACTGATGTGTCCTCATGAGAAGACAAGTCGTGTATATATTACTTTTACTTTACGTTTGTTTCTATGTTTTAGGACACAAATGATAGTTTTAATGAGTGGAATGTTTGTTGTTTTCTGTAATGTAAAAATGTTTTTCACCTGATGAGGGCTGTGTCCACATGCAGAACGTTGGGTTAAACTGTTAAACCAAAAATATAGTCTAAAGATGACGAAATTGTTCTAATGAATAAGTATTCAGATGAAATATTCATTATAATATATCTTTATAATATATTCATGATAAATCTGAGTTTGTCAATAATTAATCAATGGAGATCAATACGATATTGAGATCAATACGATCTTGAGATAACTTTCATCATAGAAACTCTCACTTATAACTGGCGAGAGTTGACTTCGTGTGTTCGCCACGCCACGAGAAAAGTGACATCCACTTTCCAGTGAAGTCCCTCTTCTGTCGCGGAGTTCCGGCGACGTGAGCGCGTCTGGAGTGCTGGGCGTTTGCAGACGAAGAGGATCGCGTGGCGCGACATGTCGGTCGCTATGGTGATAAAGCGACGGCGAGAGTCACCGAAAGCGTTGCATGCGCTAAATGCGAGGTTAAGCATTCGGAGTAGATATGATACGCTCTACGGAGTTGTCTCGTGCTTCACGCCGTCCTCCGTCATTTTGTGTATTTGAAAACTTTGGAGTGTGTCCCTTTCAAGATTTCGATTACTACGAAATAAGTACACGATATATTCTTCTCGCAACAACATTCTACAACACACACAAAAAAATTACGGTCATGTAAAATTAGTATAAGAGATTATTATAAAATAACATTATTTTCATTCTAAGCACTCATCAAGGATAAATTAATTACACTATATGAAAGTAAATTGACTGAAAATTATTTACACATACATCTATATAATTAAAAATTAAATACTTTTCGTTGGTAAGCGCATCACTTGAGAACGGCTGGACTGATTTGGCTAATTTTGTAGTCATAATCGTCTGAATAAGATCATAATAATCTGAATAAGGTTTTAGGGAAAGAAAAATTGGAAAAGTTGCCCGGAAAATTGGAAAATTCGGGAAAAACTGAAAGTGATTTTTTCTATGGGATTTTTGTATTAATTTAAGACCATAACTCACGATTCAAACGATGGATATGCGTAATTCTTTTTTTTCCGTCATGGTCCTGGAACAGTTTTCATGAAAAAATTCGGGAATTACAAAGGAAAGCCGAAAAATTCGAACAAACTGTAAAAATTATAATTTTTGTTTGGACTCTCGACCATAACTGACGATTGGAACATCTTATTTGGTTGATTTTTTTGCTTTGTTTTTTATGATTTTAAGTTGAATTTTTTCTCAGAAATATGTTTTTTCTCTGATTGTTTGACGGGACATATTCTGTTGGGTCAGCTAGGTTTTAATAAATATGTACTTGCCGTGTATGAGCAAAATTTTTTTATTTTCTCGTACACTATTTACCAAAAAATTGTATGTAAATAGAAATCAGTTACTAAATTAATATACCATTATCACATTGCATCCAGTAAATTAAATATATCAAATGAAAGTTAAATATCAGAATCAGCAACGTTAAGAAAAGAATAAAATCTCAGTATTTACTACTATAATTATTTCTATGCAATTCAATGATGGATTAGGAAGATTGTACTAAAATATATGAAGTAACTGACATTATTACATCAAAAACAAATATCTAAATTTCATATTCGAAACAAACAAATATTTCTTCAATAAAATATGAAATTTCACATTTATCCACAAATATCAACTCAATTGAGTACTACCACGAAGATAATCCGCTCCTAATTTTTTGGTATGTTAGACCAAATAGCCAAGCAATATATTGCAAACTAATTGACAATACTACTTGATTTAAATTACTGTCCCATAGCCTTCCAATACCTAATTCAAACAATATTACAATGATATTGTTACACTACAGTAAAATTTATGTGTGTGTTTTCATTCAGCCTTTTCTACGCGCATACCAGTGGATACAATAATGTCCATATTACTTATTAGTAAATTCCGATACCGCGAGAAGCGATATTTAAAGTAATGAGACTAATAAGGTTTTATTTCTGTTTATTCTTCCAAGTAAGTTCCCTAAAACATTCTAAACTAGCCAACAGAAATATCAATACTCGTTTTATTATTTATTTAGTTCGGTCCCATTACCTTATTAAATATATCGATCTTCTTTGAAGAAATAAAGTTGCGAAATAAGTGACTTTTATGGGAAAGAAAGAGTAGAGTATTTGAGGAAAATGGGAAAGAAAGAGAAATCTGAAACGGAAAAATGAATTAATAAAAAGCCAGGAAAGATATGAGAAATACAAAGAATAATTAAAAACTTACGACCTTTTTATGGACGAATATTATTTATATTTTCAGTGAAGAAATTAAAGAACTTTAATTATTTATTTCATTAGATTATATAATGAATATTAATTACAGTATAAATACAAAGAATACGACACACAAATGGGGCTAATTAAAGATATTTTAAACAAAGAGGAAGAAAAAAAGGAGTTCTGACATCTAAACAAGTAACCTTGCAATGACTATGGAAGCAAGGCGGCTGAAATTAAATGGCCAAAGAAAATGAAAAAAAAAAAGTTATGAAATCTCCAAGAGTTTATAAACTGCAGTGCTTCTTCATCACTTCGTAATGAGACCAATAAGTAGAAAGGGAGTTTGGCGGGTTGCCTATTCATGGCTAGATTATAAAATTTAAAAATCTCTTTCTTCATTTTATGGTTGAAAACAATTAAAGACTGTAGTTCCTAAATACTTTTATAGAAATCTATTGCTCCAAGAAATTGTAGTAAAACTGTTTTCTTTGGTTTTTAAATCTCCTTGAAATAATCTTCCAAATCAAGTGCAAGATATTCAAAAATTCTTTCTTGTTGGAGTTTAGGAATTTAATATCTAGATCGGTCGTATATGAAAATAGTTTTCTTTCTCGTCATCATCAAAATCATCCGTCTGAGGGATCAGATAAATAGTCTATCGTATTTAAGAGATCTGAGTCCCCTAACGTGCGAAATATGAAATATCTCAGTTTCCTGAATTGCGGTCATGTTATTAGAAATTACATTCACTGCCGTTTGATTGCTTTTCTCAGTCCACATTCATTATAACTTACTTCCAGCCATGTCATCCTGATAATACATATGACAGTGGATTATTTTTTTGTTTTGTTTTTGGCTGGGACGGGAAGACAACTAGGGGACTGGTACTCTGCGAAAAATGTGGGTTATAAACACCCGTGTTGCATATAGTTATTGTAAGATGTATGTTTTACTGTTAAAATTGTATTTATAGATAAAAGAAAAGTAAACGTAATATTAACTAGTCACCACAAAAAACAGGAATAGACGCCTAGAAATAATTCTTTGCGCGTATAAAAAACACTTCTTAATTTCCTTAAAGCATATTAGGAAGTTTCAGAAAGGAAGATATTACACGTGCTGGACAATATGTTAATAAAGATGCATACTGCACGAACAATGACAAAACGCACGCAAAAGCCTTGTACCAATTATGAGTGCCATTTTGTTACTTCCATCATAAAACATAAATTACTCACCCAGAGATTTTTCGCTGAACCACAAAGTAGCACAATTTTTCACATAATAATGCAGTAATTCTCCCTCCACACGCATTTCATCTCCTTCCACGCCTATCTCAGTGCATCCTCATGTTTATTCTGTGAGAAACTGCACAGTTATGTCAATTAACCTCAGTTGTTCTTCAAGAAACGGATCGAGAGGCGCGAAATGGCTCCCACATTATATTACATGCTGCGTGTCCTTGACTCATTGTATTTCGGAAATATGAAGTAGTATTGTTTAACCATAAGATGGCGTCATCTGAGTCACTATGCTGCAAACGTTGTGAGAATGCGTGTGCTTGCAGTTTCAATCAACATGCAATGAATTTGTATAATAAAACCACCCGAAGATTGTTTTGTTTTTTAGGTAATGAATCTAGTTCAAGTAGCGGTGCTCATTGGAATCTTCCAGATTCGTTTTGTCAGTAATTGTGCTTCCAAGGCAAAAAATATTTATCAGATCCCGGTGCAACCAATTTACTCCGCATTTAACTTTAAATGAATAAAACAAAGATAATCCTGTTTTATTGTAATTACATAGTACATCATAAGTATTTTATAAATAATCGCAAGATGATGTTAATCAATAAAGTTACACTAAATATCACAGAATCGAATTTTCTTGTTTCCACCCTGTGAAGACAGGTCTTAAGGTTAGAGGAATATACGAAATGATTTGTAATACAAGTGATCATCATCATAATGTGTACTGGATTGTGAGTCTATCAGAACATATTTCTGAGGAGATATATCTTTAACAGAAAAGTCATAATATTCATTGTCCTCAACTCTACAACTCTTTGCCAAAAGGGGCCATATCAATATTGTATATAATTCCATCCGCAAATATTTAAATATTATTAAATTGAATCTCTTTAAATCCGCGGTTAAAAGCTACCTATAGCACCATTGCTTCTACGATACAAAAGAATTCATTGTTTTAAATAAAAATTAAAATGTGTTTCTATTTCCCATTAAATGTTGTGTTTAATTTTTTTAATTATTCTTTTAAATATTACATAGGTCAATAGATCTTGTACTTTATCACACCTTTGCTCTAGTTCTTTCAAAATAAATGATTTAACTTCAAAACAATTTTTCTGCATGGTAATGTTGTTTCTTATAATTTTTATAAGTCTAGTTTTACCTATACTAAACCTTAGCAATGTTGTGTACATTAACTCCATAGCCCCGTCCTGACCCGGGTTTCTCTTCGGTTTTCCTTTGGACAGAGGTGGATTTTCTATTACACAAACTCTCTAGACTCTTGCATAGGGGTAGGAGTCTATTGTATTAATTAATCAAAAACAGAACCCTGAAATGACATTGTTGAAGGCAGGGCGATCTAGGAACTAAGATTTAGGTGTAATAATTAATCTCGAATTGGGAGCTATTGTAATAGTTTCGATTTGGAAACAATGAATACTGAATAATCTAAAGTTCTATAATAATACGTATTTGTGAACTATCTTTGTTTTTAAGTTTTTTGTAAACTATTTGAGTTTTATTAAATACAAATTTGTTGGTATTCTGTTGATATTATAACACGTATCTAACTTTTTATTCTTATCCAAGGAGTCTGCTGAAATTTTCAATTCTCCTCTGCCTTAAGACCCTTGATTAGAATTGATGAGATGGTCCCTTGCTTGCTCCCAGAAAGTAAATTAGTTGATTGTTGATTAGGTGGTCATTTGCACATTACAACTTCTTTTGACAATAATTTTGTTATTAACTAAGACATATATTATTTCCTGATACGTTTTGTTTTTCCTGATACAACACATATTTTGAGCATTCATTGATATAAGAAGTTTAGATTAAATACATTATCTGAAAAAATGAACACCATCGTGATTCTTCTTAATTAAATGTTGTCCTCATCTTTTAATTAATGAATAAATACAATCAGTAAAAAGAAATTGATTTTTTCACACGACTGTTACATTTCAATGTTTCAAATGTAGGTGAACACTTCTATCAGCTTAATATTACGGATACGAAAATGTGTTTGTAGGTACCTTTCCTCAAATCAAATTGTTTTCCCTTCTTTGAGTGTCGAAATGACTATTATGTTGTAGATGAATGTTTGGTAAGTAAGTTTGGTAAGTAATTTTGCATGAAAAATATTTTTAAAAGTGTACCTGGCAGAAAGGACAAAAATAAAAAATTTCCTGGGTAACTTCGTTGTTCCGTCATGCAATCTTACTACCGGCCGTGCTTCCACAGTGCGCAGACACGCGCCAAGCAATGGTCATTAACATCGTCAATAGTCAGGTGAAAATTGTGATGGACCGGAACTCGAACCCGGGATTCCTGCTCTGGCCGCAGGTGTGCTGTCCACTGCTCCACCAGCCTCAACACCCAAGTCCGTACGCAACATCCACCCGGTCCACAAAGACCACCGATTCAGGCCGTGTAGACTGGGGAGTCGAGGCGGGTGGAACAGTGTACAGCACACCTGTGGCCTGACCAAGATGTCCTGGGTTTGAGTCCCGGTTCGTCGCAATTTTCACCTGGCAGTTGATGATGTAACGAGTAGGTATTTGGAAGTTGTGAGATAACTACGGCCATTATTTCCGTGGTTACTTATCCATTAGAATCCACTCCACCCTACGAAGTTTGAAATTGAATTTTTTAAAAAAATGTGTCTGTGAACTGTTGTAAGACAAAATAGATCACTGTTAAAAAACAGTCAAATTTATGCACTATTTGTAGATGACTATGCGACACTTGCAAATAAGTCCCATCGTAAAGAGATCGATAATTATGTTCTTTTAGGTGATTCAATAGTAACTTTACCTATAATTATTGAGCCAAAATACCGCAGGATAATATTTTTATAGAAATTCATTGTTATTTTTTTCTTTTAATTTCGCTTTATTTACCTTCACCTGATCTCAAAACATATTTTTTATTATATAAATATATTTTCTTTGTTGTTGAAACAAATTTCGTAAAGTAGTTTCTAAGAGATAAAATATTACACTCTTAATGTGAGTACCTCAATTGTTTGAAAGATATTGGTTTAAAATGATAACCCAAAAATTAAAACGGTGCTTTTATTAATTCTCCAAGAATTAAAGAAATACATAAGTTTTTGGTTTCGTGGTCGAAATCCATACTTCGAAGTTACTAATTTTAGTCTGAATAGTGAATGTAGTTAAAGATTAAATACAAAAGTATCATTCCTTTGATAGCATTGATGTAACGCAAGCGTCCCTACATGTTGAGAGAAAGGTGAGCAAAAGATAATTAAGGAAGCCATGTGCATCGTGGTCACAGTCCTAGACTCATTTTCGCCCAACACAATTTAGCAGCGAGTCTCATACGAGTAGTTTTTCCCGGATGCGTACAACGTGTGTGAGTGTGTGAACAAAGTGGAACAAAGCGGTTAAGACGTCGCAGCGTTAGCAGCAAACATAAAGTAAATAGAATAATTACAGGGTGCACGCTCTTGCGTAGTTATGACGTTTGCGTTGCGCTAGATGGTACCGTAGCTCGAAACGTGAGATCTTCACGTGTAGTTTCAACATGTATTTGAATATTTAAAGCGTGTATATTTTTACGACGATATGTCTGCGGTCTTCCGACTTCGTAGTCGTTACTTCGGCAGTAACATTATATGGAAAATTATTCCATGTTGTTCTTCACACATTGTTTTTAAGACAAAAATTATCTTCGCAATTATCTTCATGTAAAATTCAACGTACACAAACGGATACTGTGCTCTCTACATTGACTTTACTAAACCTGTTAGTAAGAAAATTGTATGAAAACTCACTTAAAAATATTCTCCTTCGTGCCATGGTGTATAAATACATAGTACGCATCGTGAGAGATTCAGTGAAAAATTGTGGCCTTTTAAATTTCTCGGATGATTCTATACTTAATGAGTAACTTATTTCAAAAAGTTTCAAGAAAACAAAAAAAAATTATTCGGGAAGATAAAACTTGATAATACTCAATAAAAAAATTAGATTTGTGGGATGACGAACCAAAAACCGTCGTTGCTGTAGCCTCCTAAGGAAATGACACACTTTAAAATACTTGAATTGCAGGGGATAACACGTGTAGGAGTCGATGAGCATATGAACAAACAATGAGTAACTGGGAATAGTGATGTCGGAAGACCGTAGATACGAGGTGAAAATTTGAAATATAATAAAGGTAAATAAGCTTTGTCTGCAACAATCTACTGAATGTAAATGAATCGCAACCAGAACATACTCGTAAGTGATTACTGTTATATCAGTGGCTTCAAGCAATTACCAGATCAGTGCACAATTTTGAGTTACGGCCCTTGAAAGTATTCAAAATATTTTTTTTTTCTTTTATAACACTGACATTTAACGTTGAAATAATGTGCTATTGCAATACTTTGTTGCTAAAATAAAAAAAAACTATGTCTTTACATAGAAATACTTAAAAAAATAATATTTTAAACATGAAAAATGAGAAAAAATTATTTACCTGGTTACCTCAACTCATCGAGTTTTTATTATTTTACCCTGTTCATCTAATTTCTTAAGTTCGTACTCATAAATACGTAACGAACTTGCTTTTGAATACAATTCGTAGTATAGTTGCCTGTTTATTCCTGTTAAACGTCTATGTAACTGTTTATAACTGTTTTTTAGCGTTTGTACGTAAATTTTCTCTTTATAGTTTTTGAACTTTGTACCTAAACCTTTTTGAATTGTTTAGAGTAATACGAATAAAATTTAACAGAAAACAAATATTTGTGACAGATTACCTCATTTTTCTCAAAGACTGCAGTTACCTGGTGAAGTCACTTGGTTCCGGGTTTCATTATAGAATGTACTCGAGCCACCGACCTCAGGTTTACCACAACATGCAGTTCGCTGTCTGACTTCATTCCTTCGATAATCACCGAATTGTCGATCATATGATTTCACTCTGGCGCGATATATCAGCCTTTGCATATGTTCTACAATGATCCGACACAACTCTCCCCTTGTGGTGCATGACAATGTGTGACATCACGGCATTGCCATTTCTTTACAGGTAAAATGTACTGTGATCAAAATCTCTATAGTATGCTACGACATGTACAGGAACCTTATCGATGGACGAGAAGATGGGAAGCAGGTTAGCAGCTTCTGCGCTAGTTCCTCCATATAGAAGCAGCAAAATCAAAATGGAACAGAATAAGAAATTTGATCATTTGAAAAGAACTCCACCAAACACCAAGTTGAACAACTTTGAATACAATACGTTAAAATAACCCAAGATATCCTTAATGCAAGATATGAGGAAAAATCATGGAGCAGAATGTTTCAAAAGAAACGATCCAAATACATCTTTATTTATTTTATTTATTAAACCAGAAAATTTTACAAAGTAAAATCCTACAGAGGTATATTAATTATCTGTACGCAGGTCTGGTAAAAAAAGATTACATACTAGAAATTAATTTCTAGAACTTGCTTACTAAAAAGAAAAACACACTAGCTAACAGTAATGCTATATTTTTACTCATGTAATCATTAACTATTGTATCGCTGAAGACTTATAGCTAGTTTTAACAGACAGAAGCAGTGTTTTAACAGTTATACAAAAAATTCATTATCGCACATTTTTTAATTGCTTAAAACTTTGTAAATGTATGCTATTGATTTTAACATCGCCAAATTCATAGCCAAAATTTTAAATATTATGACGTTTTTGCATAATGATTTCGTTAATATTATTCTCTAATTGAATATCCGACTTTGCATTGTTTCTTCTTTATGCAGAGTAGGGAAGAGTTGCGGTAATTGCGAAAACTTGAGGAGAAACGAAAACTATATTTGTACTAATGCAAAAGAGTCAAAATCTGATTTATTACAGTATCGTATTAATTACCCGGTTATTATGTAAACGAACGATAATTTTAACTATAACATTATAGTGTGACATATTTTAAAAACAAGACTGGCAGATGTGGGGTTGTTACCAATTTGAAGGGGCAGACGGAAAAACTTACATCAGCTAGATAAAGCTAAGCAGTTTCAGCGACTGCATATGGGTTATCTGTCTAAAATGTATCTAACTATAAAAGTAATAATAAAAAGTAATTGAAAATAGTGGTAATATCTATACTTATATGTGTAATTACCCTTATGGATTCAAATAAAAAATTCTCTTTCCGCAAGTACCCTCAAAACCGATTTACAACAAGATTTAAGGAGTAATTAACAGCTATGATATTTACAAGTTCACTACCACATTTTGTCTAGTAAAAATTGTTAATAAAAACTTATTAGAGATCCGAAATAACAGTAATTGCAGATAATGTAATTAATGGATAATGGTAAGAATTGGCTTAAAATTATGTTGTAAATTTGCCCGAAAATCAGTTATTTTTCGTATAAAACGTACCTTAAATTGATAGTATACAACAAAATAAAAAACAAACAAAAAATTGAAATAATTTCGTGATATAAAACCAAAACTTTACTGTCCGTGATTATCCGTGTCCGTATTTATCCCACTTTCCCCTATTTAAATTTACTGCATGCTAAAATCAGTCATTAATACAGATGGTGAGATAACAGTAATTTATACAGATAAAAGCATCTTTGTGGAAACTGTGTGTAGTCTCCTATGTATACGTTTTCTACTAGTCAGTAGAAACGATGCGTAATCTACTGATGAATCAGCGTAAACTGAATTTCGTAAATGTGTCCTTACTCAACCTTAATGATCTCTTGCATGCACGTTGGTAAGCTTGATCATCATCAGGAATACTGGTTCTCTACAAAACGTTGAAGCAATCAATTGTTAAATCCTTAACTTTCCATTGATCACATGAAACAGGTACATAAGTCGTGCACGGAAGAAAATATCGAGTAAGATTGAACATACAAAATACCTATGAACTTATATTTATTGATGTAAATACACCTTAGGTGGTATAAAAAAGAACTACATATATTTATCAAATCTTAAAAAAAACAAAAAACAAAACTTTTATGAGTGTTAAAAACTGAAACACAAATCGTCGCGCACGAGACTTCTGACAGATTTAGTTAGCAAATACCACGAGATTGAATAAGACTGGATACCAATTTGTGAGTGTTTTCTTTTCTATTTTTTCTTAATTTTTAAAAAATACTTTTTAGAATACAGTAGTGTCGCTTTATTTTCAATTTTATATATTCGGTTTACGTGGACCGGCCATTATATGTAAGGAAAAGACAAGTAGGAGGGGAATTTGGATTTTGAAAAAAGAAGAATCGCTTCATTATCTACTTGACTTACGAAGGAGGAACCCGAAACTGTTTCTCCATATATATGTGATTTTTATGTGTTATATTTTGTTTATGTTCTTTTAATTTATAGTAGTATATAATATTTATAGTAGTTTTTTAATATTATAAGTAGTATCACATTTATATATATATATAATAAGTACATTAAAATTAAAAGGTACAAAGATAATGAAAAAACACATAAATGTCACTCATATATTTTTTTCTACAAATCGCCTCCTTTTTCGCTCCCTTTTTTCCTAATTTCCAAAAACTGAAACGAGTGACAAAATATGAAACTGAAGAGGTTAACGAGAAAAGAGGATTTGATGAATTGCAGAGAAAATGGGGTTAGTCCAAGTAAACCTGGCACAGATTTGTTTTACCCATCAAAACATGGATCAACCGTGGTTTGAATCATCGTTCTGAGAGATGCGAGGTGAGAGCTGACCGTTAAACAACGGGTCGCCATTCAGAAAGTATGTACGAATGTGATCGCGTCAGAATTGCTTATGGGATAGAGGACTACTAACAGCATTACTACTTACTACCCAGGCTCCTCCCTGGGACGGGGATGACAAGAATGACATGCGAATGAGGTGAAATGATGACGAGTGAATGTTGTGCTGGAATGAATGGCAAGAGAAACATGAGAGCCCCGAGAAAACCTGCCGCGAACCCGCTTCGTTCACCATCGCGAGTTCTACTTGGATCAGACAGGGTCACCAGAAGTAGAAGGCACTACGCCACGGGTCGCCATTCGGAAAGTAAAATAAGAGCAGAGTACGTGGGCGGAGGTGGGCGTGGCCTGGTGGCGCTTTCTTCCCGCCTCGCGTCAGCGGCGCAGTCTCTCGCTTCGTTGCTTTAATTGCAGCCGCCTTCATCTCTGTGCCGCTTTCACCGAGACACCTCTGCTTCCGAGGTATCGTCCACCTTCTCATCACAGCCACTGCTATAACGGGCGCGACATAACTCCCGCTCTGGCTGCCTCGTGCTGAAAGTGTGGAAGAGGGGGTGAAAGAGGAGGAAAATAAACGCTATTCTGAAAACATCTGTCACTCAAAAGCGAAGTGTCTGCTAATCCGGCGCACACCTTCTATATTTCCCCACCGACCACAAAATACGTCGAAGCTGATTGTTGTTTTCATGAAAACTGCGACCATCCCACCCCAATAACAGACCCAGCCATAGTTTTCAGGCTGGCTAGTCGGTGCCTAGCGAGAGCGGGAGTTATGTTGCCAGGCTTATACAACGTGCTCTATGACTGCAGACACCGCTGCGCCGTTTTTCTAGCAGTCGGGGTCCACCCCATCCGTCCCACGTAGACAACATGCAACCTCATCACACATACGACAGTAAATTATAATTGGGTTAAAATATATTCTTTGTAAATTGGATTTTCTTTTCTTGGTTGTCCGGATCAAAGTCGATTCCAATAAATGAGATTCTTTTGTACTTCAATTGCGATTTCAGAATTATTGATAATGGTGAAGATTATATAAAAGTAATTTTTTTCTCAATATTATTTTGCTATTTTCAATGTCTGCTGCAAGATCTGATGCTTGATATAAGTTTATACTCTCAAAGAAAAACGTGTATTTGGTATTTGTAAGGAAATGGGACCGTTCATCATGATTCTATTGCATAAATAATTCAAGACTTACGACCTAATGATGGACAAATAATACATATTTTGTGATATTAAGTTCTTGTACTTAATATCTACCAGAAACTATGTAGTATCATTGTAGGTCGTAAGACTTTTATTATTTATTTATTTCAATTATACAATGAACGTTAATTATAGTGGATCTTGTTGAAGTCTATAATATTTCCCTTTTCATCAGTACCTCGAGCACCATGACACTGTGATGGATATCTTTTTTGAATTGATATTGTCGTCTCAATCATAAAGGAATTTGTTTTTTAGAATAACCCATTACCTATTTTTTCACTACATAAACCTTTTCATTCTTCTAGATGATATTGAAAACCTTGGCAAAGAAGCATGATAACATCCAGTTTCCCAAGCTTCCTTCAATTGGATACTTATTAATAACAAAAAATGTAGTTCAACACCAAGATACGCTCAGCTGCGCAATTTGTATCGAGACATCGAACATCGAACGTAACCAGAAACGAATACACTTCTGAAGAAATACATGTTAAATGAACTGTAATTTTTCAAGAACGTAAAATGTATATTTTAAGTTCTGGGAACTCTAAATATATTCTTGTGTAGATAAAGTAGATAAATTTTATGCTTTATAACATTCTACATGAGTTTTACTTTTAAGCACGTGTTGCTTTTTACTTCTATTCCACTTTCTCACTTTTTGTACACCTACAAGTAATGGTCTTAATTTGCGAAAGTTTATTTAAGAGAGACAGGTATATAATGGAACTTCTTGTGATTGCAGAATACGCAAATAAACTCTACAATATAGTAGTTCAAATGTTGAAGAAATAAGTGAACAACCTTCAACTGTTATAAATTCTACTACTATTGACGTCCATTGTATAATCTAATTAAATAAATAATTAAAAACAGTTCTTGAGCTCTTCACAGAAAATATAAATATTATTCGTCCATAAAATGTCGTAAGTTTTTAATTATTTCTTCAACTGTTATTTCGTCACGACAGAAGTTACATGGACAGAAATATGATCATTTCATATGTTCCATAACAATTGAAATCCCTTCAGCCAATGAATTCAGTAAGAACGAGACCGCGCGATTTCCGTGTAACCCACTAATAACTCACATTTCAATTCCCTTGAATGCAAGTTTCGTTCAGACAGAAACAAATGTTAAAGCTGGGGGAGGTAAAGGGAACAGCATTTTTCACACGACGCCCCTCGACGCGTATGAATGCTCGGTAAACAAAAGCCACCTGGCAATGGTAGCAACAGGTTCACTGTTCACGCGCTGTAAAGTACAAAAGCGAGGGGGAGGCGCGCGCGGAACCAACGGCACGCACACAATTACGGGCGCCGGCGCGTCTAAACGCACGCAGTCGTAGAGATAGTAAGTATAAAGTCGAAGAGACATCGGAGCGTGTCACAGAAAACCAAGAACATAGATATATAAGGTTCTGACAACGGCGGCCATATTGATGCTCTTAGTTAGGAACGAGGAAATGAACGAAGAACGGTTCGTTCCTTGAGGTGAACGAAATATCGAATACCTATGGGAGCTAGCATCAAAATAGACGCTCTAAGTCACGTGGTTGCATTCGAGTTCTATCGATGCTCATCTTTGTTGGCAAAATGCTCTTCAAAGGTTGTCGGAGCCTTATCTATCTATGGCCTTGCACAATACTGTACTCAGATAATAAACGGAGTAAGTATATACGTAGTCACATATTGCATACCACTCCAAACAGTGGAGGTGCCTGACTGCTCTGAGGCTACCACAATCAAAAGAACATGTAATTTGTTATTATATATCTACGGCTTGCAGTAATAACCAGGTAACTGCACTTTTTGAAAAAAAATGAGATAATCTGTCAAAAATGTTTGTTTTTAGATACATTCCATTCATATTAGTCTGAACGATTCAAAAATGTACTATCTTCTTTAATCGATCAGAAAAAAATTTCCGTACAAAATCTAAAAATATCAGTAATAACCAGTAATTTAGACAGGAATAATCAGGTAACACCGATACAAATATATATAATAACCAAGTAACAATTTTTTCTCATTCTTCATGAAAAAAAAACATAATTAATTTTATATATATATATATATATATATATANGTAAAACAATTTTCCATCTTAGCTAGGAAGTATAACATTAGCACTTTATATCAACGTTAAATGTCAATGTTACTACAAATAACATTTTGGAAACTTCAACGTTCGTTACTCGAATAAAAAGAAAAAGTACTCTTATAATGATGTATTTTTACAAAATGAGATTTTTTTATTGATTTGTAATCTTTATAACGTACCTGTGGTATGTTTTAAAACTACTGAATATGTTAAGACCACATCAAAACAAAAAGAAAAAGTACTCTTATAATGATGTAGAACAAAGAGGACAAGTTTGTTGCAGAAATCACTACTGGGTGACGCTGAAGATCGGTGCAATTTCTGTACAGAAGATTTTTGAGAACCTGCCTTTCCCATGCTTCTGGTATCCATCTCCTTCACTTTCTTTCATCTCCCCTTTCTACACTTTATTCTTACTATGGTTCTATGTTCATTATTGGCTTTCTTGCTTCCATTGCTGACCATCAATATTATGTCATAATCTATCCCATTATATTGGAAGTCACGTTAAGACGTTTGGGATTTATTTTCTACTGACTCACTTTACTTTCCAAGATTCAATTTTAAAGCATTAAATAAATTAGGTTTTCCCTTAAATATGATATACTTTTACATTCGAGTTCCATAAGTGAATCTGTAATCATTCATATTAATATATATTCTTGAATAGTCTTAAAAATCACTCGAATTTTATCGGTCGATCAATATAGTGCTTTAATCTGTTAACAGATGTATCCAATGCGTTCATCCAATAGAGTTTGGCATATGAAATAAAACAAACAGTTTGCGTATGGTCCAATAATAAGGAATTATTAAAAGAGATTATTGGACCCATTCCCTTTTATTGAGGCGTTTCTTTTGGGTACAAAATGGACTGTTTTGCGCTACCAGATATGCAACAGAATTCAGATGATTCTAACAACGACGCTCAAAATTGACTAAGGGATCATTTACGTGTTATCATTCACTACTTGCTTCCATCTTTGTCTTAACTCCATGGTTCAGCAGTCGCTCAAGACCAACCAATCCGGCAAAGGGTCACATTTCTTTTGCAGCCCATCGCTACCATACACAGCAACTTCATTTACTAGTGTCGGCGATTTCTGGTTTTGGCTGCGTTTGGTAGACACAAGTGACTTGTCACCAGTACTAAGAATATTTTCGCATCGGGAAATATACACCAGCCTCCACTAACAACTGAGCTATCGGCATCGGATTTAGCAATGAAAGACAAAGGACTTGGTATATCTTTCCATCGGCGAGACCTGGTCTGCAGAAGCTCCCAAACTGTATACTTATTATCTCTAAAGTGGTAAAGTGGCGTCGATGCGAATCGTCTGTTAATTGAGCTGTGTTCGCTTTAAGTAAAGTTCAGACGCCAAACGGTTCGAGACAAGAGAAGAGGAGTGGGAGGGAGGGAACAAACACGCGACGAACATCGCACTGCAACGCTTGTTAGGTTAGGTTAGGTTAGGTTATGAATTGAGCATTTCGAAAACATAACAAGCATAACGCCATTTTGGTTTATAATTCTGTTCTTTGGATTTCAGGAAGTCACAATATATAGGAAATATTAAATATAAAATTAACCACGCATCCATAATTCTTTAATAAAAAATCTAAATAGTTAATAATGAAACATAATATGCCTTAAACTTGATTTAAATTAAACTTCTATTTCACTTTAAAAAATACGAAGTCACTTTTTACAAATTCTTGATTAAAGAAATACGGTGGGTGTCAAGGCTCGAATTCCCTTACTCAAGCGTACAATATGTAAGGTATTGGCGTTAGTATAATTTCTTCTTTTATTTTTTCTTTCACTCCCTAATATATATTTATTTAACACCTTTGCTCCGCGCCATTAAGAATTGTCATCCTTATTTTATAAATACTGGATGATAAAATATGAAAATTGAAGAAAGTAATACAATACATATATTTATAAGGAATAAAGTAAGGATAATTTTAAGTTCCGACTGGGTAAATTAAAATCGTGTGGTGACAAGAAATGTAATACACAAAAGTTAATGAAAATTAACATTACTGCTATTATATTGCCAATCATATTCTTCTTCACTGTTTATGAGTTTAAAAATGTTAAAAAAACTGATCTATATCGTACGAACAATAAATTTCCAAAGTTTTAGACTAGGGGTATGAATACAATGGACAAGAAAGGAAGTTAAAGAAAACCGGCTATCCCCTAAAATTCTCGGGTAAGGGACCTTACAAAAATATGGCTTAATACTTCAACTGTACGCTGTACTCGAGTAAAGGACAATCAGCTTTATATTATTGTTCCTCTACGTCATCCTATTTGTACCGGACAATCTCATAAATAAACCAAAAAGAATCCAAGGACAAGAATTACAAAAATTACTATATTAAATTAATTCTTTTGCAAACTTTGAAAGTATTCAATTGTAAAACCTTGACTGGGTGGAAAACAATGAAGAAAATAACTGGAGAGGAAAATCTAGTTTCGTTATTCCTGGTTACTAAACTACGTTGGGAATATGAGATGAATAAGTGTCAACACGACGAAGAAAAATTATTGTAAGCACACCATAGGTCGCTCTAACTATATCCCATTCATGAACGAATTTTGAATATTAAAATATGATACACAAACATATCCGTAGTAGTCCTATACCTCTTTTAATTAATACAGACATTTCACTCACGGTCGGGGATAGAAAATGTACTTATTTTAGGCGTTCCCCAGGAACTACACCATACGGTCAGTGAAAAAAGAATTAAAAAGTTATTGAAAAATCCTATTTTAGTAAGTGAAAAAGAACTGAGATTTTGAAACAATACACAAGAGCTTTTTGCTGTGGTAAAGGAGAAAACAATGATATTCAGTTCACCTGATTAAGTGATGCTTCATATCCATGCGCACGTTAGTGACATTTTTATTGATACAAGTGGATAACCAAAAATTGACCTACATAGTTTCGCAGCGTGATATTATACTCGCAGCGTACTTTCATTCAAATTATTCGTGTGAAATGAAGTGATGCATAAACGACAACCATTGGAAGAACAAATTGAGTTATTAGATGTGCGGCATAATTAGGGGGAACTAACAGAGGAATAAAGAGGATATACTAATTAATAAGTAAGGTGACATGCTAAAAACATAAAAATAATTTAGCTTCAATGAATCCATGTTGAACATTCTCACTGCGTAGGGCAATAATAATATACATTCGAAGAAAAATGCTGGAAAGGGAATATTGGGATTGTGGCATAATAAACGAGAAAGAAAGGAATGAGAATTCAAAAAGATAATTCAAAAAGTTTTTAAGGATTATATCCTAGTTTTGGTAATTAACACACAATGGAAAAAAATGTGCAAGGAATTTAATTATACACATTGAAATTGACATGTATAAAACGTAAAACAAAAATAGCGTGTACCGTAAACGCAGAAACAGCGTTCCACTCGGTAGAGAATCATGAAATATGATGTTTAATCTCAAAATATAATTTCACAAAAGGAATTTCATGTTTCCTCATTTGGTATGTGGTACATGCAAAAGATTATTGCTATAGATCACATAAAGAATATTTTGTGGGTCGTAACGTACAACTTCGGGATATTTATTTCAACAAAAAAGATAACCATCTCCTACCAGAAAAAAATCAATGTTGAAGTATCAATGTGACCAAATGAAGAAAGGCAAAATATACATCCCCTGTCGAATTTTGGATTTTCGGATCATTTTGTAATGATAATCCATGAAAAGTAGAAACCTATGAATTTACTGGTCGTTTAACTATTTTGTCCAGTTTTGGTCATTAGAACTCACCACCATTGTGAATAGATTTGAGCACACATTTTTACATCTACTAAAAGAAAAAGAATATGAATCAATGGTTTCCAAGAAATTTCAAAGTTGAGATGTACAGTATTTCAAATTACTTTTGGGTCAATCGCGGGGACATAAATGAGTATTTCTTTCGAAATCCAGCGATGGTGCAATGGTGGGAATAATAAAGATACAAAATAACATTTAAAAAACACCTTTTCTACTCCCATTTCCAAATATTTTAGATTTGAAAAAAAAGTCAATCCCCCATCATTATCGAAAGTAGAAAAAAAAACCTTTCAAACGATGTCTGGAGTATCGGTATGTTCTAGAAGCCACAGCACGAACAGGGTGACCAGTGTTTACACCTTGTAACATCAGCCAGAAACTCCCTTCGTCTGTTCGTCAAATACGCGGGGCAGGGGACGGCTTCCGATGCTTCCGGGCAACTCCTCCGCCCTCCTCCGTTCCTTCTCAGCCATTTCCGGTTTTAAAGTACCGGACAGCACAACGTAGCAGCGGAGGAAAGACGCTGGTTCCATCTCTCTCTTTCATTCCACCGTCTGCTCTGGGAACTGTGCAGGCGGCGGAGGCTTCATTCTCCACCACCAAACATACCACCTACACCTCCTCCGTCGCGCACAATGGGTGGAATGTCAATGTTTCATTGAGAACAGAGAAAGACTGATAGGGGATATTGGGATATTCCACAGTGCATACGGATGCGATGCTGAAGTTCTAACAGGAATATTACCAGTAACTAACAGGAATATTACTGCATATACATAAATAAACATTCAAAAATCGCTTAAAGAAAAGTGAAGCAATAGAAATTAATGGAAAGGAGATACAAGGAACCAGAAAAGAGCAGTCGAAAAGTTTATCACGTGAACTTTTAAAATGATGGCAAACTCGTTGGAAAAAAGTGAAAAAGGAAGAGAAACATATCGTTACATAAAAAATGTAACATACGTCACGAAAAAACAGAAAGTGGTACAGAATCAATCCATATCTTATGGAATTCTCGGCAGGTCAATGTAATTTTAAGGCATATTTAAAACGCATAGGGAAAATTGAACAAGGACAATGCGAAGGTGAGGAAGAAGAAGAAACGCCTCAACATATAACGTGGAATTGTCAGCTATATCCAGAAGAAAGATCGCAATGCATAAAATCGCTCAAAAGAAAAGAAAATTATGAAAAATTAATATAACAAAAACAAAATTTCGAAGAACATTTGGAATTTATAACGTAATTAGGTCAAATACGATCAACAAAGAATAAGAAATAGAAGGAGCAACATTAATAGTAGATCTGCGCCTGCCTCCCCGGGGAGGAGACGCAAATGCGTATTACACGGCTAAATGGCGCTGTTCAAACATGTAGATCGGAAAAGGGAAAGAGAAAACTTTGAAATGACGATGTTACAATCAAGGTAACCGAAAGAGCTAAAAGTAAAAGAAGAAAAGGAAATGACTGAGAAATTATTAGACGTTGGAATGTTACAACAAAGGGAAGGAGGACGTACGAGTTTATTCGGAATATCAGATATGTACACATGAATCGGAAATCATTTAACCTCGGATGTGCAATGGGTGAGTTTCTCACAAATCATGGAGATACAAGGGATTACCTGAAAAGATTCCACATTACAGATGACAGCAATTGCATGTGTGGTGGGGGAGAAGAACGTCCTTTCAAATGAGAAGAACGTGCAAAATGTATCCTGGGAATGACAACAGAAATAATGTCAGTAACGCTAGGGGGAAATGATGAGAACAGAGAAAAGGTACAAAATTTTCACACTTTATAGATGAAACAAGATGGAATGAAAGAACGACAGGGAAACAAAGAAGGAATGACTTGGAAGTTAGAAAACATGACTTTTGAAGAAACAAGATAATATTATTGATAAATAACAAATTTACAACTTGTATTGTGATAGGATATACTGTGAATAAAGTCGTGTGATGTTGAGAGACGTAGACACGACAGTAAATGAATAAATAAAAAGAAAAAAGAATTGAAATTTTCGATGTGTATTGTACAAAAATTTAAAAAAAGCAGAGGTTTAAATTAAAAAAAGCAGAGGTAACATCACATAATATGGTTATAAAAATTTGGAGAGTTTAATTTAATGGTTGATACGACCAAAACCTGAACCTTCTTTTTAAAATCCCTGGAACTACTATGTTGGGTACTGGGGATACAGCGTAAAAATAAAAGAATACATGATGAAATATTATTAGAACGAAAAATGTAATATTAGGAAGTTTAATTTTTATTGGGACATACGATGGAACAACAGAAAACGAAGGAAATCTTAAAAATATCAACTATACGATAAAACCAAATGATGGTTTCTTCCACTCAAATAAACTATTCAAACTGGACAAGGAAAATTAAATTATTGCTTAAGAAAATGATCGGAATTGTGATAATACAGTGTGTTAGGTATATAAATGTTGTAAAAATAAATAGATCGTATTTGGCCTTGTGTTATATCACAAAAAAGTTTCATTTCCTAAAAACAAAGTTAATTCTGTTTTTATATTACAATAATATTTTTCTAATGAAGAAGAGAATTAATTATTATTGAAATATTGTATGATTTTACTCAATAATCATGTTTATTGTCCTGTATGTCCAATACAGTAGAGTTTTATTTGTTAATATTTTAAAAGTGGATCAGAAGAAAACGAAAAAAGAAAACACGTAGACGGACTCAGACCGACGTCACCAGAAATGTAATAAAACTCACGTCAACACTGCAGGGTTAAAACATAGTCAAACTAAAGTATAATTTAGTAACAGAGAGAGAGAGAGAGAGAGGATAAACCTAAATGAGTAACAAATAAATAACATTGGACGTAAAACATGAAAATTACGAAAAATGCGAAAAAATTAAAAGCAAAGTAAGATGAAAACGAATAAAATAGAAAACATGATAAAAAATTTCTGATCATAAATTCAAAACAAGTCGGCCTCGGAGTGCAGAAAACAATGATGAGGTTTCTGGAGTGTTTCGTCTGGTAACATGATTTTAGCAAATTTATTGCTAATCCCACTCGTTTATCTGGTTCTTCCATATAATCGTGTTGCATTGTTTTCTCTTCACGGCATATGCCGTTAATTGTAGGGGTCTGGAAACGCATTTATTGTCTTTAAAAATGTTCTTTAATAATTTCTTTTTGTAAATTTGGAGCTTAGGGAAAACATTAGTTAATCATTTTAAGAGCATATAGTATGTTGTATATAGAATATTAGCTATCCAAAACAAAGGTCTTATGTCCATAAACGTGAAATATATGCAAAGAAATGTAATTGCATACACCTCCGCATTCTTTCAAAATATAACCTTGTATATAATGGAAATAACCTGAACATTGTTTTTAATAACTATCGAGTACTTCTTTAAATTATCTATAGAGATTTTAAACGATTTCTAGAGATTTCATTGATATAAAATATAATTTTAAACGGTAATACTATAAATAAAAAAATATGACTTCCTAAATTTTGTGATCTTAAAAAAAATTAGCTTAACGGATTAGGTCAAAACTGTGGAAAATTCTCTAGAATTTTAGTATAATTTATTTTGTTCTCTATTTTTTTAATGATTTGGCCCATTGTAGTGTCATCGCGGGCCACCCTATCTTCCGCCTCCCTCGTCTCTTACGCCACCGCCGCCACCGTCACCTTCGCTCCGCTGCACGGCTAATTGTCCGCGATAGGATCTGCCGCGCTGGCTGGTTGAGCGGAGGAAATCGTGGGAGGAGACCCCACGCCATCTTCCGTTCCACTCGCGCGCACTCGCTCGCCCCATGCGCCCTCCCCCCTTCAACCCATGCGAGAGTCCACTGGCGGTGGCGGGCGTCTCGGCTGGCTGACGGTTGCGCGGCGCAACGCGAACACGGCCGACCGGCGCCAGTGAAATGCACGGCGAGGGATATTTGTTATCGTCAATATAGTTAAACGACAAGAACCTCACTTTGTAATGCGATTTTAGAGTGCTTAAAACACTAAAAGCACACTAAAATTACACTGAGTAACCATTGATTCAATGGTGTGCACAATTACAACGTTATTTAAGCCTGTCGCATCACACCACATTAAAAAGCCATCCAAGATTGTCTTTTAAGGAAGTATTGGCAAGCGAATAACGACGACACATTGCTGTCGACGCCTAAGAGATGCCTAACAAGAGTAAATCCCCAAAGAGTGTCTAGGAATAACGAATATTTCTAGATTTAACACAAAAAAGTAAACAAAAAATGACACTCCTATTTAGAGTGCTTGACCCTGCTAGTTACTAAAGAATTATACTGTAAATTATATAAGGATCGCTGAAATAAACTGAGTAGGTTCTCAAATAAGTACATCAATTGAAAACAAAGAATAAGAAAAGTAACGTAGAAAAAGACATGGTAGTGAAACTTTTTTGTGACTGGTATTATAGAGCCCATAATATGCCTATTTACAGAACCCTATTCTGTAGAATTATTTGAATCGACAATTTTTATTAATTGTCTCATCATGGAAGAGTTTTCTGACTTTGTTAAAGCAATCGACTATTTGGGTGTCTTTTATAGCTTTTGAGCCACTTACGTAAAATGACATGTACAAAAATGTGAGCAATTTCACAGAATTATCTGATAATGTGAATGTAAACTCAAAATCTCCGCGGATTAACACAAAATTATTTTATTCATCATATAATGTAAATCACAAAATAAAATTAGAAATGAAATAATATTTGTATATATATATATATATATATATATATATATATATATATATATATATATATATANTTTTATATTTCATTTGTGCCTTCAATTGGTTCATTTTTATGTGAAGTATGGAATGAGCCTGGCAAACCTCCTTGCATGTTGGGCTGCCTAAGTATCAGGCGACTGCGATGACAAATGTAAGTAAATTTATTTGTGTAATATGAAATAATATCCAAGGACATATTTATCCTTAATATATGTATTAAACAAATACCTTGTAAAGTTTGAAATTCTGACTATGTTTTTCTACAAACATTTTCAATAATATTTTACTCTCAATGAGAAGACAAGAATACATCTTCCTATGACTATATCAACATGATGACCAATTGTAAATACAGCTTTTTATCTACTGAGCCTCAGTCAATATTGTTCTGTGAAGTCAATCATCACTCTGAGAAACGAAATACAATTTTGGTGAACGTTTGTACACGTACGTTTGGTATGAAATATAATAATATATTCCGTAATGTTTCAAAACGGAGGAGAATTTAAAGAATTAAACTCAAAGAATTTATAAAAATATGGAAATACGCTATAGTTGCCCTAATTAAAAACTGTCATTTAAATATAATTACTTTTTTAAGTAATTAATCTTCGTTTTTATAATCAATCTCTTTCAATAGTTGATTCCACTTTTATGTGATATGATGAAATCACTTTGAGAGTGTGAAAATACCCCTTTACACGCGAATTTTATTGGAAAGAAGAGAAGAATCCTTAAAAAACATAATTTACTTGGTTTTCAAATATTCGTTCCAGAATGTGAAATATGTGAGATTCATTAATCCTTGAGTCAAGTCCAAAGAAAAATGCATTGATTTATCCTTTTAGGAGAATATACCCTATACTTAAGAAGAGGTTAGATGTGAGCTTAAGTCTACGAAGAATTGTAATCAAGTGATTCAAACTACCTTCACAATGACCTCGTAGCCGAAACCTCCTGTTGCACTTAAAAGGCAAAGATAGTCATCTATCTCCTGCATATTGTTAGTGCAGCCAAGCGTTTATTTTGGGATCTCTCTCTCTTTCTAACGTACTTCCGCTCCACTCTCTTTTCCATTGGTTATGCTCCACAGCCTTCCTGTTCTCCTCTCTTCCGAGTTCTTCGTGACCCAATCCGTTTTCTTTCAAAGGGATGGAGAGGAAAAGCCGATAAGGGTGATTGGATTGTTAAAGTAGTAGCCTTCAGGAAGTAGTAGCGTAAATGGAATTAAATTACAGAACGTTTGAAATTGGTCTTGACATAATCAAATATCATATGATTCTTATGATTGCAGCTTAAAGAAAAAGTACTTCACCGATTTAAGAGCAGATCCGACGACTTGAGCCTCGTTACCTAATAAAAACATTTTATTATTATTATTATTAAACAAAATAACTATTGATGGAGAAATTCATAACACCGCATGGAGAAAGTACATATTTTCAACAAGACGTATTCTGAAATCACGAATATGAAATAAGTTTACATACATTCCATGGAATTTTCCGTAGTTTTCTTACATCATTTTCTTCTGTATGAAACCGAATATTTCAAAAAGATATTTTAATTTTTCTCAGATAGTAGCATGCGTATAACGAAACAGTTAGAATTGACCTCCATACTTTTCCTCATCACATGTCTTTCAAAATCATTGTCTCAAACGAATTATTTAATAACATAAATATTAACCAATGAATATTTTTATAGTTTTTCTCCATTAAATGTATGATATTATTGTAAGACAAATGCAAAATAAACAAAAAGACATTTAGACTTGAATGCCAATTGACGAACTTGCATCGCAAGCAAGTACTACCGAAATGAATCAATAAATCCTGCGATGCAAGGAACATGACGGAATAAAATTACAGGTAAGATTCTACCAGATTTCTGTTACGGTTAAAAATCAAACATAAATAAATTTATTGTCAAGAAACAGTGACTAACAATTCATGAAACCGAAAAAAACAAGCGTCCTTTGGGTTCCAGTTCATAATTGCACCATAGCAATTTCCTCTCCATAATTGATATGACAGTGCACCCTAAAAGACGTCATGATATTTTAACACAAGTTATATTTTCAAAATGTTCGTTCTACGTAAGAAAAAATATTTTATGTTTCTTTAATACAAACATTTCCTTTCCATAAATTGAAAACATTGCTATAAATATTATGTTGTGTTATTCTCCATTTTTTAAATCTGAATCCTACATGTTCAATATATTTCTCTTTATATTACTAGTTTTGATTAATTTACCAGCTTAACATTGTATGTCCATATCTTTACCCATTAACCACGAATTTTCCTTACTATAAAGTTTAAATGTGACCTTTCTTTCGATTTAATTTGTTGACCCTTTTTCTCTGTCTATGCACATTGCAATTAAGGGAAAACGGATGTCATGGCAGTGTACTATATAAAGACATTACACTTAATCTACCATTACTGGTCACAGACGATTTAAATGGCTGGAATTACCGTGTCCTTTAAAAAACCCTATTTTGTCTATTTGATCATATTTGTCATCCTACATAACCCTTAAAATGTTTATTCTAGTACAAATACGGCGTCAGCAAATCCTTAACATCTAACCCCAAAAACAAATAACAAATTTCAATGAAAAATAAACTAAGAACTAACATAATAATAATATATAATAATAAAGTGTCTTTATTCTGGCGAGACTCAGACCGTAAGGTCTGCCCTTCCTTCTAACCATTAAAACATTTAAATTTTAAAATACAAGATGAGAATTGGGAGGATCGTATTTACATTTAACGCTGGGAAGCAAATCCGGTGTAATATCTTAAGCGGTTGAGTAAGCAAAATCCCAGCAAATCCCCAATCAGGATGGCGGCTTAGTGCCGAAATCGAATTCGATACATGCTTTATACTTGTATTATTTCACCATTACTTTGTACAGACTAATATACGGGATCAAAAGTATTCCTGAATGTTCTTTAGGTAAAAAGTTGTGATATTGCAATCACTCTCTCGTCCCAAATACTGTTTCATCTTCTTGCAGCATAAATGATGTGAGCTCTATGGAGATGGCCTCATCAACAATTTTGTATACATGATGAGAGGTCAAACGGCAGGAATGGCGGTTAATTTCGCACGAGAGATTGAGCCACAAGCTCTGCCCTCCCCCCTCGCACCACCACGAGCCACGTGAACAACGCAAACAAATGAAGGAGTCCCGCCTGGTTCCGCACTGAGGCCAGACAAAGCAAGAGAAGGAGGATCGTTTAATTAACGAGACGCGGGGCTACAGTGGCTACGGTCTGCGGACGTTGTTCCCGCGGGTTGCGGTGCCCTCTCACTGCCCCCCCTACCTTCTCTCTCACTCGCTCGCCCTACAACCTCCTGTCTGGGTGTCGAACCGGAACGGAACCGAAAATGGCTTCAGCGTCATGGAGGAACCGGAAGCAGCATGGACGACGAACGACATTGAATCAAATGTGTCTCAAAGAGTGACCAATGGCGTAGTGCACAGCGTACATAAATCTCTTAAATTGCGATGAACCACTCCAACAGGTAGTAATGGCGGGAGGAGAGATCGAACCCGGGACTCCAGTTTTATGCGCTGGTGCGCTACCACTGAGCTATGCCGTTCGTTCTCCGTCCTTGTCTACCATTAATATGTTACATGGCGGTGTGCTTGACAGCAATTTAAGAAACTATGTATGTTTGTGAAATCCAGAATTGGAGAAATATCGATTCAAAATAAAATACTTCATAAGAGAGTCGCCTCAAATGAGATAACAACACGAGTATAATGACAATGGTAGACGAAGTCGGAGAATGAACAGAATAGCGCAGTTGTAGCGCACCAGCCTGTAAAGCTGCTGTTCCCGGGTTTGATCACCGGTCCCGTCGTCTCCCATTTTTATTCAATATATCGTAGTACGACGGGACCGGTGATACCTTCTACCTCTGGTAACCGTCGTTCAAATCCATGTTGATCCAAGTAGAATTTGTAGAGGTGGACTAAGCGGATTCGCGGTTTCGGGGCACTCCCGTTTTCTCTGCCTTTCATTCCACCGAAACATCCACTCATCAACATTCATCCCTCATCTCATTCGCTCATCACCCTGTCATCTCCAGGCGGTAGTCGAGTACAACGACCAGGGCATACAGAAGCCTTCACGTGGTGCCCTCTGACAGTGTACCTCGAGAGACACTGGCGAAGCCTGTAATATACAAGCAATTCCTTTTTTCTTGTGTGGGAGAGAGCTTTACAAGCAATTCTGACAACATTTCATTCACTCATTGTATCAAATTAGTACGAAAATTCTTAGGAAATGATTTCAATTTACACGTTTCTCAGAAGTTAGTTTAACGAACCTCTCGACAAAATACAATTTTGAAATTAAAAAAATTGCTTGGGGAAATTTGATTTGTGAGTTAGGATAAAATTTACGCTTGGAGTTTTCTGCAGAATATTATTTTTGGGCTCAAAACCAAATAAAATAAAATAATATTTTTTTGAAATTTATTCTTCCTACCATTATTCAATATCCCGAAGTCCTACGAATTGGGACACTTTTCCTCCATCTGAGGTGCTTTCTTTCGTTAAAATGCAATTATAATTATTTATTTCATATTAATTGAGTACTTTGTTTTGTTCTACTTACACTTAGTACTCAGAAATGTTGCAAATACATTTTCTTTCGTTCTTCCTTTTTTTCATTTCTATTCATAATTTAAATGAGAAAATCAAAATCATTGACTTTATGTGAGTGATCGAATATTTTTGTGAGTGACTGTACATATGATAAATCTACACCAAATTTTCTATTCTAACATTTGACACAGCTAAACACAAAGTAGAGTGCTTCGACACACCGCAAACATTCTATAACCCTTGATTTAATTTCGTATGTCAGCATACATTATATGTCCACCAAGCGTAAAAGATAGTGCTTTATAATATGTGCTAATTTATGTCCGAGACATTACACGGAATCTGCTTGCTGAATATTCAAATCTCATGAAGTAATATTTACTTCCATAATTATAGAATAGAAAGAAGTACGAGATTGAAATTTACTTTGTATCGTCTTTCCGCTTAATTTTAGATTTTATAACTGTAGATAAAAGTCGAACCCGAATTACTAGTCAACAACCATTTTGAGTTATTTGAAGAAGGGAAGATCATTGAACTGACAACATTTAAGACATTTTGTGACAAATATCTGGTTTCCTTTATATTTATTTCGTCTTCCACTTTTTTTATACTTTACTTTAAATAATCTACCCCTATGGTCCTGTGTTTTAAGCAAACAACTTTTTCATTGGATCGAAGTACCTGAAATGCTGTTTCTGAAAATATTTTTGTTCTCAAATATATACGGTTATTTAATTAAAAAACTCTCAAATATCTCCTATACAAATAAAAATACCAAAGTATGGATTTCACTTGACATAATCAATTGAAGAATAATTTTCAGCTTCCAAAAAAGTTTAAAATAAAGCTAAAACTTTAGATATATTGATACATTTCTTTCTTTTACATATCACTATGAATCTTTTCATTTTCAGGGCTATTTTTAAGCGCAAGAAGAACGAATACGGAAATACAACATTTATTGAATTCCAATTCAGAGAACCCGCGTTACAACCCCGCGACATTTTTAGCATTTCCTAAAAATTGAAGATAAGAGAGATAATACTTCCACGCATTGAGTCGACGCAACGGTAATCTGCCCTTCTTTTGTTGGCTTCTCCTAATATTAAAGTACTGACAGCATAGAAGCAGTGCACTATTTTTGTTTAAGTTCAATAAGTTTCATCACTGTATTCACTATTCTTGGAATACGACGTTGAAAAACAGTTCCATATAAAAAACAATAAAAAGATCAATTACAATTCATCGAATGAAGCTACCAATAATTTGAAGACATCAAATAATTAAGTCGTAATATATCTTAGTGTTTGGATATCTGAACACCAAGAGCTACCGTACGTAAACGGATAATTTTAAGATAAAATGATAAATAAGAGATAAGACAACAAAACGCTTTTTAATCACTATGTCCCAGTATTCATCAGATTCTTGGTTGTGCCTGGTAAATGACCGTGGGGGATGGAGCCTTCTTCAGTCGCATCATATTAGTACAACAACCAAAATGTACATAATATGTTTAACTTTTTAAGTCACTTTTAAGTTTTATTCCGTGTGTTTTAAGTATTCACTAAGACGCCATTTATATTCATTTTTTAAATTTTGGTCATTATTACCTTTTTCCCTCTAAAGTCAATGACTAGTCAAGTTTTCCAATATCTATTAGTTTTTTTTATGTGATAATTGTATTTTGACGGACTTTAAGAAACGTGAAATCTGTCACATTGCCTTCTTTCAGTTTTGTTCATTTCCGCGTTTTTTTACGAACCTATGAGAAGAAATTATCCTTCAGCGTTTCTATTAGTGTCTGGAGCAGTAGTGAAAATTGTGAAGAGATTACTTCCTCGAAGTATTATCCTTCTACAAGAATCTGTTACGTTATGTAAACTTTTTCACACTAAAGTGTAATTTGTTCAATTAAAGTTATGTACTGTGTTCGTTACCAAAGAACTTATGTTCTCTGAGAGTTTCTTTGTATTTTTTTTTCGTGGGGATTTAGGGCTCGTTAACGTCAAGGTCATTAGAGCCCTTTTCTTTGTAATTCACAGTAGCAATGGAGTAATAAGAAATCTTCTGAAGTTTTTGAGAAGTACCATCCAATTCATCGGATCGTCGTTCGAAAAAGAGGGAAGCGTCTACTTTCCCCAAAAAAATGTATGCGGCTGTGAAGTTTATTATCGCTCACATCTGCCTAAGAGGTGTGTCTACACGACCTAGTTCGTGTATCGTCTACTAGATGGCATGCGCTAATAAATATTTTGCGGAGAAAAAATAAAAATATTTCTATGAGGGATGATTGTATTTCGATGAGGAGCAGTTTGCAGGATCGAATTGGTCAGAGCGCCATGAATACGGATTGATGTTTTTGAATAAAAACTACCTAAACATGAGTAAAAACGCTACAAAGAAATTATCAAACAAATCTGTATGATATGGAATATCTGGTTAGCTAAGGGAATTTTAATAAATATTACAAAGAATGCAGTTGCGAGACACAGACGAGTGAGCACATAGGAATGACACCAAGTCTGTGCACCATTCACAATGGGAATATGTGTTTTATGGAAAGAGGTCTATACACAAATTAGCAAAAAGGGAGGAGGAAATTTAAATTTGACTGAACGAAGTTAACTAATAAATAATGAAAGGAAGTTCACTTTTTGAAGTGATTACGTCACAGGTTCATCTTACGGAACATTATGAAGACTCAGATCGAACGGCTTAAACAAAGAATGAGAAGGAAATTAGCATAATTATTAAAAATATTAATTAGCATAATTATTAAAAATAAAACAGAAAGGCCGGTAATGACGTTCCTTAGGTACATATTAAGAGAGAGAAAACGAAAATGAAAATATGAATGATAATATTAAATCATAATGATATATAATACAAAAATGTAATATGAGTATCGTTTTGATTATTTTAGCTCTACATTTTTTAAATTACTAGTCAGTTATTTAGTATATACGTTTTTAGTATAAGTAACTAGTATACAAGTATGAGATGTTAGTGCACCAGTTCTGCGCACAGGTAACTTTGTTTAGCTCTGCAGGAATGCAAATCGACAATTGTTTTGTAATTTTCTGGTTGAAAAATTTCAAGTTAAGTGGCATGGGACCTGAGATTTTCATTTCTTACGTCTTTTGCAATCTATGTCGCCGACCAAAATGGTCTGATCCAGAGTTGATACGTGTACTGAATTCGCACAGTAATGTGTTTCTTTTTCTAAAATGTAGTTTTTATTTAAAAGTCATTCTCTTACGCTGAGAATCAGGTAATAAAAAATATTTAAGAACCTCAAGAATTAATATTTCGTAGAAATGTGTGGTAGGGAGAAAAGAATCACTCCAGCCGCATTCATTTCCATAGCCATTCTGTGTCCGTCGGCCGTGCGCAGAGCAGCCACTCGGAGGTGGCGACGTGGCGTAGGCTGTGGACACCACGTCGCGGTGGAGGGGGAGTACGACGGCAGCCATTTACATAACCCTAATCACGCTGGTGCAATGAGGCGTGGGAGCGGATACCGTGCGGGCGATGGAGGCGGCAGCAGTCGGCCGGCCGACCGTCACCGTGCTCGGTGTAGCCAACGAGCGCTCGCGACCGCAACGCGATCACGCCCACCTCTAAACACCACCGCCTCCATTGCCCGCCCGCGGCTGCCGACGGCTCGCACCGCGACCACTTTGCAAACACAACGAACGCGGCTGAACGCGATCTGCCTGCTGCTCGTGGCGAAGGGGACAAATCACATCCTGTGGAGAACTACCTTAATATTAAGATATAGATTGGTTTTTCTGTATCTGCGACAGCGGAAGGATTCGTACACACCAATTCTTTAGTTATTCACTCATCATTTTTAACAACGAAAATTTAGAGAAAACATACAAAGTTTTTATTCACATTATAATATTTTTAATTTACCAGTTCTAATTTAATGTTTATTTCAATGAAAGCGGATAAAGAGTTGTCGTAATTTTTTACTTTAAATTACAGACTAAGCACTATTTTGCATGACACGCCGATTAAAGAACCGGCTAGTTGATCCTCGAGTGTTTTCTTGCCACGGAGTCACTTCGGATTCGATTCCCGGCGAGACGAGAAAAAAAAATTGCAGCTTTTCTTTTCAATGTCCTAGTTTATATAATTTAAAAGCGTACCCTCCTTATTCTATCCATCTCTTACTACTCCTAGTATCACTAACTCTTACTATTACTAACACCTCCACGTAGGTCAAGTTGTTGGTAAACCCAGCTAATAGGCTCACCTACTAACAATAACCTCTACCACCCATCTCCTACCTCCTATCGCTCAATGTAGATAAGCTTCAGTAGCACGCTACATTTCTCATCTACAAATACTATGAAGAAGAGGCGGATTTGATGATGCCAATCGGCCAGCGAGCGACCGCGTTGTAAGGACCGACGTGCCCGACTGCTCGTATGCAGAGTCTACCCGTCGAAATTATTTCATGATAGTCACGAAAATACGTCTAGATTTTCGCCTCCCGAAAATGATGAATATCTCATTATTAGTGTTGTACATATCTTTCGTGGTCCAAACATGTTATTAATAAATAGCATGGGTAGGAATGACTCTTGAATAAGAATTTGGAACAGTGTATTGTTAATAGTCATGGCATTACATGAACAACTGATTTTGTTCACACGTTTCCTCTGTCAGCGTACCAATCATTGGGTTTCCAAAATAAAAAAGAAAACGTATTAAATCTCGAGAAAGGAAAATAAGGCCCTAGCTCTAAATAGCTGAAACGTGTGCGTCTTAAAAGGAAGATGGACATGAGTGAGGCAATTGCCACGCAATCGCTTGGTGCCACGCGCCCAAGATGATTGTAGGGTGGAGTCCGTAATGATGCAATTTTTTTTCTGGAAAATAGCGTTCCAACTAACGGTCATTTTAATTCGAAAAATACGCCATGAACTTTATTGATGGTTATTACCTTTGATTGAGGTGTAATTTGCCGTAGTCTCCTTATGTGAGCTGAAGTCTTTAACTTAATATTTCCTGTTACATTTTCTTTTCTATTGAATGATAAATCATGTAGTTCTAGGCACATCCTCAGCTGAAAATGATTTTAAAAAACTCACTACAAATAATGCGTTTAAAAAGATGAGAAAATGACGTATGAACAATGTTCAATCGTAGATTTTGGGTAGGAGTTACCGGATACACTTTAAAATGGCTGTCAGATGAAAGAGTCATTTTCATAAAAATAATAAACCAATATGGTAAGCAAATCATTATTCCTTATTTCTACACGAAGAAGAGTGGTAACTATTTGTGGTTATAGTGAAATTATCGTAAACATTATCTGCCTCGACCTATCGGGTTTTAAATCACAGTATGTTCCCTAACCACACGGCACAAGTCCTACAAATTTAGCTCGGTTTTTATGCGAAATTCTTGAATTTGTATTCACCAATTTATTCCCGAAATATAGGAGAAAAATAATAAAAATGGGAGTAAATTGGGAATCGTAGTGATTTATTTGTTTTCTGGATTCCAGGCAGAGTATTTGGAATGTAAAAACTAAGAGCAGTAAGGTGTAATGATTTAAATTCATTAAATTTTTAGACTATGAGCATAGTTTAAAATGAAATCGTTGCAATGAATCATCATATTTGAAATTATTTTTTCTTATATTTCATCGCCTTTATTATAACTAAAAATCTTTCATACTATCTCTACCTTCATTGCATTAAATTACATTTATTTTGTGTATATTTGTCAACTATATTCCTTGTCTAGATATTTAACTACGTAATGTTGTCCCAAAAGGCTAAGAATACACGGTCGTCATGTCCAGTGAGTTGTTCACATTCGTACAAAGTCAATTCTAATGACCGTATTGAGGAAAATAGCCATTCGCATAGAGATTAGACACTTGGTGAACAGGTCTTTTATTCGTGTTGATATACGCCGATCATGACATCCACAGCAACGGTGTAAGAACTTATCCAGGGATACCATAAAATCCTTATCATCTATAATTTCACCCACTTCTGACATATGGATATAACATAAAAAAACATGTTAATAGTTAAAACTTATCGCAATGCCAATTATTATCAGAATTGCATTATTTTCATCTGAATATGACAATTTTTAAGTCTTATGTCTCCACACAGCACCCACGTTCCGGAGCCGAACATCGATCTCCAATCTCTCCCTTTTTATGTTTTCGGCTTAAAAATTATTATAACTGGAGTCACTAAAACATGAAACATTTGTCGAAAACGCAAGGAATTAATAGTATTAGGAAGGAGAAAAACAAAACTATATTCTTCGCAGTGAAAGGAAAGAAAACATGGAGTGAAAGCATGATGTTGCCATATGTCTGCTGCGCGGGGTGGTCCAGCGCAGCTCCACCAATTCCAGAAGCACCCATGCAAATGATGTTCTAAAACATTTAAATGCTAACTTCAGGCATTGTTCTTTCAGCCAAAGGTTAATGATCAAACCCTCTTTCCGTCACAGCTGGCATATCAATTTCTGCCGTTTCTGCGAATCAGCTGAAGTAAGCGTTAGTATCCAGACGTTTAATCACTAAGACTCAGCTGACACGAGTAAAGGGCCCACATGTTTACAGCGAGAAGAAGAGTCGGCAATCCCGCAATACTGGTATTGGCTTCTCGACTTCATTGTCTTTAGACTCCTCCCTCACTTCTTTTCTTTCTCTGCGAGCACTGTACTAATCATTCCGGTAGCATATGTTCCATTACACTTTTCACAAAAAAATTAATTACCTGGAAAAGATAGGGAACAGATATTGTGTATAAGACCTACATATAATTATATGTAGATTGTGTTTTCACAAACATGATTTTCGAATGGGACCCCGCCTTGGGTTAATTCGTCACCGAACCCTCCGTCCGTCCATTGCTTGAGACGGGGCAATAACACGGTGAGAGAAGAACGGTGCCCGCCGCTGCTCACTGCTTAGCCGCTTCTGAATACAATAGGAGGAGGACGACGTGAGTCAAAGCGTGTGGGCAGACGACGAAGATAAAGGAGGAGAAGAGATGGGTGGGAAGATGGGCGTGGGCAAATGGGAGGAAGGGAGAGATTGGAGAGGGTTGGTGGGTGTTGGGAATGGGATAAGGTAACGACTCACCATAAGAAGTCTAGTTTTGAGGGATAGTAATTGACCCAATATACTTAATAACACGGGAATAATTTAGTTCGAGTGAAATTTTTTTAAAATTTTTTTATATAAGCTTTCCAAGGGGGTGTACATTAAATGTTTATAATTTCTATCCTTTCGCATCTGTATCACGATATGGACGAACATAAAAGTCATGAAATACTATAATTTTAATTTTGTATTTGTTAAAATACATTTTGTCCAGTTTCATTCAGATTTTTTAAAAAAGGTCACGTTGTAACCTACAATCTTTTAAACAAACAGTCTCTTAACAAAACAGTTGCTTCCCGAGTCCATATCCCAAATTTTTTAACTATGTAATAATGTGCAGTTCTCTAGTTGTATGTGAATTATACACCACACTTTAGTAAAACAAGGAAGTTCTTTATTCATTTTGGTTCGAATTCTACTATGAACGTCAAGTACATATAAGGTCGTAAGTTGTTATTTATTTTGGTTCGGCTGAGTCGCATGATATTAAGCAATACATGCTGAAAGTGAGGTGTAGTTAAAAAGATTCTTCTGAAACATGTCCACAAATTCAAAGTATATATGGATAAAAATAATAATGAGAAAGAAAAGATAAATATCCTTTATACATCGTAAATATCTATTAAATAAATGGGGCATGAGAGAATAGAATTTCAGGATTTCTACCATTTTGAAATTCTTTGTTGCAACTCTTTATTTCACTGAATCGATCATTTTCCCCACAAAGTTACCTAGAAATTCACACAAATGAATGGAATAACAAAGAGCTGGTGTGGGGTGTAGTGGAGCGAGAGCGCAAGAGACCGATGCTCCCGGTCTGATGTTTTAACAAATTATTTATCTGAAAGATCAAATCTACATAAATAAGAGTCATAAACCTTAAAACTCACCAATTTGCATTCTAAATCAACTGCCGGACCGCTGCTTCTGTTCTATTATTAGTGTTTCCATGCAGCTAATATTGGCACCTCACCCCTCTCGAAGGGGGTATCTGTAAATACGAGATTCGGAGATCATGCCAACGGTTGCTGATACCCCATCGCAGATGCGACTAATCTAAACTTGGGAACAGACTTATGGAACTGACGAAGCAAAGGGTTGTCGAAAATCGCTTAGTTACATTTTACTTACAATTGATCAAAATTGAAAATTTAGACAATTCTTAATTAATAAAGAGTGAATTCCATCCAAAATGCTAAAAAGTTTCGATTGTTGGCTGCCGATTTCGACTATACTACTGAACCAAAAAATGTTAAAGGTATTTATTTAACATATAATTTTATTTTTTTACTAGTTGTTTTCACTAGGAAACACGGTTTGGAATTAACTAGCGGATAACTGAAAAAGAAATGGTTGTTCTTTTTCTTTTGAGTTTAAAAATGTGACCAAGCAAACTGTGATTTCTTGTATTTAGCATCAATTGAAGGTTTTAAAACGATTTCCAGCTTTCTCAAAATTAAGTCCAACAAAAATTCTGATTTAACTACGCTCGCACACTGTTCGACAATATGGACCTTGCAGGGATCCTTAGTCCGAACACACCCGAAGATGTACTAAAAATAGATCGTAAAATGCTGTACATTCACGATCGCTCTATTCGTACATTCGACACATCTTGGTGTTAAAACTCCTCGTTCATTTACACAATAACGATTTTTACGTAAAAATTCAAAATCTGAGCTGAGTAAAATTGCCTGATCTTATTTAGTGCAATTTACAAAATTAACCTAAGCTATGTTTTCTGATAACAGTACTGAATAACAAGACTAGATATTATTCCCCTTACAATTAATATTATTTCTCTTACGTCTGTACTAAAAAGACATTCTTTAAAACAAATATCTTACGTTTTAAAACCAGAGTCTAACGTGCAATACGTGCCTTCGCAATTTTCAAATTACAAATAAATTACTAAAATACAGAGGACGATCGTGACAGTAGTTCCCAGACTAAAGACAAGCGAGATAAACAAGGAGAATCGAAAATTTATGGGGTTGTTTACGATAAGGGCAGCTAAAAATTCTGTGACGAACATCTCCCAGACGTCTGCGAAAAAAGAAATTATCTGTACAACACTTCGTTCTCAGGTTTCGTCGGTCCGCCCTCCGGTGACTCAGAGTTGTCATTGCTCGCTTGCTAATGAATCCATTCGGGTTCAATTCCCGGTGGAGTCAGACAAGAATTGTAGCTTTTCATTTCAATGTCCCAGTTCATACATAGTTGAGCCAGTTATATAGCGAACCCTCCTTCTTCTATCCACCTCTCACTACTGCTCTTATCTCTAACAAATACTAATACTAACTACTCCTACTAACACCTCCACCGATGACAAATATCTACGGTTCATGGGTCTATGCTCCAAGCAGTTATACGTCAATAGCACGCTACACTTCTTATTTACAAATACTACGTATACTGACACCCCGAACCGGATTCTGTTTTTGGTCGCTTTCATGAATTCCTCCAAGCATTAAGGAATTTCTTTCGATTTAACGTATTCTGACGTGTTCAAAAGGAGGATTCCAATATTAAAGAAATGACTTTTTGGCGGTGCTTTGTAGGGGTTTTGATGACGTTTGTACATTGTCACAGCCTAAATGTCTACTCGCTTCGATCTTACTTTCATTATACCATACATGACTATACCTTTTAGGGTGAAAAAGTATTAAGAAATGGCTTCACTTTCGTCACTACCGGTGTTTTTGAGATAAATATAACCATAATCACCCTGCAGTATGTTTTAACATGGTACTAGTTTTGTCAATTACTCTCGGACAAATAGTAGTTTAAATGCGTTATATTATTTGAGTAACCACAGTTTAGGTACTATACTTACGTGATGGAATTTGGTACTTAGGCAATTATAGAAATTCAAATGAATTAAAACACAAGAACTGAAGGAACCAAAAAAATGAGAATAATTTAATAATTTGGATGGGATGATAAATAATAGCAAAAGACAACATTAGATCGCATAATTTTCAGAGTGCTTTCAACTTCATAGCATCCTTATAACTAGTTGCGTAGAAACAAAGGAGGAAATGAAACAAGAGTTCACCACGCATCTCATAACATGTCACTCATGTTTGAGCTAACATACATTCGCGTGATCCTTAACGACACATCGCGAAGAATTTTTTTTCCCCAACAACAAAGTAAAACAATCATTTTTTTTTAAATTTTACTTCACAAAAGTAAAGTAAGTACACAATTACTAAATTGAATTTTAATGCAAATATTTCTCCTTTTAAAATTTTCATTTCTTGGAGTCAATCCACTGTCTGCCCAGCCTGAGTTGGTTGAAGAAAGTGTGTCATAAGTCCGGATGTAATTTCAGAGACGTAGCAATACCTCTCCGAATATTTCCGAGAAGAGAGATTCTCTTGTAACACCCGCATTCAGAAAGCGAGTTGTTTTCCTTTCTACGCAATTATCTAGATTTTAAGAAGTGAATGAGAGAATGTATCGGAAATTCATTTCCTGTTTGCATTTGAGGATAATAACAAGAATGAAATGTTCATATAGCTTCACCCAAGCGATAATGAGAACAAATTACGATTAAGAAAACTTGAATTCATAATTTTGGGGGTACCTTCACTCTCTCACGTTTCGGTAAAATGTATTTTGAATTTCTTCGTCCTTCAAGATTTATTTTTACAACACATTCACGAGGATTGGTGACTCATCTTGTTTATCACAAGTTTTTCGATAATTCAACAAAATGGTTTACAGCGAGAGCAGCATGTGTTAATCAAGATGGGTTGTACGTGACCAGGTAAAAAGACTGAGAAAATTCCCTATGGACGCCTAAATTGAATAAGTCGAAACACTAACACATTCTATTAGTATTATAACTCGCAGCTAACTTTTTATCTTATCTAGGAATTTTTGCTGAAATTTTTGAATCCGCCTCTGTCTTAGGGCCCTTGATCGGAATTGATGGGATGGTCCCTTGCTTGCTTCCGGAGAGTAAAATTAGTTTATTGTCCTCCACGTGGTCATATGTAGTTTTTACTGTGTTTTTTTGACAATAAATTTAAATATTTAACGAGTTAAAAGTGTGTCATATGTTGACGAGCTGTAATTGCCTCTGGAGGAAAGGACTTCGAACAGCATTCACTGCTCAGGGGGCACCGCGAGGTTGCTCCTCTGTGCCCTGGTCATTTACCACGACCACCGCCTGTTCTCAGACGTCCTCCTATTCACAGGGATGACAAGTGTGACATGCGAATGAGGTGAATGATGATTGGAATTGTGGTTGCGATGGAGGGAGTGGCAGGGGACGTGAGAGTATCCCGAGAAAACCTGCCGCGGACTCGCTTCGTCCACCACCGCGAATTCTATCTCGATCAGAAAGGGTTTGAACAAAGCGTCACCAGATGTAAAAGACCAGTACGCTATGCACTACGTCACGGGTTACTCTACAAGATGTAGATGGAAACAATCATATTGAATTCGTGTCAGAGTACAAATACTACTAAGATCTCTGATATCACATCCTAGTGCTCTACAGTAATAGAAATGTAGATTAAACTTTAATGTAAATTTAAATCAAATGCTGAGTGAAATAATGTGCTGTGAACCTTAATTAACTAATCTGGAGAAAGTTGGTACAACTTTGGTAAAAAATCAGGCAGATTTCATAGAAAATATTCACACATCCATGGAAATGGTCAGTCATATTTCATAGTAAATGCATCCCGGAAAATCGTCTACCTTGTTGAAAAATAAATGGATTTTGAAAATCCCATACTGTATGCATCGTCTACGACCAAATAAAAATTGCGAGGGACTAGGACTCGAACCCGGGAAATGGCCTGTNAAATGGATTTTGAAAATCCCATACTGTATGCATCGTCTACGACCAAATAAAAATTGCGAGGGACTAGGACTCGAACCCGGGAAATGGCCGCAGGTGTGCTACCGCTGAACCATCCACCTCGACTCACTAAACCCGTACACAACATTCACCTGGCAGCGGTAGCACACCTGCGGCCTAAGTAGGTTTTTCCCAAGTAGGTTCTCGAAAGTTGTGAGGTAAAAGATCTGGTGTTCACTGAGTTAGTGCAATACCGACTACACTGCCTTGATTACATAATCCGTGGAAAAAAATTATATAAATTACACAATTTTATTGTGATTCATCCAAAATGTGTAAGTAGGAAATTAAGTTCTTTCAGTGTGTTGGATTGAAGCCTGCAGCAAATTCTATGATTATACCAAAGATCTTAGCTTTAAAACTCATCTTAAATCGTCTGATACATCTAGATATATCTTGATCCACACTTCAATTATTTATCGTCAATTTTCCAAAGTGTATTTTCCAGAATGTTACCAAGACTGATGTACCATTTTCCTATACTATTCTGCTAAAACTAATGATCAGATTGCATCTTCGTCGCAACGATGCATCACTGGTGGAACAGTTGACGAATATATTTCTCTCGGCGGACTAATACTAAATTTCATGTCTTAACAATGGGAAATAAAATTAATGTTAATGTAAAGAAACAAACTAAATCTTCCGGCGGCCCTTAACGCCATGGTGCTGACTGCTGCCATCTGTTTTCTTGGTTATTTCTGGTTCGGTTAACTCCAATATTCGCAATTTGACGCTCTGATAAAGTGTACCGAGTTTTTCTCTGCCTTTGTACTTAGTACAGTGTACTTAGTATCCGAAACTTGAATCTGTTACATGAGAGCGTCAGATCCTTGTCGAATCCAAGGAAATACAGCCTTATGCCAAAATTGAATTTTTCTTAGCTGGCAAATTAGTTTAATAACCAATTGCAGCAGGATTGATATGTTTCCTTTCATTTACTGTTTTTTTAATAATTTTTGTCTCATTTTATGTAGTACGTATGATTTTTTATTTGAATTTGTGCGTTTGTATATGATTGTTGATTGGGTGTAAGTGAGAGTTTAATGACCCTAACCCTGTCAACGAAAATAAAACACTTGTTGTCATCATCATTATCATTACTTATCAGTCACAGTCGAATGTGAAAAGTCCGTCTCAGCAGCACTTATATATTAGAATATCTTTTCGTTCGAATATTGGTGTGGTTTATTACGACATGTTTTATTATTCATAGTATAAACATGTACAAATACCCCTCTGGGGGCTCAGGTGGTAGCGTTCTTGCTTATCCCCAAGTCATCCCGGGTTCATTTCCCGGTGGGACCAGAAAAAATTGAAGCTTTTCACATTAATGTCCCAGTTCATAAAGGTGTGACTACTGAAAAGTGAACCCTCCTTCCTCTATCCACCTCCTCCTAGTGTCAATAACTAAACTATTACTAACCCCTCCATGTGGGTCAAGTTGTTGGTAAACCCATCTAACCGACCCACCTTCTAACAATGGCCTACTACTCAACTCCATGTAGATAAGATTCAATGGCACACTACATTTCCCATTTACAAATACTACAATAAAAACGTACAATATTTTTTTCTTACTGACCAATTATTTTTATTGTGGTGTAGTTATACGAAATTTTGTGTAGTCGATATAATTACATCATGTTATTTCATACATCAAATCAAATATTGTTATCTAAAGGGTAATTTCATATATTCATAACTATTTATTATCATATTAACAACAGGTAATACAGCTTTCTGCATTTAGCTGGCATCAAAATCCTTTCGGTAATCTTTATAAATAACCATAATTCCTCTTCACATCGTGAATTCTTTTCTCATTAAATGTTGGAAAATTAAATTCTGTTCTGATTAAAGATATTGAAGATACTGATAGTTCGAGGAACAAATATACTTTTATTCGCGTTAATTAATAGGATCACTTACGAGATTCTCTTTTTCTCGTAAAATCAATTGCTTGACGGGTAGGAAAGACGAATTTCTGGAGGTAACACTCAGTGCTTCTACGTCCCCGTTCATATGAGTTTCGTAGATTCGCTCAATGAAAGCATAAAGAAATACCAAAAATATGTAATATGAATATACATATATGAATACAATTCATAAAGTCAATATGAATATACATAATTAATAATTAAATGTGGAGTAACCGTAATCTCAAATTCCGAGTCCCTTTCTGCTTCTGCGGGATCGTACAATGGTTTTACTCTCCATAGGAATAAATGCGTTCGAATGGCCACATGAGCCGAGAACTGCACGGGAAAAAATTTTTTTGAACAAGTTCACAACCTTGACATCATGTATGTTTTGGATTGTTCTGAAATTTCTAAACCTTGTTTATGTAACGATATTGGTATGGACTACCATTAAAATATTTAATTTCTTAAGTGTTCATAACAGATCATTGTGATATCTATGTAATATAAATCTTGCTCTCACTGAGTATTTATATTACTCTAAAACACGGACTTCCCAAACCAATAATTGTGATGGAGAATTTTTCATTTTCAAGAACTTCCAGAGCTCTTGAAAACGTAAGTGTAAATTTAAAATTTACGACCCAATTTTACAAACAGGTGTTCCACAATTTCATATTTATACGCGAAGAAGGTCACAGTATAGCAAACACTGAATAACCAAACCAATCAGTAAATTTCAATATCAACTGCAAATTACATTAATGAGACTATTATTTGGAAGTTTGGAGTTGTAAAAAAAGTGAAGATGTAGTTTGAAATAGAATAACAAATACGCGTCACATCTGTTTACCTTTACAATGGCAACAAAAATAATTTAACATATCATGTTTGAATCGTGTGTTGGTGGATGAATTGTTCTATATTATGATGAATCTTTATTATGTACCAATTAGCAGAACTACCCGGCGATGCCCAGAATTTGAAAAGAATCTTAAAACTATCATTACTGGACATTTAAAATTTTAAAACAATTCACAAATAAAACATCCAAGTAAAACAATTATTTATGTGCATTGTTCAACAAACATACAAAAAAATGTAATTAAAAGAAATTAGAACTAATAATATATATTACCCTACAGAAGGTATGAAAACACTTGTCATCAGGTTTGGATTTTTTTAGCTCATTTTACTTGAAGGTGCCCGGATTTCTTATGTAATATTCTAAATTTCTATGTTAGTTTCCATATTTCTACTTACTAAACGAAATTCATAGTTAAAAACTCTAAATTCTTTGGCTTTCATGTTTTCACAACTCCCAAGACTCAGTAAATTTACGATGACGATGAGGCCCTGAGAGTGAAATTAAATGGAATTCAAGTATACCTTACGAACTTTACAAATGGCGACAGGTGACCTCATACACTGGATAAACATAATGAAATTGCCTTTAATGTAGACAAATATCATGCTTTAATTTTTACCTGGAAGACTTCACTAAACGAACGTCCTTTGATCGTTAAGGTACGTTTACACGTGTAAAAGAATCCCCTCCAAAATAAATAAATTAAAATTACAGAAGGAAAAATAACAACAAATAAGCCAACTACGAATTAAGAATAAAGTCAAAATCAATGTGAAAAGGCACTGACTAATTTAATTTGACAAGCTGAGAATTGACTGATGTCAAAGTAGAAAATACACAACATTTATACATATGGGTCCTTGAGACATGTAGTCAGCTATAACAATTATAAAAAATGACTTATGAGGTCGTTCTCGAGACATGAACGTATATTAAAGCAGTAACCTGCTAACTCACGAATTTTGTGGAGTAATCTCACTTGTAGTTCTCTCCTCAGAGATACTTCCAAATTCCTGTCACCACAAAGAATACGCACGATAATTTGTAACACCTTAATTCTTGTGATGTTGGAAGTTCAACCACGTTTAATTCTTGCTATGACGGGTTGATAGTTCATTCATACATGTCACCGTCAGATTGTATAATTAACACTTTACGAAAAAGTTACTTACACTCATATATTGCATTTATAAACTTGCAAGTTATATTCAAAGTTACGAATGTCATCTAGGACAGACTATAAGCAATGGCACTCGACGAAGGTCGGAAGTAATTGTCACTTTGGTGTGGTCTGCACACACAGTTATAACTTTTGATTGTCCACGAATTGTGCGATTATATAGATTAAAATATAGCGCAGCTAAACGCTGAATAGGCACTGGCTAAATACAGTTTAATTGGTCGGCGGTGGAGTGAGCGTGTGACTTTATAGCGAGTAAGACAGCGACTCGACACTGTAGTGATCACTTGCACGTCGCGCAAGAGAGTGATGTTCTCGTCTTCCAAACAAGTTCTTGTTCCCTTGGTTACTTCGTATTTTGGGATTGGTTGGATCATTGTACTTCGTCACTTGTTTTGAGTTTCTGTTGATATAGATCGTACGTCACTTAGAGATACATTGTTATTAGTCTTTCATTTGTTTGTTTCTAGAAAGAATTCTGAATATGGAAGAATATGAAAGTACATGCATTCATTTGTTAACTACTAGAAGGTTATTCTATTCACTTGTATATTAATAGAATATGTAGCATTCTGCTACACATGTATGAGCGACTTGTCTAAGATACTTGAATATACATATATCTCATACAAGTCGCTCATGCATGTATACAAATGTAAACGTACCTTACGGAATATTCTCATCCCGTGGATAGACATAGTAAATATATCGGGCTTAGTTTCGACAATTGATTTCTATGGGCAAAATACTTAAAGACAATGACTAAATCATGAATCCTAAGACAATATTATTTCTCCCTCTCTTCCGTATCTGTTTACTTGACAGACGTTAAATTATTAATGTATAACACTTGTATCCGTAGCACTGCTCTGTATAGTTGTAAGGTGCGGGTTTCTTCCCACACCTCCAATCGGAAGCCTCTGCTGCTGGCCGAAAATCGCGCGCAATTGATGCTGACTAACTCGTTACGACTAATCAGAACTTACAATTTCAACAAAAACAATGTTTCTCCACTCATGACTATCTCATTCTCTTGACGACAGACTGGATAAATTATTTCTGGACCGACTTGACTTATTCTTACGTTACAAGCAATTTTCCCAACGAACAATCAGGACCATCAAACGTATGGTTCCTGACGTTCTTTACTCCTTATCCTGCATAATATTCCTTCTTTAAAGTAAACCTTACTTCTCAATGATGATATTGTTCCAGGGACTGAATTTTCTTTTATCATAATATTTAGTGTTTCATTTTCATGTCTCAAAATATTTCTTGATTTTCTTATATTGTTGATGCGTTTTTAAAAACTAATTGTAATGCTGTAAAATTTTTTATCGTTGTGCAGTATGTCAATGTAATTGATTTGTATAAGTTTATTATAAGAGTAAACTAAAGCCAACAAACTGTTTTCTCTCCTCTCTTAGGTTCGCATTTTACTTTCAGGTTACGTACATGAAAACAATGTTCTTCACAGCCTTATTATAAAATTGCTTCTATAATTCGGTCTCGCAGATTATAATTCCGCCTCACGAAACGTAGTCGAACTTTGGCGAACAAATTAGCAAGTTTCATAGTCAATAGTCATGCAAGATTCACACCTACAGATTGGCAGCCAATTTTAATTATTTTTCTGCTCTTGTAATTAATCAATATTTACCATACTTTGCATTTTAATTGCAAGTTCCCTTGAAAATTTTAAATAATTCAAATTTCATGGATTTCTTTTTCCGATTTCCATGTCACTGGTATTTAATAGAATTCCCATTCCGTGGAGTGGTGCAAAGTACCCGTATACCATTGAAACATAATCATTGAAAATGATGGAAAACGCAGAATCTGGCTGGAAGGTCTCTTGAAAAGTAATAATAGGTTATTGTGTAACATAAATTACAACCACGAATATAAACTATTGCGTAGGAGCCTCCTTCACTGTGCAGAAAACGGATAATGATTTGTGCCTCCTTTTGGCATAAATGCAGTGAAACATATATAACAAAGTTACTCATGATCAGGACAAAATGTATGTGAGAAATATTAACTTTCAAATACCTACTCGTGGAGGAGTGTTTGCATCGTCAACGTCCAGGTGAAAATTGCGACGTTCCGGGACTTGAACCAGGGACCTCCTGCTCTGGTCACAAGTGGTGAGCAGGCCGGGTGGATGTTGTGTACGGACTTGGGAGTCGACGCGAGTGGTGCAGTGGTCACGAATTCGAGTCCCGGTTCGTGGCAATTTTCACCTAGTCGTTGACCATGTGAGAAATATATAAGTTTGTTTGTCCGAGACAAACAAGCTTATATTGACTCCAGCCACGGAAGCCTACGTTTATAAGTGAGAAATTTGTTTGCTTTTTTAATTTTCACTAGTTTTAACTAATTACGGTATCACCTCATTTTTCATACATGTAAAAGTTGTTAGTTATAATATCCAAAAATGGATTTCTGGACTTTTTGATACTTTGTTATGACTGGGCGCAAGTGAGTACGTATGTTTTAGGAGTTTGTCATTAGCACCACGGTATGACATTGTAAGCTTCTTCCGCAATATTTTACGAACTTATAGGTATGATATCTGTTTTCTTACGTAAAGATTACTAGTTACATACAAACTTCTGAAATTTTCGTTCGTAGCCAGGAAGAATTGGACAGCATTAAGTATGTAACATCTTAACAGCATATTTGGACATCTCGAGGGTTCTCCAAATAAGGAATAAATTCGAATGATATAAATACATATGGAAAAAGGACATTCATATCGTCCAAGTATGATCTTTGGCTCAAAATAGTTTTGTAGTTATTAGTATGTCAGTTCTTATCTCCGTGTATCCTGAGCTATGGAGTTATCACACTTCTGAGCACTACGGGCTAGCTCTTGGTTCCCTTCGATGCAGCAGATTTCTTGTTGCGGTAAGGCAAACTTGACGTTACACACTGATCCAAATACTATCCATTCTTTTTTCTTTTTTTAATTGAACAGTGATTATATGGGCAATTAGTTTCTGATTCTCCCCGCTAAGTTTGCCCCAATAACAGCGCTTTCATACTAATGTTAGTCCGCGGTTCATTTTCTATACACTTTCGATCGGGCCGGTGCGGGCTGTCGTTTTGAAAAAAATGTAACCCTACTAATAAAACTAATTTTGATTATCTTCGAAAAACTTTCATTAATTCAAGCAGAAAAATCAAAAAGAGTATTTCTTTACTTTTAAAAAATATTTTATATGTTTAGTATTGTAATAAAATATTTTCATATTGCAATGTAAACGTGGTGATTCCGAACACCATTTTCTATTTCCTCTCACCGGAGATGCCACGTCAAATAATAATTCAGACTGCGTAGATTAATAATACAAAGATGTTCTTTCCAACTTTTCATTTTTTTAATTGATATAAAATGTACATTAACTCGTGGGCTCTCAAAAATGTTTCGCGAGTAGCGTTGAACAGCGCGACTCTCTACCATTCGCAACGTAAAGTGGTGGTCGACATTTGAAGATCATTCCACGAACTCTGCCGACTCTTCAATCCCTAAAGAGCACATCGCTTGGCATCTACGAGGTTAAGGTGGGATCAGCACTCCAAGTTAGTCAAATCACTGAGAAGTATAATTGTTCTCTTAATTTTTATTCCAATTGTTACAAACCGGTATGAATAGTAATGGTGAAAAAACATCATTTAATTCGTATCTATCGTTTAATAATATAGTGAAAACAATATTCAGGAACTCGCTTGACTCGTTTGAAATGCATAAGAGCTTGTACAGACATGACAACCCAGCACATCGGTTTCCTGATTTATGTCTCTCACCTCAGAAAGTTAAATAGTTTTCTCAAATGTCCTGTGACCTACGGATAAAAATGTTACTACAAACCAAAGTAAACTTTCAACGTTTTTGTGATTTAAAAGTTGGTCATTTTTTGAAAATAAGTGTTTGCTCCATGAGTCGCAACCAGTTATAATTGCAATTCTGTCATTTAAATGACAGGCGAAGAATGTTTTTCCAGTTGAAATCACAACAATGAGATGATGTTACTCTGTTTATTTACGCCGATTTGAGATGTTTTAGTCATTTAATTCTACCTGCGCTAGTACTACCATAAATTCCTAGTCGCCTACTGGACTCAAAAATTGACGTTTACTTTTCCCTATAACATTTTTCAGCTCGGTGCAAAGCATCCCCGATCTCACGGGATTTCAAAACGGCTTTTTTTGTACCTAGAATTTTGACATCCAAAAATTTAATCATTTTTATAACAATTAAGCGATTATGTATTCATTCAAGAAACGAACAAAGCATTCCTAATTTGAAATAATGTCATGTGAAGATTTGAGCAAACTATATTAAAAACATTGCTAATCAGACTAAAATAATTGTTATTCTGCATGACTTAAAATTTCCCAAATTTTTAGCACTTTCATGTTCAGTACTAGATTCCATTTCAATACTACAACGATAGTCCCAACAACAAAAATAAATCTATTGAAAATGGGGCTCTAAGTGACCTTTTACGACTTAATACAACTTTATCATCCTTTTTTATGATATATTAAAAGTAAATCAACACATTTTCATTCACATGATTGTATTTTTTCACCACATGTTAATATTACCGAACATACATGGATGAATACGAGTTACACTTCCCGAACAGTGGTGGGAGAGAGGGGGGGGGCAATTGTTATTGTGCGCCGAGGACGCGGTATTCTACTGAATGCGCTCCTTTCATTCTTTCCGATCAGTCTACGTATGACATTGAATTCATACGCGAAATGCTGACCACAAAAATATCAGTCATGTTAATATTTTGTTAACATATATTGTAAACAATAGTTTACAAAACGTGCTTTACTTGAAAAATTACAAATCTTGGTTCAACACTCACAGTGTAAACGCACCTTATAATCAGAGGTCATACTGCAATGCGCTCGTGTTCTTCAAACTCTTCGTCAATCCTCAAAAGATTCGCGTTTCTCAAGACTTTGCGCAAGTCTCACTTATGCAGAAGGAGATACGCAACTTCCTGACGGCCGTCGCAATGCCACTGACGGCAGCGGGGCGGTGGTAGCGTTTCCCAACAACCTCGGAACACCATCCAACTTCATCGCTCCACCTCTGCATAATAACCGAACATTACGCGCATCGCTCCACTGCCTCTCCTATAGCAACTGCAGACAAGACGTTCAAAAGCGCTACACTAGTCAAGAGATTGAGGATGCGATGTTAGATATATGACACCCATTTTTATTTATTTATATATTTCATGTTTATTTCATTTTCTTTTCTTCTTTCTTTAACGACCTCTCTGGTGAAGTGAGAGGTTGAGGGTTCGAATCTGGTGGGGATACTTGTAAATTTTTCTCGGTTACATTTCTCTCGTCAGTCCTGTGGTAGAATACGCGACTGAATGTTGGAATCGGAGGGGACAAATACAAGACCTCGAAATGTTGCAGAAAAAAAGCATTAAAATTTATTAATTGTAGATCGAAGTTAAATGATTGCGTAGTTTTGAAATCTTTAGAACATCGAAGAAAACGATCTAAGCTCGTCGATTTATTCAAACCTTACAGAAATGAACCCGCGTGGAATATATAACGGGAAATTGTAACATTATTCGAGGATAAGTAGAAGAGACCGTACTTTAAAATTTGGAACTAGGAAAGAAAAAACATTCGTTGGAAAATCTTCATTTTTCAACAGAACGATTAGACTGGAATTTAATGTCTGCATCGGTTGCAAAAAAGATTTGGAGCTGCATCTATTCACAGGGTTAAACAAGTTCTGGAAGAAGGGATGCGATAGTGTAGATGTGAAGGTAGTGAAGTGAAGGAAATGCGTGAAAGGGAGGGAAGGGAAATGTGAACTAAAGAGGTGAATCGAGTGTTCTGGCCATAAAATTAGCCGTAAAATGTAAAATCCGTAAATATTAAAAATAGATTAAATGTTTAGTTGTTTCTTGGTCACATGTTTTTATATTTAAAATTTTAATATTAGTTTCATTACGTAGTTCAACCATTTATTTAACAATTTTTATTTCAGATCTCTGAAATATATATTTTTATGTACATTATTCCTTATATTCAGCCACCGCGTAAGATATGATAATTTGCAGTTAAATAAATATTATCATTATTATTATAAAATATCTTATGACTATGAGACCTCCTCTTCAACCTAACCATTATTTGGGTGAGGAGATATGTTGGGTTGCCGGGAGCATTTGTCTGGAATAGGTGAGCCCTAGCTTAAACCCGCTGCGCAGGATTTAAACCCGCTCTACGGTATAGTAGTATCATCGAAGTAAAGAAGCTACCACAGGTCCACAGCTGTTTGCAGATTAAGAGTGAAACCACATTCTAATATCATAGACGATGTCTTTACTCACGACGAAAAAACGAAAATCTGCAGCTCGGTACAGAGACGCCTAATAGTGGTGAGCGAGTATCACTACGTGTAATCAAGTAGATCGTGGATGAATAAGTTGAATATGTTGAGCAAGCATTGTGGTGAGTTAGTGATACTCACTGGTGAATGGAGGAGCTAATTTCGCCAGTTAAAAGGTCAGCGTAGGATATTAGTATGGTATGTCACGACTGAATGATGCTAGATTGTGTTGAAACGGTAAACACTGCCGGATTTGCTAGTCTATCTGGTTTATCATATAGTTTGGTATTTTTAATGAAGATTTTTACCCCTTTTTATTATCCCGTAAGGGGTAGCTTTAGGGTTACAAATTTCAGTGTTTCGAGTCAAAGGTACGCTAAAGAATTGGTCCCTATTGTAATAACACTTCTTCTCTAAAAGTACCTTCCGCGACTAGCATTATGAACGTAACGTATACACTAGGGAGTATACGTTATGCAACAATTCTCTATGATTATGTTTCTCAGAACCTTACTGTGAACTCATCCGCAACATTATGACAATGTCGTCCACGTTTGTTGATAAGCGAGTCCATCCTTTCCTGCATCCGCCACTTCGTACTATGAGTATTTTATCGCATGTTGTTAACCCAATGAATATTGGTCTTGTTATAATTCTTACGAGAGTCTGTATACATCTTATGGTAATATCTCATATTATACCCAGAAATTAAGTTACGTGTAAATATTCCGAGTTCTGTTGGTTACTGGTCCAAAAATCGCATGAGACTTTTCACAAAACGCAACAGCTCTCGGGTTTTAAAAACAATAATTATTTTCTTAAGCCTTTTATAAACAAAACTTTATGTACAATTTTCTATCCATCATAAACAACTTTATAGCCATAACTGTTAATTCCTTTATATTAAATCAGTACACGACCTTATTCTTCAGTTACTTTTATCATGAGAATTTTTAATTCCCCTCTATTTTCCTTTCTACTTCCCTGCTTGATAGCTTTTGTCTTTCACGAAATATTTTTAAATTGTTTATGACGCCACTTCGTCACCCTCTTAGTGTTGCTCATCCCCACCGTGACGAAGTAGGTGTTCAAATCTTCGTTTATGTTCCATATTGCGTTGACGAAGTCTTCCAACAGTGTTAATTATTCGTCACTATCTATCATTTTATGTCTTTTCACAGTTGGTACTCCTTTATTCTTTATGTGCGCGATATATTCCGCTGTCTCTGAGCCATGAAGCTTACAATTCTAGAGTTCGTGTTTACTACCGAAATAACAAAACTGCGATAATACGTTTTAAAAGAATGGATAGTAAGGCTTGCGATTTTATAATTTCTTACGACCACAAATTCCTATACGCTGAACACCGAGACTGGTAAATAATATTTGTAATGAATAAAATAACCAAGGAGTTTTTCCAAAAAATGGGACTCATCTACAAGTTGTAATACGTAAAATATATGAAATTCTTCTTTTGACGTCTATAAATTTATGACAACGAGGTGTTAGGCTATATAGAAGCAAGGTTAAGTTTTGGATAGGTTTCCTGCCATTTGGATCATTACGCTAAGATTCTTCACAGTTCTCTGCACCGCCACCGCCTCCATTGCTGCACGCAAATTAGTAGCACGGCCCGGCACGCAGGTCGACCCCGGACAGGAGGACCACGACCGGCGCCGCCGCCGCCGCCGCGCTGTCGAGTGTCTTCCGCAATTACGCTCGGACTGGTTTTGCATTTCAAATGAAGACGGCGGAATTAATAGAATTGAAACGGAGTTCCGGACGCTTCGGGTGAAGGAGCGCTAGAGCGCGGCTGAGGGCGGGTCATAAGGGGAGAGGGGATTAAATAGGCGGGGGAAAGCGAGAACTCGGAGCGGGACGGTTCCCAAGCGCGACACTCGGGCGACAGTGACTAAGTTACTCTTGAGACCATCTTCTGAATTACGCCATCTTCCCCAGTCCAGGTATTTTCAGAATCCCGAAATTCGTGCTCCCCACCAACACAGTCCACAATTTCTGAGAACATAATTTTACATAACAGCAATATTTACCGGGGACTGGGTTTCTCGTATTTATTGATTAGTTGATTTTGATGAAATTATGGAACCAAATGTAATGCTCATTGTATGTATCCACGTTTTGTTACATAACCCTGGCGATAACTACAATTAATTGTCGAATCAGCAAAATGATATAATTTTGTATTTTTCTATCTTAAACGTAAGAAAACTAATCCCCAGTAATTATTATGACCGATTACCTTCCAAGTAATCAATATTTACTACCCACAAATTATCATAGACTCTTTGACTATGTTCTTGTCTTTTATTGGTGGAGTCAGGAGAAAGGGGAGGAGACAAACACACAGTCATGTGATCAAAGTTGGTTCTACAGCTAATTCAAATCACTATTAGAAACTGAGTGTAGTATTTTCCGAAAATAATAGAATTCCGCATAATATTTCCATCCCCGGAGGTTCTCCTTTTTGTTAAGGTGGGACTATCACTCCATGTTAGTCAAATTACTGAGGTGTATAATTGTTAACTTTATTATTGTGTCTCGCTTATCTCGTTTGAAATACAGAAGAGCATATGAAAACATGACGACCGAACGAAACTGTTTCGTCATTTATTCATCTCACTTCAGAAAAACTACAATATCATTCTCAGACGGTCGGTGACGTATCGATGAAAATGATGTGAAAAATACTACGGAAAATGTACTACAAATCAACTTCCGACACTTTCATGGTATAAAAGTTGCTCTTATCATGTAAATAAGTGTTTTCCCCACAACACGCAATGCATTACATCATCAATTATAATTGCAATTATTTCATTTAAATGGAGGATGAGGTATGTTTTTCAAGTTGAAATCACGATAAGTACGTGTTACTCTGTTTACTTACACCGATTTCAGATATTTCAATGATTTAATTTTACCTATGCTAGTACTATTACTTTCTTCCGCTCCTACGATCCCGCTGAGTGGTAGAGCGAGGGTTCAAACCCTCTCGTTGGATCTACGTGAGGATTTCTCTCACCTACTCCAGACGAATGTCGGTACCAGAAGTTCCCCCGCAACACAACATCTCTTCCCCCATTTCCCTCACCCAAGATGGAAGAACGGTTAGATGGAAGAACACGTCAGGTTCTCTCTTTAAAACATAAAATAAATAAAGCTGGCCCGAAACGCAATAAAATCGAAAACTAACAAATATCTCATAAAATGACACACATTTGTAAAAATTCACTGACAAAAACTGCATTATGTTCGTTACAGATTATCCTAATATTTTATGATCTTAAAAAGAAGTCTACTACTGAGTCAATGTACAAAATAAGTAAATATTGGAGAGGATGAAAATACGATGATAAATAATGAAGAGAGATTTATTTAACGAATTAATATCCACTGACATAAAAATTACCTTTACTGTTAATAATCAAATAATGTGTCCTCTGTATATCCTTCCGCTCGCAACGCTATCCAAACAAAACTGTAAAGTCCCGTAAACTCGGCGTAATGTGGACCGGTAGGGTGCCGAGTTTGTGAAATGACGGGTTATCGGGAATACGGGCAAAAATAAAAACTAAGACACAATAAATCCATTTTTTCTTTTATTTCTCGTATATACTACATTTACAATGCCATAACATTGAAATACATAAATTTAACTTGATGGAAAAAAACATGATTTACTTTTTTCTAAAAAAGTTCATGATAATCATTTGCTTCTGAAACTGAACTCGGTTCCTTGCAGCTTCATCTCGAAGTCGGCGGAGGAAGAGCATATCCATCGGTGAAACTCCTTGCTGCTCAAAATATCGAAGGGCGCCTTCAACTGCTCTTAAACCTTCACTGTGACTCATTTTCGGTTCTTCCTCATGGTAATCAGGGTCTTCGCTTTCGGAGTCATTCTCTTCATGTTTATCTTTTTCTTTTATCATCCTAACAATTTCATCATCTGAAAGGTGTTCATTGTCATCCTGCCCCATCCAATCTCCTACATCAGCATCACTGAAGTCTTCACAGCCAGGAACTTTCTTCAGTAAATTGACTAGGGCAGAATTTTCCTCTACCGGGATATCGGTAAACGAATTGCCAGAATGGTCAAGTAGTTTCTTCCAAGGGCGCACCACTGTTATCTGCTCCAATTCGTCCCACGACGCAGAAACCCATTCGATGACGTCTAGCAGGTCAACCTTTTCCAGTCTACTTATCAGTTCTTGACCCTCGTCGATCGCTGATACTATCGAGGTTAGCAGTTTGCGACGATACCTCTTCTTCATTGCCGCTAGGACACCTTGGTCCATTGGCTGACAAAGGGCGGTCAAACTGGGGGGCAAGAACATGGTTTTGATGTTGCCATCAATCAACTCTTCAGCATCAGGGTGTGAGGAAGCATTGTCCAAAATCAAAACTGCTTTTCTTGGAAGGTTTTTTGATTTTAGAAAACTTTCCACTGAGGGGACAAACTGATTATAAAACCAATCTTTGAAAATTGCTCCATCCATCCACGCATTCGATTGATTCCTGTACCACACAGGAAGCTCATTCCCATCTACATGTTTGAAAGCATGTGATTTCTTGGCTTTTCCTTTAAAACAGAGTTTTCATTTATGCTCACCAGTTGCATTGCTGCAGGCCATGATATTACTCTTTCCTTGCATCTTTTGTATCCTGAAACTGATTTTTCGTGCTTTGAAGCCAAACGTTTTTCAGGTAACATTCGTAAATTTAGTCCCGTTTCATGGCAGTTATAAATTTGAATACCAGAGAGTCCCTGGCTATCAATAAACTTGTGAAAATTTTCCATAATTTCAAAACATTCTCGTCGTTCCCAGAAAGTTTTTCACCACATACACTTTGCTGACTTACTCCATGCCGCTTCTTCCACCGATCAAGCCAACCAATGCTTGCAACAAATGTTATCTCGTCTTCTTTCTTGAGCTTTTCATACAACTGAAGTGCTTTTTCCTGCAGTATAGGTCCTGAAATCGGCGTCCCTTTCTCCCTTTGTTGTCCAAACCACAAGTAAAGAGCCTCACTAATTTCGAAAAATTCTCTTTCCTTCATCGTTTTTCTTTCTTTTAACGAATCACTACAAACTCTTTTCAAACACCAAGACTCAATTTCCGCTCTCTTCTTTTTCCAATATCCAATCGTACTTCTTCCAACTCCAAGATCCAAAATGTGGTATGCATACCAAAAATCATGCTTGCCGCCTTCGCGGCAAAGATCGCGGAAACTCGGGCCGCCCCGGCCAACGTCGGGCCGGGCGCGCTCAAGCGAGGGGTGGCAGGGAAGGAGCCCCTCCTTCCCCGCCATGCGACCTGCGCGGAGGGCTTTCCGCGCAGACCACCGCCACCACCGCCATCAGACCGCCGGTTCGCCGCCACCACCACCTCCAGGGCAGAATTTTGTATAGCAATCTACGAGCAAACACATTCCGATTTACGTATTTTTCGCTAACAAATTTCATTGCCATTTTGAAAAGATTCTTTATCTTGAACGTTTAAACGAAATTTCTATTTTGTCTGATTCCTATTTCTTTTTGCTCACTGAATCCGAAATAATTTACAGAACATACTGACGGAAATGAATGTTAGACGGGTTAAGTACATTTTCACGCCGCAGAGACTTTCATAATAAAATTAAAGATTCTTATTTTAATGATTTTCAACGCTAAAATTGCAGTACGAGATTCTAAACTTGCGCTTATAGCTAAGTGAATGGTGATATTTATATTTTTATGGAGTAGTTATGGAAATGTATTTCTTATAATTTTAAGAAACTTCTTTTGTGGAACCAAAATTTGACAGAAAGATTATAGTTTTAGTCCCTTTATATGTTAACGTTGTTAGCCTGCTGGAATCTGCTAAAATGCATCCTTTTTAGATAACTAGTGTCATGTTTCCGATGTAAAAAATTTTCATTGTCCAAAATATTTTGGAATTGTTCTAATTGAGGAGAAAATAACTTCATGATTTTTCGAAAGAAAATACATTATTACTTTTTGAAACGAATTTTTGAGTGATTATATCCGTAGGAAATTACAGTA
>NNCF01132963.1:0-11010 GCA_002313205.1 Laupala kohalensis
TTCCACGGATCACTCGGGGATCATAAGGGGTTTTGCGAAGTAGAACGACGGGTAAGGCGTTCGGGAGTAAAATAGTAGAATTTTTTTTCTTCTCTCCGTCTGTAATCATGTATAAACTGCGGGGTAGAGGTGTACCGTTGCAACCGCAGATTATGTCTGTGGGTTGCAGGGGTGTTGTGTTTCATCGGGTCGCGAGATCCATATATGGGTTGTCATATGAACAGATACAATTTTTGCAACAGGAAATTAAAAACCAAGGCAAATGAATGTCATAGAATTTTTTTTTAGTTTTCTCCTGTGTTTTTTGCTGTTGGGCGAGTGAGAAATAATTTTTTCCTTTTTCTGTTTTGTTTTTTGATTATTTTGGGGTGGTGTTTTGGTAATATTATGTAATTGTGAATGCAGGATGTATATGTATTTTGTTAAAATAAGGAGTAAGAGGGGGTAGTCTTATTATGTTGGGTTTTAATAGTATTATTGAGGGATCATGTTAATAAGGAAAAAAAATTATGTTAAACAGAGGAAATGTGGAGGAATTATTCAGGTTTACAATAGAAATAAATAAGGAAATCGCAAGTCAGAGTCAAGCGACACAGAACTAGGTCAAGAACGGAAGAGTAGGTTAGCGACCCACATTTCACTGTCCAAACAGTCTCAGCAGGAAATGTCATGCGCGTGCAAGAGTGCATATTTCTGCGAGATGGCAAGACGGCACGAGGTTGAATTCTTTCCTTTGTATTTGTATGGGAAGCAGTTTCGAGAATGTAGAGTAGGTTATGGTGGATATGGGTTTGTTTTTTTTAATTTTTATATGAATAAGGGATTATTTTGAGGAATTAAAATACGTTATGACGTACTGTGTGTTGGGGTTTTGTGTTTTTGTTCTTTTATTGTTTGATTATTTTTTTGGATTGTTCGGAATTAACATTGGTGTGTAGGTAATCGGGATAGTATATTATTGGGTTGAGAAAGGGACATATATAAATATGGATTTGCCATTCGCGTGGGAATTAGGAGTAGGTGATGGAAAAATGATAGATTGGGGACATACGGTGAATGTGTTAGAAAATGAGAGATCGAAGGAGTCGGTTTCACTCGAAGGAAAACCTAGTCCAAGTAATTTGGGTACGCCGACGCAAGGGTTTTCGAGTAACGTTATGCTTATTCCGAGCTTCTGGGGAGATGATGAGCTCTCTGTCGAGACGTTTCTAGAAAGGATTAAAATCATGTCATTTTAATAATTGGTCCGAGAAACAGACATTAGCGGTTGCGCGTCTCAGATTAACGGGAACAGCAGCGGACTTTCTACAATGTAGTCCACACCTCTGGCGGTCGTACGAAGTTTTCAGCAAGGAAATAAGAAATAGATTTACTCCGAAGGTGTCTAGAATAGCACTCGAAAAAGTATTTTCAAACTGTGTTCAAAGACAGTCGGAATCGGTCATGGAGTTTTCGATGAGACTTGAGAGGAAAATCGGGAGACAGTTGATAGAAACTTACGGAAATCTAGAGTCAGAAATTATTGAGCAAATTTTTAATGAACGTTTATTGGCACAATCTTTGGCGAGTTTGAAACCGGAATTGGGACGTTTTGTTGTGGTACGGGAACCAATCAATATTTTGCAGGCGGAGTCATTTGGCGTAGTTGAGTAACAATTATTACGCGGTTATGAGGCGATGGGTGACGCAACTTGTGTCGCGGCGATTGAGAGCACGCGCTTGCCACGCTCGGGCGCGCCGACGTGGGCGCGTGGAGTCAGCAGTTCTCGGAGCTCCTCTGGTAAAAGTGAGGAGGAGCTTTCCATCCCGGAGAGTAACGAATCACCGCTCGGGGATGTCAATAGCGATTCAACGGCCGATTCCCTTGAACCGGGTCTGGGAACAGGTCCGGCGGCCAGCGGTTTGCTGACATCTCCGAGTGACCAGGGGCAACACCTTTCCTCACTTCAAAACGGGCGTCCCAGTACTCTTTGTGGGGCTATAACATCTTGCCTCTGCTGGTGCTTCGGATTGTGCTTTGCACCGCCATCTGGAGTGATAGAAGAAGACCTGGAGGAGTGGCAACAATAGTCCTGTTCTTTTAATACAGCAACTTTTGAGATGTCTCCGGAACTATCATATTCTAGCGAGACTGGAGGAGACCACCATGCTAGAGGCTGCGCTTCAATTCTTGGTGCAGACTCTAGTACTCGGGGGGTAACAGGATAGCTTTCCGGTATCCCCAAGAGGTACTCCAAGTGCAGTTGGCAGCTTCGGGAATACCAACAGAGCCTGAGGAGCTGCACCGCTATGTTGGCGAAGTTTTCAGGAGAAGAGGATTACAACTCACTCTTCGCGGCATAACCGAACATTACAAAAGAGTGCTGGGAACAGTGCGTTGCGTGCCTGGGAATCCGATTAGTATGGTGGTCGTCCGAGGGTAGTCAGGCAGCCCGCCTATCTGCCCGATAGATGACCACCAGCAAAATTCGACCGATGTCCTGATCTCTCCCATTGACATCTGGGAGAAATTTAGGACTAGTTACATTTTTGTATGGCATTCATTTGTATAAACTTGTATAACTTGGTAGTTAGTATCTATTATTGTTATTAGTGTTTTGGTATTATGTAAGAGTCTTCTTTTGTCGCATTTGTTTGATTGTGTATTAATGTGTAAATAGTTGATATTAGGTCTAGTGTCTTAGTCTGGTAGAGACTGAAATTGTTTTATTTTTATTTTATTGTTGTTGTTTAAAGTGTGTCAATGGTTGTGGTTTTTGTAAATAGTAGGGATCACCTGCCTCCTCGTGGCGGGGACGGAAACCCCCCTGTTCCTGGCGGCTTGCCGCTGGTGCGGGGGGGGGCTAAATGGTGTTATTTAAAAGTAGTTGAGATTTTGTAGGATATTTCAAATTTGAATTTCGGTTTAAATTTATTAGTAGATGGAGGTACCCTAAGTATGTCTCAGTCTTTGTGTTTAATGTTGTCACTGTGTTGTTTTCTTTGTTAAATAGACTCCCTGTCATATGATCTTTGCATGGGCGCAGGTGGTTACTTTGCTCTTTGTAAATTTTGTTTTGTAATTTGTTACCTCTAGTTTAGTAGTAAATGAAAAAAACGTTCTCGGAGTTATCGCTATCAACCAGAGCCCGGAGCCAGAAACAGAAACGTTCGCTGTAATGGACTCGGACATTTCGCGAGCACTTGTAGATCGAGGTCAGCAGCTTGTGATATTTGTGGGAAGGAACACGACGTGTCGAAGTGCCCTTTCCAATTTGCATTCTGTGTGACCAAAAAGGTCACATTCCTGTGTCGTGTCCAAAAAACGTCCAAGGAGAGATTTTGAGCGAATGGGATCAGAAATAATCCTCGCGATACAACCAACAGGAGGCCAGAAGTTGAGAGTAGAAATTTGGGGGAGCAATTTAATTTTCTCATCGACACGGGGGCGTCAATTTCGTTATTATGTGCAAGGAGGTTTCCGAAAAAGAAACAAAAATTACAACAGTATATGAGTATAATTCAAAGTGCTGCGGGACATGTTTTAGAAGTTTGGGCGCAGAATAAAGTAGAAATGACCATTCAAGGAAGGTTATACGAGCATGGCTTATTAATTATTGATCTGGGGTCTACACATTATGATGGAATTCTGGGATTGGATATTTTAAAGAAATTTGATAGCTTTATATGTCCAGAGAGAGAACAGGTCATATTATCAGGACATACGATGTCAGTACTTTCATCAGAGTTAGAGCGAGAATTAAATGAGGTGACGACCGAGGAACAGTTAAAAGTTAGTATAGAAACTCAAAAGGAAGTAGTCGATTTTTTCGGAGATATAGAAGAGGGCATTGCAGAAAATTTACAGAAACCTTTAGGCTTAGTTCAGTTAGCGAGAGAATAGAAAAAAGAAACTGTGCACAAGTTTCAATGGGATGAGTGGGACGTTCAAGAGAGGCAAGAAAGGGGAAAATTAGTACAACCATTACTACCAGAGCAATTGAAAAACGTTTGTGAGTTAAATGAAATACAGCCAGAGCAAGAGGCCAGTGTATTTAAGAATGAGGATATTTGTAGGAGGAGTGTAATGAGTGAATCTAGGAATTCGGAAGGTGAATTATGGAAATATGACAAGGTGGAGCTTCAGAGCCAGGAAGGCGGGACGGGGGCGAGGGATGTGAAACGAACGAGGGACGTTCGTTGGTCAAGTCACGTTACCCCGAGGAAGTTGCCCAAGTCAGAAAATGTGAATAAATGTTGTCTAAGTGTCGGTCAAGAGAGGTCGAAGAGTATAAATGAAAACGAATTCTTGGGTGAGATGTTGAATAATTGTGAAAGCAAAGGAGTCGTGGAGGAACGAATCATTCGCAAATACGAAGATAATGCACAGAGACAAAGTTGTGAAATAATTGAGTTACGAGGTTTAGAAAGTAGAGAAGTAGAAAATACGGTTAAAATAGTAAGTCCACTCAGGGAAATAATGGTTGAACGTGAAGCAGTGGGAATTTTTCGAGTTGAAGTAAGGGAAAGAGTGGGGCAGGAAGTACTTATTGTGGACACACAAGCTGAAGAAACGTTGCCAGTTTTGTTCAAGGTAGATTGCACGGGGAAGGTCCCAGTACTTTGGAGTAATACGTCTCACCAACTAGTGAAAGTGCCGCGGAATCAAAGTATAAAATATAATTTAGTTCGGAAATTAGAACAGAAAACTGTGTGCTGTGTGGAGCAGGAACCTTGGTCGTGGCCTGAGTTACAAACTGAAAGGAAAAGTTTTTTAGAGAATTTTGAGTGGAGGGGAGTTCCAGAAGAAATCAAAAGTCAGTTAGGTATGTTATTACAGGAATTTAGAGATGTTTTTATGTGGGGGGAGCGAAATTAGGATCCACGGGAGTAGTGAAACACCGTATAAAATTAACGTCAGAAGTACCGATTAGATAAAAACCGTACAGGGTGCCACATGCACAGCGTCCGGAGTTAGAAAAGTCAATCGAAGCCATGTTGGAACAGGGTGTGATCGAACCATCTTTAAGTCCGTGGGCAGCGCCCATTATTTTAATTAGGAAAAATCGGAACCAGGAGAACCGATTCAGTATCGCCCTTGCATTGACTTCAGAGAATTAAATGACGTGACTGAAAAAGAGGTGTTTCCCTTGCCTAATATTGATGAGGTATTTGATCAGTTAGGACGAGCAAAGGTATTTTCATCGTTAGACTTGTCTAATGGCAAGTGGAAATGGAGGAGGAAAGCAAACCAATGACTGCATTTTCCACTCCAATGGGTCATTATCAATGTAAAAGATTACCGTTTGGATTGTGTAATGGACCAGCCATCTTCATGAAACTTATGACAATAATCATGAAAGGATTAATAAACAAAGGTGGTTTAGTGTATTTAAATGATACTCTACGATATGATGATGGGATAGAAGAGAACCTCCAGGGGTTGAGGGAGATTTTTATGAGACTATGACAAGAAATTTAAAACTCAAACCAAGTGTACGTTTTTTAGAAAGGAGATAAAGTTTTTAGGATACTCAATATCTCGAGCGGGGTTGAGTCCCATGGAAAATAAAGCGCAAGTAATAAGAGAATTTCCAATTCCGAGAAATAAGAAAGGAATACAGTCATTTTTAGGTCTTGCAGGCTTCTATAGAAAATTTATTAAGGATTTTTCGGGAATTACGAGTTATCTCACAGATCTTACGAAAAAAGCAGTGAAATTTGAGTGGCTAGAACATCAAGAAGCATTTGATTGTCAAAAGAATGCATTAACTCGACATCCAGTTTTGAGATAACAGATTTTTTCAGACCGTTCGTGCTCAGGACGGACGCGTCGCCGGTGGGACTGGGTGGTGTGCTTGCGCAGCAATTTGATGACGGAGAGCATTTAGTTGCTTGCGCCAGTAAGCTCTTACTTCAGCAATCTGAGTTCAGTGCCACCGAGCTGGTATGTCTGGCGGTCGTAGAAATGATAACAAAATTTAGAGTTTACTTACTGGTTCGTGCTTTTATTTTGGTAACTGATCATAAAGCACTGAAGTGGTTATTAACTCAGTCAGAACCTAGTCCTAAATTGGTTAGATGGATTTTACATTTATCAGAATATACTTTTTCTGTACAATACCGACCGGGAGTGCAGATTCCGCATGCGAATGCACTTTCTCGAATGGACAGTAGAGTTTGGGCAATCTTTAAGGAAGAAAATGATTACGAGCCAGTGTGGGATTGGGAGCGTATTAGAGGGGAGCAGAAGAATTGTAGGAATTTAGAAAAACAATTTCAGTTAGCACGTTACAATAAAGCAGGGTATTTTATAAATGAATCCGAGATCTTATGTAAAATGCATATACCGCCACCGAAAGCTGTATATTCTATATGTGCGCCAAGCAGAATGCTTGAACACATATTGGAGAGATGTCACCAATTGTGTTCATCNACTCCTTTAGCAGGTCACAGAGCAGTTGCAGTAACGTTGAACTTAGTGAAACGATATTTTAATTCGAAAGGTGTGCATGGAGACGTGAAAAGATACGTGGGAAATTGTTTAGATTGTACGACTAGGAGTGGGGTTAAGAAATCTCCGCCCGTACAAAGTTTGGAAAAATGTGAGAAACCNGAAATGTGAGAAAACATTAGAGAAAATATCCTTAGATGTGGTAGGACCGTTAATGATATCTTAAAGGGGAAACATATTTTAACTTGCCAAGACCATTTCACGTGTTACCCGGAGGCTGTAGCCATTCCCAATCAACCAGCAGAGACAGTGGCATGAGCTTTCGTAGAGCAGGTAGTGTGTAGGCACGGGATAACGGAGATATTGCTGACGGATAGAGGAACAAATTTTACGTCCATGCTGATGAAAGAAATTTGTAGATTACTCGGAGTAAGGCAGATCTTCACTTCACCATACAACCCAGCCGCTAACGGGAGGATAGAGCGGGCATTCGCCGCTGTTATCTCATATTACATAGATCAGGGTCATCGTAATTAGGATGAACAATTACCGTTTGCGTTGTTCGTTTTTAGAAATTCCGTAAATCGGATGACAAAATTCAGTCCATCTTTTTTGACATACGGGAGGGAGCTCACATACTTCCTCTTCCCACGAAAAGGTATCCGGACGAACAAACATGGTGATACAATGATTAAGAATTTGCAGATAGCGCACGAGGAGGCTGCGAGATTTGAGAGAGAGAGAGAGATCACAATCAGAAATGGGGAAAGTAAATAGGAATATGTATCTCTTACCGATCTCTGAAGGACAGTGGGTATTACTGCGAAATTTCAAACTAGGAGCAGGGGAAACGAAAAAGTTCATGCCAAGATGGGAGGGTCCATATGTCGTGAGAAATGTTAAAACACCTGTCACGTTTGATATTGAACACGTGTACACGGGGTGCAAGGGACAGGCGCATCACCGAAATTTATTAATAATCCCAGGGGGGTATTGAGGAAGAAGTGCCTGTTGTTGTCTTGCCAGAGAGCTCGCGGGGCGGGACGAGGCGCAGGTAGAGGCGGAGGAGTGTACGGATTAGTCCTCCGAGGGCTAGGTCACCGTACAACCTACGTCCCAGGGCAAGACATAAGTAATATTCAGATTGTGCAGTGAAAAGTCACCACGGACCAGAGGATACCAGCGCCAGGTCGGAGGCAGAACCGCAGGATAGCAGAGTGGGACCAGTTGCGGAGCGCCGAGGGGTAACGCGAGGTCGGTGTCCAGTCACCAGCGGCGCCTGCTAGCAGCACCGACAGCTGGCGAGAGACGAGCCGACGGACGGGCAGAGACTGGACGGCCTCAGACGCAACGGCTGGAGCACTTTAAATCAGATACTAGAGCAGCATTGGACTCTTGAATAACTTTTTTGTCAAATATTTCGGCCACCTTGGGGAGACACGACGAGATGTTCTAAAAATCTTAGACACTGCACGATACAGCGAGGGGTGACCATCGAGTCATCCAAGAACTGACCACCCTGTTCAGCGAAATGGGCGTTCTCGGTGGAAAAATTCAAGAGGGTTATGTCGCACTGATGCAGCATATTTCTTCATTAAAACCCGTGTTGCAGGAAACGATGGCTAAGATATCTATAGCTGAACTGAGAAAATTCTCCCCTTCAATTCTGTCCTTCTTTACTTTTTCCGTCCTGACTAACGCCACAGAGTCACTGTCGGAAGGGTTGAATTTTATTGGATTCCGCGGTGAGGAGTTACGAACGGTCTATGAGGTATCGCGGGCGCGCGTACTGAATAGTGCCGGGAGTACCTCCTTGCTACTGAGCCTGCCACTCGGCCGAGGTCAAGAGTTCAAGGTATTTGAAGCTCTGGCGTGGCCTACGGTGAGCGAGTCGATAGGTCGTAGTATAGTCAGGACCTGATTCTTTATATCCGGCTGTATCGAAGGATGTCACCAAGTTTTTATTCCTGGAAAGGGATGCGCTGGACAACTGTCGCGAGGGAGCGGTCACAGTGTGCCGGGATTCCAGACCTATTTTTTCCTCCTTTGCTCAGTCCTGTAGTATTTCGGCGTTCACGAACAACACGGAACTGATGAAAAAATATTGCGACATCGGTGTGGCGAAAAAATCCTTATGAACTTTTTGCGTCTGGAGAACAACCAAGGAAGTGGTATATCGCTGTAAGTGTAGAAAAGTGGCTGAACGTGTCTTGTAAGGGACAGCCTTCAAAAATTAAATTGCAGCAAGAAGGAAGTTTTCTTCTTCCGTTCGGTTGCATGGGTCGGCCCCAACGTAAACTCTTTCTCCCGTTTATTCAAATGTGCAGTATTTTATGCCATCTTTGCTACCGACGGTGCAACCCTGGAACGTGGGGGTTACTAATATTTCCAACCTGTCTCGAGACCGGAAAATGGAGTGATCGACGGACTTCTAAACTCTATTAGAAGCAAAAACACTCACAGAGTACCGTCCGTTCCAATGGAAGAAGTCAGAAGACACTTGTCAATGTGGGAACGCTATCAAGACTATGAAAGCACATGGAAAATAACAGCTGGAAGTAGTTATGTATTAATAGTTGTGTGTATGATGATGGGCTGGATGATAAAGAAATGTATAAAAAATAAAANAAAGTAGTTATGTATTAATAGTAGTGTGTATGATGATGGGCTGGATGATAAAGAAATGTATAAAAAATAAAAAGAGACCACAAGAGACAGTACCAAAATCGGTTATTAATGTGGCTCCAGCGCCAGTACATACACCACTATCTCCGAATTTGTAAATAGTATAAATAAACATTGTGTATATTAGTTGTTTTTTTTCTTTTTTTTCGTTTGTTGTTTTAGTATTTATATATGATTCGCAATGTGAATAAAGAGAGAGGTAAACATTTTAGAGAATGTAAACAAATAAATTGATAGAAATAATATTTTTCTTGTTTTTGGTGTTTTGTTAATATGAATAGGTGAAAATCACAAAATGTGTGTTGTTGGTTAGATGCTAAGAGGTATCAGAAACTTCTATTTAAAATTTTTTTAGATTTTAAAGCGCATGCGAAAAATTTGTAAAACATTTTAATTTTTTTGTTACTGTCTTTGTAGACGTACCTTACTACATATACGGCGATACACGTACCTTAATACGTATATGATGAACTCCCTCATGCATTAACACATAAGAGATGCATGTTGCCACGCCAAAGCAGTAAACGCTATGTTGTTTATGTCGTCGTCAAGATGAAGTATCAGAGACTCAAGATCCAAGGCCAGAATAATACACACCGTCCGCAAGAGAGTCTCTACATACGACGCAAGAGAGTCTCTATATTGTAAACATTAGAAGACTCCATGAGACGCACGGGCCACATGCACCACCAAGTGTATGTCGCCTATTTGTTAAGAAACTTTGAGAACCCGGGTCAGTTTATTAAGAAGCTTCGAGAAAGCTTCAATAGACGAACCTCGACCCAGTGTTACGTCGCTAACGTCGTCAGCTGTCAAAGTTTAGTATATAGCAACAGCTACGATGGTGAAATCAATACGACGGATTCTCTTGATGAGTGAACATCGTCTCCGATAATAAACTCAACCAAGAAATCCAGCTCTGCGCAGTCGCCCGATTTGCGGTATAATTAATTCTATCATCAGAGGCCACGAGACGCCCTCTTACGATCTGCGGCGGAATCAATTCTATCTTCAGAGGCCCTCTTACGATATCACGCAGAGGCTTAGACGACAGCACCACCACGCGGCAAGCTATTGTACTCCAACGCTATCATCTGGATACGACAGGATTTATCACCAGAAGCGCCACCTTGTTCAAAGTCGTGAGTAGCACGAGTAAAAAGGCACTGTTCATAGAACTTTCATTGCCTGTTGTTGTCACCCTGGTGTTATTTATTGTTTGCTTACGATTCAATTAATTGTTTGCATTGATCCTGCATAATAAATTTTGTCCTGTATAACCTTTAAGTATTTATTTTGAAAAAGAGTAATCTTATTGCGAAGCAATCTCCGATTCGAGACTGTGAAGTAATAACAATCTTCCCCGGCATCTTGTTTGGTTGATTGTTTTGTAATATTTGTATGGTAGAAGTACATGCGTGGCTTCACATTACCCGGCGTCTTCTCTTTTTTGGGAAAAGGGAGAGATGTTGTGAAGCGCACGTATGCACTTTCTATCGAGGACAGGTTACACGTCGCAGGCAGTAATGAGTTCAGTAGAGCAGCGTGACGCGGATATCAGAAGGTATAAATATATCATAACAGGAGACTCGTTCGTTCTCTTTGGCTCATTTTCGGCCCATCCACCTCGCGACTCGCTACGTGCACGTCGGTTCGACAGCCGACGGGGGCCACATCCGAGAGTGCCACCGCATCACCTGTTTACGATGGAACCCGCTATTGCCTGCGGACTTGTCCTTGCTTACTTTGAGTTTTTTTGGGGGGGGCTTTAGGGCTCGTCAACATCGAGGTCATTAGAGCCCATGCAAGTAGAAAAAAATGCAGTTTCGCACCATAGAGAAGAGCCGTAGTGACTCTCCCCCTGCGTGGGACTCGCCGAATATCTCGACCAT
>NNCF01132964.1:5701-19645 GCA_002313205.1 Laupala kohalensis
CTCACCTCGGGGTCCCGTGTTCGCCAAACACGTACTTACTAGATGTAAGTACCCTGGGGGGTCGACTCCAGTCCTAGATACTATTTTCACCTCGCATATCAATTTAATATCTTTCATGTGGGACGTATTCAGTAAAAAAGTAGATCTGTATCTGTACCAGCACACCGCAAGCCCAGATGCGATGTGCGTAGTTTTTTAGTAGAAGCGGGATTTAACTTTAAACTACGGTTCTGCAGTTCGAAACACTGAAACTAGACAAAACAAGCGTCTCCCGCGCAGAAATAAAAGCTATTATCGAACAAAGGAAAATTAAAAGAAATCGACCGTCACAAGAGAATATGGATGGTATTTCGCAATCTGGATGCAGGTCCTTGGAGATAGCGGAGCGTGGACAGAGAATAATGTAGTGCGGAGGCATGGGCCGCTCAGCGACGACTAGCGAGGTCGATAAAAAGAGAGTGACAATGAAACGGTAAAAACTGTTTTACAAAAGTGGAGCGAACTGCAAAACAAGTTGGTGACTTAAGAAAACAGCCATATCAGAAATTAATATTAATAACCTACAATAAAAATATAGGATCTTCATAAAAAAATTACGACAGAACGTTTTAGATCATTAATTCATTTTAGCGAATGCTTTTTCTCCTTTGTAGTATATGTTATGGTACTAAGAAGAGTATGAATGTTGACAATGAAGAATTAACAAAGCAAAGCAGGACGTTTGAAAAGTTGTAACAAAGCAAAGCAGGACGTATATTCTTAGTTAACACAAGAGAATATTTTGCATTTCTCCAACTGCAAAATAGTTTGTCTCAACATTTTCATAAACCAAAATACGGATTTTCGATAGTTTTCCTTAAACACTTAGCAGTTACACATTGAAAATGACTGTTGTACGTTAGATAACACATTTTTGTCTGATAATATATGTTTAAAGAGAAATCGGTGTTTCAAGAATACAAAATATGAGAGTTTATAACATTTCTATTTTCCAGATAAATACAATTTTATATTTTCTAATACACTTAACTTCTCAGGCAGACAAATTCATGAAATAAAAGCAGACTTCATTGTTGTCACAATACTTATTATGGTATGCCGATTTGGAAAGAAACATCATTGTATATACATAAAATACATCAATTTTATTTTGTTCATTTCTTTTAATCCTTGTAATATATTGGAAGTTCCGTATTCGACGTTACATTTGATCTTTTGATTGCCGAACCGCGATAAAAGAAACACAAAAAGTCTCAGGTGTATTTTCTTTCGATCTATTTATATTGTTCCAGAAATCTGGACACAAAGTTCTTCAAGAATGCGTCTACAACACTTAACGATATTTTCAGGACGAGGTTTTCTCTTATTATATTCACTCTTCTCTTATAGCCGTTTTCTTTCATGCTTTCCTATTACTTCGCTTCTGGCATTGATTTACTTTCCCATTGTCCTATCTTCTGTCCGTCTCATTTACAAGGATCATGTATTTGCGTATAGATATAAGATGATTTTTACTCCCGTATTGAGTTGCTATCTTTAAGGATACAGCACGTTACTGGACGTCTAATAGCGCCAACCAGACAAATTAATTACGTAATCTTTAACTCAGTGAACAAAGGAGATACATTTTTATGATTTTTTGTATGAAGGTTTTTATATTTAAATTATACGTAAAGTCTTATGACATAAGATTCAGGTTATCTTGTCCTTGCCCAAAATTTTTCAACAAATCTCCTACAACACATTTTTTTTATTCTTCGATATGAAATATATAACAACAATTAAAATATGTAATATTTTGTAAAACATTGTTGATAGATATTTTTCTACATTCGCTTTTCCCTCTGTATTACAACACAGAGAGGAAATGACGCTCGAGTGATCTTTATGACGTAACCGAATTCCATAATGCTCCATTCTTTCTTTTCGACCCGCTTTTGTTCGCGGCCATGAATCACAGCAATAGAGCCCACATCTGCTCCAAAGAGCAAAGCAGGTATTCGACGTCGTCTAACAACGAGAGCCGAAGTCCAACGACCGCCTTGAATTGCAGACCCGCTTCTGCAGCGGAACAGGTCAAAAAATTCGGACTGCTCCGCAAAGGACAGGTGGGCGTGTACTCTCCGGTACATGGAGGCAGGCGGCGAGGAGCGACGGCGGTGGGGGCGGAGCCGGGGTTTGTGCAGGCACGAGCTCCCATCGACCCGTCGTTGCCACCCCCGCGTCGCTGCCACCCCCGTTGCGGCCGACAACCGAAGCACAATGGGGTGGATGAGGGATTCGTAGGGACCAAATTCGAGTGAACTAAAGAACGTGTTATTTGCCTCCTCGTGTCACGGAGCGTCGGGTGTCATTGAATACAGGCGAACACCAAGCAAAGGTATGTGAATAATTCGGAAACAGGAACATAGACTAACTTAAAGCAATAAAAGTGACGAACCGATTGAGATAGAAGTCGAGAGAAATAGTACTAGGGAAGAGACTGAAAGAGGACAAGAGAAAGGATAAGGGACATGACCAAATGAAGGAAGAAAAGGAGAAGTAATATATACTGTTCTATTTGTAAATGGGAAATGTAGCTTGCTACTGAAGCTTATCTATTTGGAGTGATAGGAGTTAGGAGTTGCGTGGTAGGTCATTGTTATTAGGTGGGCCGCTTAGCTGGGTTTACCAACAACTTGTCCCATGTGGAGGGGTTAGTAGAAGTAGTCAGTAATTGTTAGAGTTATTGATGCTGGTAGGAGCTGGATAGAGGAAGGAAGGTTTGCTTTTCAATAGTCACAGCTATATGAACTGGGACATTAATATGAAAAGCTACAAATCTGGAATCGAACCCGGGATGACTTGGTGATTAGCGACAATACCACCTGCGCCACCGATGGAGCTCAGAAGTAATAAGACGAATGACTTTAAGAACATGAAGAAAGAAAGATGAAATAAGGATAATGTAAACAAAACCCAGGTAATGGTCGTGCGGTCGAGAAACTTGGGTAGAAAACTGAATCAAAATTTAAAAAATCAAAGTAGAGTACTTTGTAAGAACGTGCAGAATATATCTTAATCAGGAGGAGAAATGGGAATTGTAATCTTCGAGATAGCAAAGATAAATTTCGAGTGTTTAGAGAATTTGAGACAAAGAAAAGTGTGTTGGGAGGTGATTAAGAAGGAAGATGCAGCTTGAGACATGATTGACTAATAATAATGACATCAACGACTTCAAGACAAACATATAAGATAGTAGATCGCAGGGACGAGACAGTTGGCAACGGTCAACGGTTAAGAAACGCAAAAAAAAACTAGGAAATTACACAAAAAATGAGAGAATCAAACATGAGAGCCTCGTAATGTTACTGTATTAAGACGAGGCGGATATTTCACAAAGACGAGGCAAAATGAAATGAAAAAAAATAAGAAAAGGAAATTATAATTGGGCATGGTAACTTCGGGACCTATCTAAAGAGATTTTGAAAGAAAAAACAATTGATAGTACATGAAAATGTGGAAGGGAACAGTATAAACTTGGCCATATGCTTTGGAATTGCCATCTATGTGATGAAGAAAGGAGGCCAACATACAAGGTACTGAATTAAAACCGGACAAACATGCGTCAAAGAAGGACCAAAAACTAATAGGAACAAAATAGAAATATACAAATTTTGTGAGTTGACGGAAAAGATTTGCGCAATACGAGATATCGTAAGGGGATGAGTGGATGAGAGCGAGAGAAAGAGAGGAAGAACGGACGAGGGGAAGAGAAATTAAAAGATAAGCGAGACTCCGTTTGAAATGCAGCAAACAAAACTGAGTAACTGTTTGCGATATGTGTATATTTGTGTCTTGTATTTAGAATTGAAACCTGCAATAATCTCAATTACGATTGCATTTAAAAAATGATATCATGACTCGCATGAACTAAAAATCTACGAAACTATTAAAAAATTGAGATTCGTACAAATTCCCGTTCAGTTTTCCAGGAATAATTTATAAATAATTCTCTATATTTTAATAGTGTATTCCCTCACTTGTGCGATACATTCCTCTGAATATTTTATTGAACTTTATTCCATATACTTTTCTTTCGGCTGAAAAAAATAGGGAAGAAAACGTGAGATCAGTTCCATTGCCGCTAATTTGGGAAATTTTAAAACATTTATTCGTCCGGGCATGGTTAAGCTGACTGCTTCGAATTTACGAAGTTACGAAATTGAGTTCTGACTGCGGTGAACGTCGGGGGTCGAAGTTGAAGGTCGGCTACAGAACACACAGTATTTCATTGGTTTTCTGTGTCTTGCTAGGGTGGTATATTCTGGAGCAGAACCTGGGTGCTAAGTCAATGATCCCATGTGAAACAACCTCCTTAAATCCTTCTACCCTTCGTCCAGTACACGTCACGACAGGTGGGGTGAACATTATTGCAAATGTGGCGACAAACGTCCATTTGAATATGCAAACAAGTGACATAAAACATGTCAATTATCGGTGAATCGGCCATTGAATATGAAGAAGAGTATAATTGGCTAATCTTTGTCTTACCTCCAATGAAACTTAACTTTTTATTTCAGTGATTATTTTCTGTAAACACAAGGTATCGCCCTCTTACTTTGATTCCCGCTCAGATGATAGTTTCTTTAAGGACTCGTTACTTCCGAATAAACTGATGTTTCCGTTCTTTGCAAAGGTATATCTCGTGTGTTGGATTTCCTTCCTGTTACACTTCCCACTTCATGATACGTCGATGACACAAATAATGGTTGCAAGTAAATACGTCAAGGTATGGAAAAATGGGAGTGATCCAATCAAATCGCGGATTGACCAAAGGTTGTACAACTGTCACCAAATATGGTGAACGAGCGTAATAGGGACACCCTCAGAAACTGCTAATATATTGAATTTATAACTTAAATCAAAATATCTACAGCAGAATTTTGCTTAAACTGAAGGCACTCAAAGGCTCTTCATCATTGAAATTTTGCCAAACATACGATTCTCCAGATAAGCGCCATTTTCTGTTCAAATTATAACTTCTTTCAGATTTGTTATTCCTCCCCAGATGTCATACGTCATAGTATTTACGAAAGTCTTGGGGAATCACTTACACTGAATTTATTACTTCACTTGATACAAGTTCAGTTTTTTATGTTACACCAGCGGCCATCATACAGTTTGGAATTAACCAATAATATGTCAATTAACACCCACAATGGCAATTTATACAAACCTTTAATATGTTCCTTATTCAGGTGTAATAACGTTCCCTATTTTTAGATATTGCTGGTTTAATTTAAACACCGTTTAATATAGGCGCAATTATTATGTCTGTAATGTTAGTAATTATAACGTCATGTGCGTGAATACGTTCTAAAAAAAATATTCTATTCTTGTCACGTATTAAAATTGTTAATTAAAATTAATTTCAGAAATGAAATCATTAAAGAAGATAATTGACAAATAAGCAATAAACCTCAAAGAAACTCTAAAATACGTTACATCAACGGACAATTCACATCAAAACTCAAATGGGATTTTTATGTCACCTTTATTTAGGCTACCGTTTATCCATTACAAATGATTATAAAAGTAAGACACAACTTTTATGTTAAAAAATATATGACTTATTCTCCATCCCGCACATGTCGAGTGATCAATTATTCTACCTCTATTAGTTCGGAAAATTCGATTTTCACTAAGAAAATAATACCAATATTCCTGTGTATCATCATACTATTTTACATTCACCCATCGATGTGTATACTACTGGATTATGGGATCAGCCACTGAGACCGAGTCGAAGCCAGAGGTTGCGTCTACAGGGGCTAAGCGGGCAAAAATCTGCTAAAGTATTGTACCGGCTACGAGGCTGTGGAGTTCTTGCCTGCTTAACCCCTGCACGTAATACCATAAGCAAGCTGTAATGCGCAGGTGTAAGAGTTTCGGAAATCACAATACACTGGCTTAATATGAGCAGTGCGCGTTCCAGTAGCAGTATAGTTCGATGTATCCACCTGACGACAGATATTCGGGTGAGATATTGAGTGTTTAAAAAAATGACTTCTAAAATATTTAACTACAATTTCTTGGAATTAGATCACAATTTACAAAATAATAATAATAATAATAAAATATTTTCGAACTTAATATTCAGGGTTGCAATAAAAGAATAACATGAAGATACACAATAAATATGCAAACAATATATACTGCCAATATCAAATATTTGAATTTATAAAACATCGTAAACAAAAAAAGAAGTAAACTTTAGCAGACAATAAAATTAAAAACAAATATTACACTAATTACAAAAATAATACATATTTATCACACAATCCGAACGTACCTTGTTCAGAATTTTTAATTTAGAAATCTTTCACACATACTCCACGTACGCATCATTGTTGACTTGTCACCGCTACATCCTAACTGTGTAATCCTTAACTTTTATTTACTAAAAATAAAAATTTGTCCCAGTAAATGATGATTTGCGAACACTGTGCTTGGCCACAACGTACCGCGCACGCGACGAGCGCCCCTTACGAATGGTATTGATGCGAGCACGCATACCGCCTCCGACGGCGGTGGCGGTGGCGGCGAGTGATGACTGCTGTGTCCGTCGCTCGCGAGAAGAGACGAGAGAGCGGTTGGAGTGGGTGTCAGGATTCGGTCATCCGTTTGCTGCAATGTGATATGGAGGCGGCAGCAAACGAAAGCGATATGGCGGACAAATTAGGAGATTCCTTTGCTATACGACTATAGTGCTCGCGGAGAGAGAATAGTAACGAGATATAAATATTTGAGCGAAAGCGCAGTGTTGTCTATGACTGTAGTCCAGACCCAGTCCAGATGGCACCCAGGTTGCTATAACCGATGGAAAAGCTAACTCAAAGCAATCTCCTTGCGTCCAAAGCTTAAAGAACAAGACATCTGTCCGTCACAGTTGATGTATCAATTACTGCCAGTTCTGCGAATGGGCTGTTGTAGGCGACATCATCCGCACGTAAACCCACTGAGATTCCGCGGACACGAGAAAAATATCCACGTGTCTACAGCGAGAGGAAGAGAAGGCATTCTCCCATTGCTGGTACTCGACTTTTACATTGCCTTTAGGTTCCACCTTCATTACTTTTCTTTCACCACGAGTACTGTAGTAACACTCGTCTCTTCCGCATTTTTACCTCTTTATATATATATATTTTCAAGGTGATTATGCATGTAATGTAAAATATTTATAAAAATTTGCAGGTTTTAATTATTATTTTTGCAGTTATTGAGAGCGGGTATTACACTGTTTAAGGAGCCAGTCCTATGTATGGTAGGTAATCAATATCTATCAATTTTTCACTCTTACTTAGAGGATAAAATTATTCTTTCCTCGAAATATCACGAAACTTGTAAACTTGATTCATCATCACCATTATTATTAGTATTAAGACTCTTATTATTTGAGAAAGTTTGTAGGTTTCCTCAGAAATTGTTTATTTTACATGTTCATCATTTTCAAAAATATTGTTAAAAAACCAATTAATATTTTAACTGAAAAAATCTCAATAATCGTCTCGTTAATTTAGGTACTAGAAAGTGCGTATTTTTTATTTTTTACTATTAACGAAGAGAAACCAAATCTAAGTTTAAAAAAACAGCTATGCGTATCCCGGGTTCTTTATATTTAGAAATTTTATTTTATAATTATCGAATCCTGTCAAGAGACACATCACATGTCTTCATAAAGAAAACGGCGGCAATCTTGAGAGAAAGTTAAATCAATGTTTAGTTTGTAAAGTATCCATAAATTTATATACTTTATACGTCGGCGTTTGATTATTTACTATGCTAAGAATGCATTGCCGATAGACTATTGATGTATTGCTCTTTTCGCCAACGCAGCTGAGACGAATTTTCACATGTTTATAATATGAGACTAAGATACCACCATGATGTTTAGGTACCTGGCCAATGAGGAAAAATAAGGTCTTGAAGTGAAACCCAACACCTCTCCTATCCAAACATGACGTATGGTTATTTGGAAGAGCAGGTCTTATGACTTGAACATCGCCGTATGTGCGATCGTGATATAAAATTAAATGAACATAGAAGTACATATTTGTCACAAACGGATCCACTTTCTGCATAAATCTGTTCTTTTAACATCAATAAACGTGAAAGGTAATCATTTTGGAAACAATGACGGATCTCAATTCTGTTATTGTCCAACGTTGGGTTTTAGATACAAACACTGTTCGAATTAAGCGGGGGGGGGAGTCAGGAAATTTTCCCACTTCTACATTTTATGTTTATTCCCCAGGAGGAAAAAAATTATTTTATCTCACGTGATAATCAATAATATTTGTAAAAATTAAGTTTTAATTTCAACTAATGTGCCAATACCGTATCAATCATCATCATAATAAAGCACTCTACAAATTATTCTTCTCCGAAAAATAAAATTTTCGTAATGGGATTAAAGTGTATACAGTATATTAGAATTAATACAAAAACAATGTCGTCCTTTTAAATGCCTTCCCCACTTTCGAATAAAATGGCAATTTCTTGACAATTTTCAGTACTGTATTGAAATACGAAAAGATAAGCTTCAAAAGGTCCCCTCCCCCACTTCCTAATTTTCTATATTTCGAACACTGGATGCAAATGAGTTTATGATCCTGCACTAAATTTAAAAAATATATTTCTATCACATTACATCAAATGCCAAATAACTGAAAGTGAATATCCACAGTGAGGTCGTCATTACCAAACAGTTCAAAGGGAAATGTATGTCATTTTCACTTGAGCGATGCTTGGTCACATAATATCAATTAATACGACAAGCCCCTCACTTTGTGATATTTAATTTTGGGTGTTAAATAATCTCAGACCATCGTAAAAATTGCTTCACCAAGTTGATCTCAAGGTGCGCACAATCACTCTTTTATTTATATGCGGCGCACTACACCACATCGAAGTATTGAGAAAATGCATGTTTGCTCTAGAAGGATTGCGAATAACCACGACACTGTCGTATAGGTAAATGTTGTCAATTACATATCCTATATTCTTGTTTTATCTATGTTTTCCTTGTTTTCTTTGTATGTACCTTTTGATATTCAATACTTAAATACACAATACTTTTAATACTTTACCAGCAATTAACTCTCTGAGGTTCAACACATTTTATTTTTATTGATTTAAAATCTGCAATACCTTAGATACATCTTTAATACAATTTTGAGTTATCTGTGTTTTAGTTTCTCTGTATATAACTTTTATATATTTGATATTCTATGATTTCATGCCTCTATACTCTTATTGTAAATATTCGATGTGTTATTGTAGTCTGTGTGCCTTATTCCTTGTTTTCGTATATGATACATGTATTCCATATTCTGTAATTAGGGTAGTATCTTTTTCTCTCATTTTCTGTTATGTTAAACCGTTACAAACAAATTTGTCAGTAGTAACTGATGATGGCCCACGGGGGAGGTAGGAACTTTGTAAAGTTTCTTAAATTCATAATAAATCAAGTCTTCGAAAATGATATCGTTTCATTCAATATTTGAATGAATAATAGTTCTACAGACGTAATTAGGATATAGATTGTTGTATATGCGGGGGAGATACATACATTTGGAGCCTGGTCCGAGAAGCCCCCAAGAGCTTTTGGTGTCGAAATCCACCATCGAATTTGTTGCGGCGAAGCCTCGTGAATTTTTAAAACACGGGTCTGGGGAAAATGTCCCAAAACCGATGAGAGTTGATTAAATAAAATTAGTAACAAAAAACGATAAGTAGTAATTTAAACCAAAGGTAATAAAAATGTTTTTTGGCATTTTTTTTCCTTCAAATTATATTACCCGTTTAATAAAACGAGAAGGGACCAGCTTGTTCCAGTTGAACTAAACCACAGATTTTAATTCACAAAGTGTATTTACATACACCACCTTAGAGAAAAATTGCCATACTTTTCAGATGTTTGCCCCCAGCGTGGACGTATCGAGTTTCCGGGCGGGCGCTTTCATTTCACATCGGTCGCCGACCACCTTACGACCCTCGTGTGCTGGTCGGTGTTTACGTTGCCAGTGACTCGTCGCGTCGGAGGGAAGCAGGTGTGTAAACACTTATATTCCCTTGAGCCAAGAGGTTGCGAGAGACCAGGTCACTGGTAACACGTTGCCAGAGGATTATGCACACTCAGGATCTTTTCATTGCCGTTCACTTAATAGTCACTTTCAATTTCTCCCGCAAGTGTCTATACTACGCAATCATGCTCCTTTGCTTTCAGATATGTAACTTAAGAAAAAAAATTAAGAATGGAAACGCACTGTGTTCATTAGTTTATTGTATGTTAGTTACAGTAAATTACTTTGTTTGTATATATAGTTTGTAACAGCTCTCGCGACAATAAATTATTTATTTATTACCAGTCTAATTGACTTGATGTTGGTATAGCGCTTGTGCACAGTGTAGCCAACACTTTTACTTCGCCATCGGCCATAAGAGTAATGATATTTGAACCTCGCGTTAAGTTGGCAGGACATTCGAACTTCTCAAAACTTAAGTCCATTGCCAATATGGACCATCAATTCAATTCTCTTGTTCTTGTGGCGCTATTCTGTTCTTTCTGCATCGAGCTTGTGGAACGAATATTACCTTGTGTCTTAGTTTGTTGAGTTATCAAATTATATTTCTTTACAGCAAATAGTCGCTTTTGTAACTACTATAAATATTTATTTGGATACAACTCGAATTCGCAGAAGTTGGCAATTCGTGTTAGGCAGCCATATTGTATAATTTTCGGCACAGTTACATGACTTGGAGCATAGCTTCCAGAGTTAGATATTCCGGACTTTGATTCAAAGCTGGGTTGAAATGCATTCTTAAGAAATGAAGTGAAGAATCCTGCTTCCTTGAAGCACCACAGAATTTCGACGTACAATATTTAATTAACACAACTCATTAATTATAGCAATCATTTACGTAACATAGTAGCGATATAAATATTCTTGTGTTTCAAACAACGAAACGGATTAATAATATAATGGAAACCAGACTGTTTACATAATTAACACCGAGAAAATCAAATTAACATAATAAAAGCCTCTAATTTCTCTACGAATCTTCAAGCTCGGACCTATTCCCTTTGTGGGATGGTTTACCATCAACTTCTCCCGATCTAATACGGTTTTTAGTTTTTTTGATAAGACTCAACACAAGTCTACTCTGTAAAAAAGCTACAGAATTAATATACTCCGTATATTTTTTATATTTTGAAACAATAAAAGTATTATTTTAAATTTAAAGGACAATAATTATGCAAACATTATTAAGGACAAGCATTATAAAAGAATGGACATAGAATTGATTTGGAAAAAACAAAAATTATGGGCAATGAAATTAATACATTGAGACGCCTGGTTTCAGAATACATTCATATCAAAACTACATCTAATGTCAAATCACAAATTGAAACTAACATATTTTCCAATACATTTTATTTTTTTAATTTACAATGATTTTTATAATTTTATTATGTATTAAATTCTTTAATTTAACATTTTTAATATGAATTTTGTAATATTGTAAACCTACTTTTCACCATTTAAGAGTTGGCACTATTTGTATACCTACTGTCGCTTACATTCAAACAACAAGTCATTTTTTAATTATCATGCCTCCATGAAGGAAGGCTGTAAACAAGTTGAACTTGTATCACTGACCATATTATTCTTACAACGATTGATGTTTTTTAATGCTTTTTAAAAAAAATATGGATATTAATTTTTGGATAATTATAGCACTATAAAAAATAGATGGTGTGTGATATATTTTAATAATTTATAATTCACAATCGAATAAATAATTTTTATTTTATTTTTATACATATTGACGTTACATATCGTCAAATATTTTGCAACTGTTTTATTATTTATTTTGTAACTGTATTATTATAATTATACTTAAATTATGATCTTGTAATTCCATTGTAATTCTACTTTTGAATACTAATTTCTAGCGGCCCTGAAGATGATGCCCAACTAGCATCGAAGTGTTGGCTGTGAATACTAATAAAGTATTACTTCTTGGATTCTATGACCTTTATAATGATTGTCTATAATAAAGTTCGCATAATTAGTGTCATTTAAATTTAAAATATATCAAGACAATCGGTATAATATCTAAGTAATAACCTGAAATTCGACAACACAATTGAAAAAAAAGCATTACGAAATGCATAGTTAATAAAAACCCAAGAAATCACAAAGTTAGTAAAATATCGGCATTTTTTACTTGTTACCACTTGCAGTTTAACGAACTGGAGATTGTTCGAACTCATGTCAAAATAATTAATGTTTCATGACAGGGATTATATTTGCGGCACGAACATTCACATAGCACCTCCCATCTCATTTCAGTGCGATCCTCGTAACATTAGTATTCAGTTAGTGAATGTACTACCTCATTCAAGGGTGTGGTTAGGAAGGTGACGTCACGGATGTCGTGAAGATCCTACCTGCAAAAAGAAATACGTCGAGAATTACAACTTGGTTAACCATGGAAATATGAGAAACTTAAGCTTAAAACATTGTAATCACGTCCATAATTACATTTATCAATGTCGATCATTTTTTATAGTATTTTTATTACAAAAATATTATGACAGAAAGTGGAGGGGGGATATGAACAATAGTTAAGTCCTGAGGAAATACTATTTTTTTTTTAATTATGAATTTTGATAATGGGATATTAAATATATCTTTGGGAATTGAGATTTAATTCTGTTTGGAATATTTGCCAGTTGTCCTAGATTGAAATACGCTATACTTGGAAACGACGGAAGGTGCTTTTAAAAATTTGTGGAGATATTTATCACATGGTCAACTTGAGTGGGAATTCGTAGTTCATGGAGAATTTATTTTCTTGGGATGGGTTTATTGAGGTTGATAATCATCAAGAAAAGAATTCAGTATTGAGTAATATAGTTGAGAATAAGGATGTACCAATGACAACAATTTTCGATTTCATATTTTTTACTTCGATACTTGTTTCAAAATTCCGATTCCTTGAAACTAGTTTTTATACTCAATATGTGTATTACCTTTCAAACAAAATTTACATTGCTGTTTGATAAGTCAATCAATATCGTTTCAAATCGAGTCGCGTGTCACAGAGAAAAGCATTGAGAATCGCTATTTTTCGATACTGTGCAATCGAGAGGTATCGAGGAACAAAGTCCGCACACCCCTAGTTAAGAAGAACTCCGCTAAAGAAGACGTACTTCAATTCCCCTCGGGAATACCGAGAGTTCAAGCTCGTAAACAACAATATTTTGTAAACATTTCCATCCAAGACTTCTCCACGAACTGTATGTTTGCAAAAGAACAGATCTCTGTAAAAACTATTTTGGTATTCATACAATTCGCTCTGTCAGGATTTACAAAACCTTTAAAAATATTTAATCTAACAACGACGAGGTCTCCCTAAAAAAATTTCCGTACGTTGCAGGGGAAAAATGTCAACTTTGGACGGTTTAGTCAAGATTTAAGATAGTTCTCGCAAGCGAACGCCTATAATCTGAAATCGCTTCATATTTAACCGAGGACCGTCCCTGATTAACGTACGCCCTGACTCTACATAAAATTGGATTTACGATCTCTTACGATAAACGTCAGCGGAGGCAGCGAAACTCCGCGCAGGCGAGAAGGGGGGTTCGCATTCATTTGCATGCGACAGCACGCGACAACGCGACAAGCGACTAGCGTCACGCGCCAGGCCAAGATGGCGACGAGTTGTTACGCTGCACAGACCTCGAGGACTCGAGTTAAACCTCCCGTGAAGCTGTTAGTATGAACAGCAAGGGAGGATCAATCCCCAACAGAAATTACAACAAAATTGTAATATTTACTTTGTCCTAAAAAATTTGTATGTGAATACACACACACACACATTATATATATA
>NNCF01132964.1:38145-78235 GCA_002313205.1 Laupala kohalensis
GATAAAAAATAGTTTGCACTAAGAAATATCCCGTAGGCGAATCATCCCGACCCGACCACGAAAAGTAAGGATGGTGGTGTGAGCGAAAAATTATGTCAGAGCAACTCTGGGCCAAGATGTTTGGGAACGAAGAAGTGGTGTCAGTGAGGGAGGTAGCCATCCGCCCTCCGATATTTTACAGTATATACGTATTACGCACGTCGTATTAAAAAATGTCGGTATCAGACACCCTAAAAACGAATATTTCCGTCAAAATCTCGCGATTTTTTTCTTGGTTACAATACTGTCTCTAGACCACGTATATGAGAAAGTAAAAGGAATGTTCATCACCTATATCCATTTTACTGATAAAGGATAAATTTAAATAGATTACAATACATAANGTCACCTATACCCGTTTGTCTGATAAAGGATAAATTTAAATGAGATTACAATGTATAATTAGGGTTTTATTTAAATTTCAGCAACTAAAAATTAAGAAAGTAGAAGAATAGAGTTTGAATTTTTAAATTGTCAAAGAACAATATTCAGATTCATATGCGCTAAACTGAGATTTCGAGGTTTCTTAAGTTTCATCGGATAATTTCACTGGATAAGCACCTCAGATACATGTGCCCTACTTCCCTCGATTTTAAGAAAAGTAGGCCTTGAAAATCCTTAAGAAAAAGGTTGCATAATTTGTAACGAATCTTGGTGTACGTGACCGCAAATATTCGCAAACGAAATTTATAATAAAGAAGTCAAAATTAAAGTACAATTCGAGAAACGACAGTTTTTCTTTCACCTCTCTTCTTACCTTAAACCGCACGCAGAATACCGTTTGACCAGCGTTTGACGCTTTCTCTTACTGCAGCTCGAAAGCCCCACTGCAGTTGTACATCACTTAATATATTTTTATTATTACAATAATTTTAAAATTGCAAATATTTTTTGGCGAAGTTCTATCCACTTGTCATATCTAAGAGTTTATGACTCACAAGAAACGCAAAAACTATTGTCAACACAGTAAAATTGATTAATTTCTCTCAAATCGGGTAGCGCACTAATCCGTAACATGCAGGCTCCCGAACGGCGATACATGGGAAAAAGAGACCAGATTCAAAATTCAGCTCCGACCTTGATCACGCACAGTAAACTTATACATTGGAGGTAAAACAAAGAATCTTCAGTGCAACGTTGTTTTCTAGATCGGGTGTCTGTTGAATACTCATACCATTGCAAGATAGAGAGGCAGGTATCTTTTGTCACTCCTTCGTTCACGCCAAGACGATGAGTCTCTCGGTCTTTGACAGACATGAGATGAACCCCCGACCCGTATCGCACGATCGCGCCTGCTTATTCNAACCTTTGGCCGCAAGGAGGTTGCTTGAAGTTAGTTTTTCCACAGATTATGCCAGTTTTGTGTGGGTGCTGCAATGGGTGAAGCTACGCTAGGCATATGCAAACGCAGCAATTTCTTTCCATCTCGTTACTCCGCGTGGACTCTAGCATTCTGACTCTCCGTCTCCACCCCCACTCTCCATCACCTGAGTCGCCAGCGGATGCAAGGGTTCCGAGGGGAGGACGCCATGGGGCCTAAGTTTAGCGCCCCTGTAGCTCGCACGTGCGCCGCCGTCAACGTCCCCATCATGTTCCCTTGGCATCCGCTTTTATTTGGCGGTGGAGGCGCAGATGGCGACAGTCTCGTGTTTTCCCCGCGAGGGAGACGAAGAGGGGTAGGGGAAAAACCTCAGGGTGTTCTTTATTGTCAGAAAGAACACCGTCAGACTTCTTTTGTCATAAAGCTTTTAACGCATTTTAGGATCCTCAGCTTTCTCGTCAACAAACATCTATTTATATGCTCGTTATGTTCTCGGCAACTATTTAGTGGCACCAAATACACAAATATCACGATTTCCTTAGCCGTGATTAGGGTAATTTAATCATGGTAACATTGTAATCAAGATAACAAAACTCAACATCGGTTATCATTTAATCGTAAATTCTGAAGAATTCCAAAAGTTGGTAGTAGATTTACAATATATTGTGGACAATCGACGGGTAAAAACCGCATCTTGTTGCTCACAAGCGCCGTCAACGAGCACCAGAGGCAGCCGCGAACCTCCCTAGTGCCACATAATCTGATCACGTTTAAAGCGTGAAGCGAACTTGATGAAACTGGACCTTAATGCAATACAAGCCTCGTCTAATATAGAAGAGGATAGAGGCACTAAAAGAAGTCATTGTTCAAAGCAAACGTCCAACTAGTTGTAAAATACCAAACTGTCACCGTACAGTGGATCCCCGCATTTATTTGGTAGCGGGGATAACCAGGTACACTAATTTTACACCGGTTTTTTTTACAGCAGACTGAGTATAATTGGGAAACGGTCTGGACGTTCAGGTATGATTAAATTCTCTATGACCTAACCGGATCAACGCTTTGCACGCCCAATAAAATAATGTTCGAGAAAATTTTTCTTTTCTCTAACTATAGGTTGATGAGAACCGTGGTGAAGTAAAAATGGCAATTAATTATAAATTGAATGGCAAAACGCAATTATTTCTTATTCCTAAAACTTCTAATAAATGCAACCCACCTCACAGAATCCATTCATATACAGTGAAAAATTTGAAGAAGAAAAACCATGGAGATTTTTAAATATTTATAATGAGCTAAAGACTGTATTTTTGGACACTACATATTTAACCTATTTTAGTAATATTTACTATAGATACAACTCCGTATTTTGACAAAATGTTGCACCTCTATCTTCTCAAGAGATAGTCCTTCCACCTAACTTTATGGTTAGGTGAGTATTCCAAATATGGTAGATAAACACGAAATCTTTTTAGTATTGTTTTCCTCAGAAAGGTATCAAAAACTTATCGATCCTCATGTACACTACTGATAACAAAAAAGGGCCCATTTATTTTTCTAAGTCCCACGCTCTGACCAGTTTTGGATACGTTAGGTTTGCAACGACTCTCTCCTCTTGCTTCCCCTTCGACAGGGGAAATTTCGTTCGACCAATCGTAGGTCTATTTGAATCGGCGCCAATATTTGGAAGACATCGTGCGGCGGGTAAATCGTAACGAGATAAAATGTTTCATTACACCGCTATTAAAGAAATATTTTGTATTTTTTTATTATACACATTTTGGACGAAGAAAGAAAACAAGAATCTGTTGTTGTATTTCACAATTTCATTTGAATAAATAATGAAAGAGATTTCAGTTTTAGTTATATTTGTTGTAATCTAAAACACGTTTTTTGTAATATTAATCTCGGATCACGATTTTATATGCTGCACGATTACAACCCGTGTTATATTGTAGATCATTGTATTATTAGGACATATAATTTATTAGTTCCTTGAGTGGTTTAATGTGATTTATAACATGAGAAATAAAATTTTGTGTTATTAGTTCATACTTTATACAAAAGTTTTCTATATTTATTTAATTCCTTTTCTCATATATGAAAAAACTAAAGTAACACAAATTATGTGAAATTACGTTAGACAATACACGTGAAGAGAGAGGGAAAGAAAGAAAGATAGAGAGAAAAAGTAAAACAACGATAGAGAAAAGTGAGAGAAAGAAAGAGTGAAAGAAAGAAAGAGTGAAAGAAAGAAAGAGTGAAAGAAAGAAAGAAAAAGAAAGAAAATGAAAGAAAAAGAAAGAAAAAGAAAGAAAAAGAAAGAAAGAAAGAAATAGGAAGAAAGATAAAGAAAAGAACCTATGGTATTAATATGAGTTAATACTTTTCAATTTGATTGGAATAAATAAAAGGGATTTGTCTTTTTTTATTTATTCATATCTGAAACGAGGTTTTCATATTATTGATCTCTGATTATTTTTTTAGGTTGCACGATTACTACCAAATTGTTATATCGTGGATAAATATGTCACTAGAAGATGTAATTTATTTGTTCCTTAAGTAGTTTTATATTATTTATAACTCGAGAATTAAACTTTTGTGTTATTAGTTCATATTTGAGACAAACGTTTTCTATATTTATTTAATTCCTTTTCACATATATGAAAAACTTAAGAGAATCGCAAATTATGTGAAATTACTTTCGACAATACACATCATTTGTAGGCAATGAGATTTGATTTCTTTACTTCACTGTATAAATATAAGAAATTATAGGAATATTTATAAGTAATTTGTGATTCGAATTATACCAATTCCATACGATATCTTGCAATTATATTCAAATTCTGTTAAAAACTATATTTTATCACAGTATTACGCAAACGTTTTTTACAGAAACTCTAATATCGTTTACATTGCCTATGAAGACCTTGCGAGACAACGAATCTCGAGATGTCGTTTAAATATAGAGAATGGTAAAGTTTATTGAAGTCACGAATATACAGAATATTTTTGTTATAGAAGTCCAAAATTAATCAGAGCGTGGGACTTGGAAAAATAAATGGGCCATTTTATATTATCAGTAGTGTACATTATCATCAATACTTCGCACAAAAGTTTCGAAACACCTTTTCCTTCGTGAATGTGGAAATATTGCTAAGAACGCAGACAATATATTTCACTGACATACGTTTCTCATATTCCAACCTGTCGCATAATTAATAGTGGCTGCTTCCTCACTTTACATTCAGGAGCGGCGAAGGAGCGGAACTATCCGTGTAGTGGCCTTTTATTAATTTCGCGATAGTATAAATTTGTGATTCAAGAGATCATTAAACAGAAATAACTGCAACGCAGATAGGCTAAAATATTTGTTTTGTTGAGGCCCTGAATTCAAGAGCAATAAAATATATTAACCATACCTTATGAAACTGCGTATTTCTAAATAGTATTGATATCATTCAGGAATAATTTTGAATCATTCCCTTCCCAAAAGTATAACAGATATAAATAAATTGAATCTCTTTAAATCCGCGGTTTTTTATGTGCTCTTGTTTCTATAATGTCAAAGAATTTACAGATTTTAATAAAAGGAGTTAATGAGAGTTTCAATTTCCTAATAAATATGGTTTTCCGTATGACTTCGGATGATATAGGTAGTGTTAAAATCTCTTATACTTTATTATTATAGTACTCCAGATAGTGATTAAATTCCTTTTTTCCTGGCATGTTGTTTTTGGTCTTTTTTATTCATAATAGTTTATTTCTAACTGTACGAAACCTTGGCACGGTTGTGTACATTATTTCTGTAGCCCCATTCTGATCCGGGTACTCCTCCGGTTTTCCTCCGGGTAGTGGCAGATTTTCCTTGGGTGGGAATGTCATAGATACCTTTGTTTTATTAATCTCGAAATTTTACTGCACAAGTATCTACAATTTATTTTGGAATAATAAATGGATAACAGTGTGTATTTATTAAATAATTAAATAGTACATCCGCCACTGTCCTTGGGCATTTGACCGGAATTGATGGGATGGACCCTTGCTGCTTTCCGGAGAGTAACTTAGTTTATTGCTCCCTACGTGGTCACACGCAATTTGCAACTTTTGCTTTTTATACAATAAAGTTTGTTTATTTGTGAGTAGAGTATATATTATGTAGATAACATTTATATATCCTAGACATTAATTAAATTAAATTGTTATTAAAACTAATAATTAAATGTGTTGTTTACCAACTAATAATCTTTCAACAAGGTGTTCATAACTTCTAGCACGAGAAATATGTTTCTCGTTATGCGATATTCTGCTAATGAACCATTTGAGGCATCTCGCACCCATACTAATTGTGCAAAGGGAGGACCAGTGTAGCGAGCATTAACAAGGGAAGAATAATGTGTTCAACGGCGACGTATATGCTGGATCTACATGGTTCTATCTCAGAGAGCTTACTACAGTATTGATGGCCTTCAGCCCGAACAGCGTAAGTAATTTTGATAACCGTATCTAGCTCTGTGGTACACGAACAAGTATAACTCATAGTTACTTCCCAACTGGTATCCACTTAGAGAAATTACGCCACCCAGTGATCATCACTAACAGGACCGAATTCAGAAAACAATCTTATGGAAGAAGCGATTTCATTGAAGTCATATCAAAAACTACATTTTTCGTACAAGGTAACCCTTTAAGAAATACACACATTTTGGTCATCGAAAAATGCAAACTATGTCAGTACGAAACACGAAATGTTCTTGAAATTGATGTCACTGTTCAGTTCCAATTTTCTGGGCGTACACACACGGACTGACCTATTGAATTCTTACAGGCATTATTTATGAATCACAAACTCATAAAACGTGTTCGTATCTTTCGTCGAAATATATAAATTATATTTTATATTTTATATAAACATATAAATTATATTTTACAACACATCAAAAAAAACTACACGTACGGTAATGTAAAAGAAATTCCGGTCATTTTCGTGCACGAGTTTATAGAATGGATCCTTATTTATTTATAATGTGCTAACAGACATTGTTGCCCCACTTTCACGATAATTAGCATTCAATAATTAGAAAGGTGTCACAATAAATATAATAAAATGTTATTATACCAAAAAATGGTAAAAATAAAAAAATAATATTCTTATCTTCTGAAATTTCACATAGTTAATTGGCGAAGAAGACGTAAAATTTGAATCGTAAATTCATGCTATTGGGAAGGAAGCTTTTGAAACGTCGCCCATACCAAACAAGGAGAATGAGTGTCAATTACAGTACTTGAGGCAGAGTTGATAATCATATACATGTTTTCGAGGCTTATTGAAAATCATCTTTGGTATTTTATCTTATCTTCGATTAAATAGTATTGTATCTTATAATTAACTAAATAGGTAATGTCATCACAATATTGCAAAAATAACTAATTTCTACTAATAACTAATAATTAACTAAAAATAATAATTTCATTCTTCAACAGCCCTTATCGAATTTTTGAAAGTTCGTCTGAAGTGTCAAAATAAAAATTCTGTCATATTATTGAGACATTTCAGATAGGTAATTCGAATTGTTTTAGCGATCTCTATCTAAAAATTAAAGGATAAAAAAAATATAAGGAGTTGCCTTAGCATCGGCGAGAGCGATGAAGTTGAAGTTCCATAGTACGAACTACACCGACATTCCAGATACAGGACCTACATTTCGATATGCGCAGAACGTTTTTATACCTGAAACACACAGAAGAAGAAAAAAGAAATTAATCAACAGTATAAAACACATTGTTACATCAGAGTATCTCATTTAATAAATAATTTGTTTATAAATAAATAAATATATTGTCAAAAAAAGTTATACCATTTAATAAGTATATTAAGTATTTAAAAAGTATAATAATAAATTATACCATTTAGATAGCATAAATGACGCTATTTGTTGTCCGATTCAAGGATGAGCCGAATTACGCCTAAGGAAAGTATAACCAATCCCTGTGCATAACATATATTGGCTACGCCGTGTTTCTATGTTAAACGAGGAATGAGGGAGGCCATCACAACTCGGAGAGTAGCCCGCACTCGGTCCAATTTGGTCGCCATTTTTTGACATGCACAATTTCTAATTTCGTACCCTAATTTTTCCATGCTTTTATCTATGGCTGATGTTCTATATTTTTATATCACCTGGTTTACAAAATAAACGAGAATTTAATTCTAAATTGTGTCATTAATTTTATTTTGTGTGTTACAACAACTCATTTTCATATAATAATAATAATAATAAATAATAATAATAATAATAGATTTATTCTCAAAAAACAGTACAAACTGCGTATGACCACGTGGAGGACAGTAAACTAATTTACTCTCCGGAAGCAAGCAAGGGACCATCCCATCAATTCCGATCAAGGTTCCTAAGGTAGAGGCGGATTCAAAAATTTCAGCAAAAATTCCTAGACAAGATGAAAAGTTAGCTACGAGTTATAATACTAATAGAATGTCAATATGTTTGTAATTCAACGCAAAAAATGTACATGTACAAATTATTATCGAACTATCGATTATTCTGAGTATAGTGTTTACAAATCATAAGAATTGAAATAACACTAAATTCACGATTTATTGTTACAATTAACATGCCCCTACACAAAGCCTAGAGAACCTGTATAAGAAATTCGCCTCTACCCGAAGGAAAAACGGAGAAAAACCCGGGCCAAGATGGGGCTACAGAATTAATGTATACAACCGCTCCAAAGTTGAGTACACATAAAACACATGAATATGCGTCTTATCTTACAAATTTCCGAGAGGGAAAATATAGCGGCATTCTGGTTGTGTCTACAGTCTCCCTTGTCTTAGGATGTATTCTGGGAAACATCACATGTTTATTCTTCTCTCGTTCACATGCTTCGTCTTTATTTTCTTTCTCTTTTTTTCCTCTTCACTCCAATTCCGCGCTTTGTCCATCGATTTGCTGCATCGCCTCGTTCAGTCAAAGCAACGAAATAATGTTACAAAATTATTTACACGTGATGGACAGCTGGATCGTGAAAAATACACATTGAGGAAAGCAATGTTGACGTTTTCAACTCCGAAACGGCAAAACACGATCGCCATGAGCTGATGTGGCTGTTGCTATCATCCAAATCGCTACTAGTACGCTTAAATATTAATAAAGGCCAACAACTTTCAGGTCTGTATAAATTCTAACATTGTTTCCTTCGTGAGAACACAGAATAATTTATAATGAAAAATAAAGAAATGAAATGTAGTTCTGTGTGCGCATTTTAGAACTCTTCTCGTAGCAAGACATAAATCTTAGTCATTTTGAAAATCTTTCAATGTTTATGGTAATGGAAACCTTTCCTCTTCTAGCAAGACTCACTTGTATGAAGTCGCAAAATTCTTCAAAAATTAGAATTAGGAAACATTAAGATTTTATGATTAGATACTAGCTGAGTACCCAGTACTTCACTCGTGATAGATTTTGAATGTTCTGCGTAAATAATAATATTCTCGAATCCTCATAGATATCTATTGAAAATGTTTGACATATTTAATTGTCTCACCAATTGTGAATCAAACATTGCATGACAAACTAAACAAAGAACTTGAAACAGGTTGGCCAAGAATCCGTACAATGCTAATTTATTGATATATTCATATTTTTGTTTAAAATAATCTAGTTGTTATTTCGGTCATTACCAAAATCCATTTTTATCGAAGATCATATTTTATCGAAGTTCAAAATATTCTTTCGATGTTTTCTCCAACCATAGGTGTTGCAAGTTTGTTTCCGAGTGATGACTTTTTGTATACCGTTTCAAAAAAAAATAATTTCTCATTTATATATTAGTAGTGTACAGTGCTCGCAACGAAAGTAACGAGGAGAAGCCTAAGGCTACGTGAAAGTCCAGGAGCCGAAACGAGTATTGCGAGATTGTCTACTTTTCTTCTCGTTGCAACACACGTGGGCGTTTTACTCGTACCAGCTGCATCCCACTGAGTTTACGTTATGTAGCTACCGTCGACATCAACCGATTCGCAGAACCTCGCGAATATATATGCCAACTGTGACGTACAGAATTTTAATCTCTAACCTTTGGGCTGCTTGACACTGTCTGAAGTCAGCTTTTCCATGTTTTTATACCACCCATGTGGTGGCATGCCGTTTGGAATGGGCGTAGCTACGCCAGGTCACCAACCCCCCCCCCCGCAGCAGACATATGACAACACTGCGCTTTCGCTCTATTGGTTAAATCTAGTTTGTTTGTTTTTTCACCGCGAGGACTACAGCAAACGATTCGCCAGCTGCTCGTTATTAGTTGAAATTTCATAGTTAAAGAACGTGCTTTTATGAATCGTCTATTCACATTTATAATCGTACTGCAAACCACCCATCCTGATCTGAGTTCGATCTCAGGTTCAATATTCCCACGTGCCCAATTACGCTGACCAACCGCCATGTGATACGTAGCATCTGTTGCGAAGTAATCGGTTCACTCTTTATTAACCACTCCTGCGGTTGCCTTTCGAGGGGCCACATGGCTCGGTCCAGCGGCGGTAGAGGTGGGAGAGGCTGAAATTACAATCTACTTCGTTACAAGTACTCTCTGGTAACTGAACGTGCAGACTAAATGTACCGACAGACTAGCCGGGCACTCTTAAATTCTTCGAGTGATATTCCACTCAATAGAAGCGAATATTAACTCGTGCGTACCTAGTAGTACTCCAGTGAAACTGTAGGCTCCAGTTTTTGAGCTAATTTTATGATTTCAGGGAGACTCTTAACTGTTAAACTGCTTTTTCCACCGCTATGCGCTTTGTGATAACGACAACAGCGTAGTCATCTTGTAGAGAATGTCGATGGTCTACATTCGCTCGAATTGAGTCAGCAACCAATCGTGATTCACTCAAGAATCGCTCATTCACTCCAATAACTTCAACTGTAAGAGTTTAAGTGGCAGTCCAATCGACTACAGCGAAACAGTGTCACATTTCTTTCGTATATAAGTGTATGGTCCCTAACTCATACTTGAGTGTGACAATTGGTTGATATACCACTCGGAGGAATGAAGATTGTTGTGGTAGAGTAGGGCGAACACAAAATCGGCATAGTGGAAGGCTTCAAGATTAAAGTAAAATTACGAAATAGAAAGGATCAGGCATCACTGAGTGGCGAAAATGACTACAGCAAACTATAATAACTTAGTGAGGGAGATTTGGATAATAATTCTTATGAAAGAGTGAAAGTTACAAATTTGTAGTATGGTATCAAAATAATTTTGAGAGTATTACATAACAACGCGGGCATCACATATGAACAATAGGTTCGGATAAGAACAAACAATCACTTTGGTGTTCCCAACCAGCAGAGTAATTTGCACGTATAAACGGCAAAGAACGTAATTTGAATAAAATTTATATTTTTTTATGTTGCTTTCATAGAGGCTTCAGTTTTCCTTTTGAACCCATTAAAAAGTGTTTTCAGTTGCGTGTTTTATCGGTTTGATGCTTTGATCAAGATATAGTAAATTAATTACAGTATGTTTTAAGTCTTAAGGTATTATTCTTCTGGTAGTGGTGTACAAATATTACTTTGTATAGCGACGCCTTCAAATTTAAAAAGTGATAGTGAACAATGTGTTGGGTTCATAGGAACGCGCGTGTCAACGTACTACCGTAACCTGTGAGTTATGAAAGCAACACAGAAAGTTAAAGTAATCGTTTGCTCGCATGTTTCACTCCAAGACTGAAGTATAAAAACACATACATTTTCTCCGAGAAAATCGTTTTATCTGCCCACAAAACTTTACAACTTCTCCAGCACATGCAGGGAAGAAGGGGCTTCATCTTTTTTGTTTCCAACCGGGAACATCACTTCAACAGATACTTAGCAGTATTGATTTTCACTGTCTTAGATTTTAGACAGAGTCCTGTAATAAATGAACGGAAAGTAGAAAAAATCATCTTCAATAAATATTTGGTATTGCAAAACTACATAAAAAATATTTATTGTAAAAACAACTAACAGTTTATATTTAATATCACTTTCGGAGATCAATAAGATTCATAACTGAACCAGAAAATAATTTAATTATAATTTCTTGATATTATATTAAAGCACAAATTACAAAAATTAAAAATTCTGACCGTTTCGACATATGTATTATCATCATCAGAACTACAATTAAAGTATGGACATGAAAGAGAACAACAAATATACAAAAAATATATACTACCAATAACAATTATTGAACACTTGAAATTATACAATATTGTAAACAAAAAAGAAAAAAATTTCAGATGACAAGAAAATTACAGACAAATATTGTACAAATTAGAAAAGAAAATAATTGAAGTATCATCATTACTGATGCGAAATATTTTTAATCAGCACCCGATCATACAACGACTGTGTATACTACCTATGATGATCTCAGTTTTCTCCGTTTTTTCTAGGTTTTTCTAGATTGATCGGATTACCGATAGTCTCTCGCGTACGAAGAGTAAAACAGAATATTATTTCCACTTGATTACTGGACAGTATTGTCAGTATTTGTTAATTGTTAATATTGTTATTAATACATAACGCAATATTGACACAAAGAAATTTTAATATATTATTAACACCTTCATTTAAATGTTTAGAACTAATACAAGATACACCTAGTTAACATGTACAGGAGGTGAGAGAAGACGCACACAAATTATTTCAAGTAGCTTAAAATGAAGCACGACAACATCCTTATATTTGTTTATTTAAATGCAACCCATTATATTTCCCTCACAAACACACCTTGGCAAGGCATTACTCAAATGAGTCACGCCACACTTACAATGCGAAATCTCTATTCGCTACTTCTGATCTTCGTTTAAAACATGTAGGTCTTTCCGTCCGTAAAGTATTCCATCTCTGTTAATTGCCGCTAGTTTCAACCGCGTTGAATTGCAAATGGGCCCCACTGCACCAACATCACTTCGGCCAATTGGTGCATGAACACGAACGATGACGTACCGCCTAATAAACCTCCCGAATGACGTTCAGCAGAAGTAAACGACCCGTTCGGACAGCCGCGTGCTAATATATCACGTACAACAAAAAAAGGAAAGACGCAGTGTTGGAGAGTTAGCATTTCCATGGCAGCTCTTAAATTCTATCGGTTTTTTACGCGTCATCGGTTCCTATTCTCCACCTCCTCCCCTGTCCGCACGCAATGCGAGTCGTTCATTGCGTGGACCCGTTCGCAACAGAATCGGATCTCTCCTTCGGCTGAACAACGGCCGCTTTCGGAGCTCGCAACTCATCGATTATCGACTGCAGCATCTCGACCGACAAACATCATCACACGAAACAAATGAGAGTCGATATGTTGGTCCTCAATTGCCTCTTTTTAAAACTCTTCCATTGCTGCGGGTGCGGGTTTATCGTGAAAAACAATCGTTTCGAGTCGAAACGGATTTCTGGTTAGTTTAAGGTTAACAGTGTAGCATAAAATATTACCTCGTGTGTGATTATCTACGTTCACCAAAGAAATTACATTTTCACCAAAGGAGTTCTGATGAGAGATACAAACGCACAGATATTGTAGAAAACTGCTTGGATGCAACAAAAAAGGGATAACGAATTGTGGTAGATTCTTCGCCGCTGAGTGGTAGACCGAGGATTCAAACCCTGCTCGACCGATCTAGATGAGATTTTCAGTTGGGGTTTGCCCCACCCATTCCAGACGAATACCGGTTCGGTTATTTACGCTATCTGTCAACCAAACATCTCTATTTTTTCCCCGTTCAAAGACGTGGTTATGTGGCAGAGTAAACCTTATGGCATGAATCTCATTTAAGAAAACTACAAAACATCAGTATACAAAATTGTGACGAAAATACGAGTAATTAAGCTTACAAGAGAAGGAGAAAAATTTCATAGAAAGCAAAATCAGTTATCTACATACTAGTTTGTTTATAAATATACTGTTTAAAAAGTTCGAAAATATATTTTACTCACTTTATTTAAATTTCATTTAATCCGTAAAAGTCAAAGAAACAAATCTTTCTGCGTACGCTAGATGTCTCATAATATTCCAAATTATCAAAAATTCATTCGTGAAATTGTAGCAAAAATGCACTTTTAATACAATCGAAATGCTGATGGCCAGAAATAAAAATATCTAAATATTTGTCAAACCTCAATCTGTTCTTATTAAATCATTTATCAAATACAAACAAACTGTTTGTTACTCAAACCTTAGTTCAAATATTCGAAAAATGAGATAGTCACAGTATGTCTTTATAGACTTGCGTATCAACACAATCCGACAAGAAGTTTCACTCCATAACACAGCCTCACTCTGATATACTGAGCGAGGGTGATCACAATTGGAGATCCTGTGAAAACACAACAAGTTTCATCAAAAATTGTAATAGTATTACAAATACACAGAAACCTACTCATCGGTGTTCACTGACTATAAAGAGTTAAAATATTGAAGTTGGTCCAACATTCGTTACAAATTAATTTTACTTTCCTTTCTGTATGTAGTGATTTCGACGCAAGAGATAACTGAACTAATATTTTATCACAATGGCTATCCTTTAAGAATTCAAAAGAATTTATGTATGACTTTCACCTCCAAATGCCTTATGTGTACCGACTTTTTGATACTAAAATAGACTCTGAGTAATCATAGAAATCAAGCCTTTTTAGAAGAATCAAACAATTTAAGAATAATTTCGCATCAAAGTATTTTTTAACCAACAAATAATAGACATTATTTCGAGTTTTTAATTAATTCAAGAATATTTTGTTTCGAAACTTAATATTTGATCCGAGCCGTATCAGTGCACGTAGAACAGCGGAGTTCCGTCTTCAAATCTCTGCAGAGATAACGCGAAATCCTCTTATCTCCATAGCAGTCGCCGTGAGGATTATCCTAAGTGGAGCGCTACTTCTCGTAGTTCGGATCCCTCTCTCTCTCTCAACTCTGCGACGCTCAGTTAAACTCTGCCGAGGCTGACGTAGGGTATAGGTCGCCAGGGGGCACTTGTACTACATGCGCCAGCAGCAACACGGCTCTCTCAACTCACACTCCGTTTGAATGAGACTGACATGATGGAGCTAATGTCTCCGTCTTTCACGGAACTATGACCTGGCATCTGTTCTAGCATTGAAAGGTATCTGGGAACAAGGGAACAAACAGGGTTCAACACGATTTTTAATTCAACAAGGCGATGGACAATAAAACCTCTATAATCCGACACCCTATAATCTGCAATGTTGTATAATCCGGCATCTTTGGCAACGGTCAGTAATGCAAAAAAGAATCTGTCTTTAATACATTTTCTAGACAAACTTTGAAGTTTGTCAAAATTCGTAGAAGTAACTCGTATTTCATTGGGCTACATCATTAAGTTACTTGTTATTTATTCAAATTATTTAAATCTACAAGATAACGATATGTATAAACCTCTCGTTTATTTACTGTTAAACACTGTTTTCAGAAGAAACCTCTGTAATTCAGAAAAATCCCTAATCCTGCTCGTCTCTGATCTCCAGCATGCCCAAATAGAAGATTCCTTCGTATTCCTCACTTTCCTAAAATTCTATGTAATAAAGAATGCAAATCTTTCTATGAATCAAAGAGGCTTCAAATTTTTTGCAATTATTCTAAAACATATTTTTTTATGAAGTTTGAGGAAACGTGTAATTTTTATTTTTTCATGCCAAAAAATATTAAGACATTTATGAAACGAGAGTGTTATAAGTTTAAATAGTCGTGTGAATACATAAATACGTTCACTTCTCTGGTATATTTCAGTTCTTTTTTCATTTTTCATGATTCTCTTACAATTTTACCAATTTTAGTATTATATTCTCCAATTTTCTATTACACAGTTGTAATATTTAAATTTAATATTGTCATTAACCATTTATTTTACCATCTGTATTTAATTTTATAATTTATTTATTCATTTTGTGGCGTTCTGCTTCAGTATGGTGGTGCCAACTTCGTCGTCGAAACATCTATGTCGGTTTCAGACATAAGATTTGACTCGTTTTTTTTTTCAGGTAAACCGAATACAGATTATGATTATCAACTTATAATTATTATTACTAGCAATTTGCACTCGAGGTCTTGTGATTACGTGATAACAACTACATACAAAATCTGGGAATACATTCAGCTTCGCTGGATGGATTCGAAATTCTATCAAAGTATTACGGGGTCCGTTGCTCTACGGATAAATTCAAATAGAACCCGAGTCTCAGTTCAACCGTGGAAAGTGAAACGTGGAAAGAAACCGTGACTATTAATTCAAACGCCATGTGTCTCAAACTAATAACAGAAAATAAGCCTCGTAGTCAGTGGTGGATCTAAACCGAAATCAAAGGGGGGTGCTAAATTATTATAATAATTATTGTAAATATTATTATAAATATTATAGCTATAAAGTATTTTATTACAATAAATCATCAATTCATCAAATAGATAATTAACAGCCCCCCACCACTGGATCCGCCACTACTCGTAGTGAGGGAAAAATATTCCTCTCTGACCTATCTCTGACCCACTGTCAAAGCACTGAGAAGCTTCGAGAATACGTGCGAATCACATGTGAACAACGAATTCCCTTTATCTTCCATCTCATTGTCCATTCTGAATTTATAGCGGCGAAAAACTGCGTAAAGAGATCAAAACACATGGTAATCAGTGAGGGAGAGGTCCAGTGAAAAGATGTGACGGGGAAAGCGACCGACGTGTAGATATACACGCCATTGTTCCATTACACGAGTTGTGAGAAACCAAACATACACAGGTTAACGTAGAGGACTGCTACTCTGTTATTTGGTTGCTAATAATAATAATTCGGATCGCTTTTCATACAGAGAAATGTTGTATTCAAGTTTCAAGCCATTATAGATTCATAAAATCATGTCATATTTGGATAGATATGGTCACGCATAAACAGAGATTATTTTTTGTTTTGTTTTCAGTGACGCAGTATGAATTTTATGCATTGATTTTATTTAATTATTATGTCTATTGATGTCGCAATACTTCTATTTAATGAAGCATAGTTTTTTACACAGAGGTAAATTGATAATCAGAAGAGAAAAAAAAACAATAATTTTAAATATCTTCAGATTTACTACTTTTCCATAGAAGTGTACTAATAACAAAAATCTTTTGTTGTTTAAAAACCTTAGTAGGATCCGTACGAAAAACGAGAGATGAAATATACAGATAACAAGCCAACATGTTTTAATTAATCCTACGACCTTCGCTGATTGTATCGTCTTGTTCCAATTTCATATTTTATTAGAAAAATCCTCGATAACAGGCCGATTAAAAAGTAAAACAAAGAAGCGAAACGAAATACACGCCAGTTAAAGGTTCATACGTATATTACAGAGCAAAAGGTTTCCATTGAATTAAAGATTGTGTGACTATTTTTTTAAAGAAATTAAAACAATATTTTTAAATCACACTTAAAGATAATTACTTCAAAATCCGAAGTACAAAACTCCATTTGTAAACTTCCATTTAGCGGCTCCTGAGTACGCGGCCCGAAATTTCCAGTCCCCCACACAATGTCTCCCATTGGTGTGCCCGCATACAACCACCTCGAGACCCAAGCAGAACACGAACGCTCAGGAACGGTCGCAGTAATTGCCGGCGCCATCGTCGCTGTTGCGCCAAGGCGCCAACACCGTTTCCTCTTATGTCTCCGCACGTGCAAAGCGGTTGCGCCCGCGAATCGTCCTTGCGTCGTTAGAACCCGCCCGCAGTCACAAGGAGAGTGCGCTTCGAGATGGGCCGGCACGCTTCGCTGCCAAGAAGGCAGGGAAACTCGCTTGCAGCCGCATGTCTCCGTGAAGAGAGTTTAAGAGAGTATCCAACGGGGTGGGTTGGAAAAGTAAAAAAGTTCTTGTACCGGATGGGCCTGGGTAACATGTGGGAAGAATTTATCTACAATGATATATCGATAACATTAAATGAAGGATAATGGACATACAGTCGCAAATACTCGAAGCAGATCGGCTGCATAAAATATCACGTTCTCTACAGAAACTTCTCGACTCCGGTTGGGGTAGGGAAAACTATGTAGATCAGTTAGGGATGAAAGCGCGATGTGGTCTACCTTGGTTTCGAACGGGCGGTTGGGCTATTAGGAAAATAAAAACAATTTGCGTTCTCGGCGGGGAAACAGAGGATTGGGTACATGTCCTGTTAACGTGCGAGGCGACAGAAAGATGGTGTCTACGTTGGATTCAAAGGGAAAGTTTGGAACAGGATAGAAATGAAAGATTAGGAATTATAATACTAAGGAAAGGCAACAACGAATTCAAGGAACTATTAAATATTAGCGCGTGAGGGTAATAAGGAAAAAATTAATCCGCGAATTCGAAAATAGATAAATAAATAGAAATTTTAAATACATCAATCTAATCAAAATAGTTTTATTGTTCTTTATTTTTTCGGTCGTTTATTAAGGTAATATTTTAATTCATGTGTCAACAGAGTGTGAGTGAAAAATCATTCTGCCGGGAGGATATGTAGTACTTTCTCTTTCAGGAAAACACAAGAGGTTTTGTATTCAAAGTGCAGCCGATCGAGTCAAAGTCACCTAGAAACCTGTTCCGAGCTCCACAGCACCGCGAGGGAGGGTAGAAAGAACATAACTTATTAACTAGCTTGTCATTATGTCACTTTGTAATCTTTACTTGTTATTCTTACCCTGACCGTTGGTTTTCCTAGTTCTCAACGGTGCTTAACGAATACTCCAGTTGCTGTCTTCCGCTTACGATCGTAAAACATCACAACTTTCAGTATATCCGTCAAATGCCTCTTTATTATTGTTATAGTCTACTGCTTTGCTTTATTTTACCTAATAATCATTTAGTCGCGATTACCCGTCAATGTAACTAGAAATTCTTTAAGAGTAAATACCAGGGTATAGTATGCACAGCCTACGACAATCAAGGGCTCATTTAGCGGCGCATGGGCCCTCTGTCCCGCCAATATAATGTAATAAATCATTAAATATAGACTTGGGAGTCGAGGCGGGTTGTGCAGTGGATAGCACACCTACGGTCAGTGTAGAAGTCTCGGGTTCGAGTCCCGGTCCGTCGCAAATTTTCACCTGGCTGTTGACGTTGCAAACACTCCTCCACAAGTAGGTACTCGGAAGTTGTGAGTTAAAAATATATAATATAGTTGAAGATTTCTCTCTCCATGGGTATTCGTCTCATCGTAACTAAAGTACATTGACGTCGATAGAACGAATATGCCAGTTCATCTTATTGTGTTGATTTTTATCGTTCATTTGTCTCGTAAGTGACGTCTATCACTGAAGTCGATTCTCGAAGTCAATCGGGTGTTGGAAACTTAAATTGCCGCTATGTCTCATCAGCAATGGTACAAAGAGTACGAATAACGGCTTGGATTCATGCGTTTGAATGATTAGACATCTGGTTGCATACGCATGCCCTCGTTTGCTACGATAATGCTAACTACAGTCCATTCATTTATTATGATTATAAAAGAACAGTCGACCCAGAACTGCCTGTCAGAATGGCATTAGTAAACATCAAGTCACCATTTTCAACCATCGGGGAGGAGTTATCATCGCATACAGACACATATAGTTGCTAGATATAAGAGACAGACACGTTATATAACATAAACATTTAATTGTTACATAACGATAAGATAAATCTGGGATTTTCGCTCCTACAACGTCCTCACCCATATTAAACTTTAATCACGTTCAGTTTGATAATTTATGAATAATTGTGGTAATGAGTTCCTTTAGAACATTTATAAAAATTAGATGATTGGTATGAGACGCTCGGGAAGTGAGCAGTGCAGTTTCCTCTCAGCGTTTTCATTTTGGGGTCATGCAACAGTATGGATAATTAAAGTACCTACTCGTGGAGGAGTGTTTGCAAACCCTGACAAACACACGTAATTTTCCTGAAAATGTACGTAATTAAAACTACATAAAATTATTTAAAGATTGTATTGAAACTTATCTTTACTCCAACCCCCTAAAAAGATATATTATTTTGTAACACGTTCTCACTAACAAAAAGAAATTCCATTCATGAAGTCATATTACACAGGAACAAAACAGTAGTAGTTATTAGAAATAGTTTCAAAGAAATTATTGATTTGATTAAAGGAATAACTAGTAGAACCACCTCATGTAGTCTCGATTTTGAAAAGAAGCTAAATACAATCATTACTAGACATCGAAAATTTTAAAACAATTCATTAATAAAGCATAAAAATACAAACATTAATTTTTCGCGTTGCCAAACAAATATACAAAAAATTATTAAGTACATGAATATTCAAAGAAAAATTGGTACTGAAAATTAATATATTTTACTCCATAGTGGGTATTAACACACCTGACAACAGATCTGAACTTTTTAACTCACTTTGCACGCCATTAGTTAGTTTGCATATATCTCTTCTTTCGTGATATTAAATTTTCACTTTTGTTCATTTCAAAACTTAAATACCATAAAAACCTACAAATATACAGTCGCCAGTATTGAATGCTACTATGTACGTAATTACGAATTAGTTTAAAATCTAGGCAGAATGTCATAAACATTGCACAGTAACAAATAAAACTTACAGCTCAAAACCTCGTAATTCTTTGGTTTTCATTTCACTTTTAGGTTATGTACTTCACAGCCTTCATGTAAGTTTGCTTCTACGATTCGGTCACGTAGATGATACGTTCATTGGATTGTCCGCCTCACGTAACGCAATCGAACTCTGGCGGACACATTAGTAAGCTTCCAAGTCAACAGTCATGCGAATGAAGATACACATCTACTGATGAGGAGTCAATTTTAATTGTTTTTTCTGCTCTTGCGGTTCATCAATACTAACCATACCTTGAATTTTAATTGCAATAATCCTTAAGAAGTGTACCCTTGAAATTTCAAATAATTTCGTCGATTAAACTTTCCGATATCCAGTAGTAAAGATTTGTAAAAACTGAACTTCTTCATATTTCGTCAGAAGTTCGTTCTTCCTCTATGGGTTTTCAATCCTACAACCCTTAAGTTTGTGTTATCTCCGAGAAAGAGAAGGTACAAAGTTGACTACATGAAGCCGAGCAAAGGAGACCACGGAGACGTGGCTTTGGACCAACTCCTCTCTCAGGTTCCAACCACAGGCTCATTCAGAACCACACTCCCGGATTCAAAGAGGAAAAATATGGCGAGTGGCGAGCACTTGACATAGAGAGATTCAGAGAGCCTTTCCGCACTTCTGGTTTCAGAAAGAGTTCCTCAGAAGGAATGGGGATGAAAATATTATATTTCACTCTTTTTTATGATGAAAGGAATAAGAGTTGTTTTTTTTTACTTTATGTTTCATAAGTAACGTAATTCATCATCAAATACAAAAAGTTTAATAAATATACACAGTTCCAAAATCGTTGTAAGGAAAATAAATTTGAGATAGAATAGGAATGTACTTGTATTTCCATGTCACTTTGAAGATTTCTCCAAAGTGTCCACAATGAAAAAAAGAATTTAAAAAATCATTTTATTAGACAAACATATCAAAATAAGTAGTGAGATAAAGTGGGTGGATGATTGGAATTCAAATCTCAAAGGGGTCATACGATTTTCATTCATGTTTCAACCTCACCGTAGACTCCCTGTCTAAAACGCCAGTTATAAAGTGAGTACTTCCTTAAATGTTGTTCCATTTGCTTGAAAAAATACAATACAATAGAGAACAAGGACCCCACATGGGGCGCTCATACGTCCTCACCTCGGGGATGTGGGCAAAATCACAATACATTATTCCATTCGACATTTCATCTTAACCTGGTGACGATTAACCTACTCACATTCTCTGTAGCTGAGTGGGAATACCGCAGACAGACATCTTTCCAACATAATACTTTCACACGTGGTTTTTGATTCAGCGCGTAATACTGATTGACCTGCCATTTCCGGTGGAGAACTCAGGGACTTTTCTCGATCCAAGGCCAAACAAATTGTTGATTTAAAATTAAGTACATTCATAATTTAATCAATTCTGCGCCATCTTAACATATATTGCTTTAGGAATGTCAACATAATTATAAGATTTTCGCATTGAAAAGATCAAAAACGGGTAACAAAATCAATGAAATTCGAGACCCAATTTACAAAATTAAGAAAATCTTCTATTTTGCTTCATGTTATAATACGTTGAATTGTTTTAGAAAATGCGAAGGCATAAAAATTTAAAAGATATATTTTGGAGTTAATTCCAAAAGCAGAACATTCTTCAACGAAAACTCCATCAATAGCATTCAAGTCGTCCAGATATGAAGGTTTGACGATGAATGATTTTTAAATATTTACAACATATATTTTTCCTTTTAGCTTTTGGGATACAGCTTTCTTTGAGTATATGACACGGAAACAGTCAAGATATGGACTAAAGAGTGTAGAATTTCGAGGACATCGAACTATCCAGAACAAGGATTAGAACAGGTCTGAACAGGTGGATTCCAAATTTCATAATTATAAGGAATTCCGAATTATATCAAAACATAACCATTATTCAAATGTTATGAAAGCAATACTAAGCATAATTATGGTTGCAAAGAATAGATTCAAGACGTCTTCAATGGTCGGATAGCGTATCGTTGAATTTCTTCCAACAAAGCCCACCATGACAAACGGCGCCGTCACAACGAGGGGTCGGGTGCGGCTGAAAATGTTCGGGTACCGCGCCCTGCGTTCCTGCCTCACTCCAGTTCCCGTGGCACCGATCTGCCTAGGGCGGCGACATCCAGCATCCGACAGCCCGACCTTCCCTCCTTCTTTATGTGTCGGCGAATGCGTTTCAGACTATTACATTCAGACCCCAATTTATCATTAGGCTAAATATGCTACGGACGCGAGCTTTTAGATAACACAATGGATGGATGTTCTCTAGGTAGGAACTCTATTATACAGGTCCTCTAGGCTCTTGTCTAGGGGCGACGTATTTTGAAATAATAAATCTCAAATTTAGTGTATTTTTAATACTTACGATTAATAAACAATATTTTCCAAATAATACATAGTTCGTTAATAATATGCACTTGTGAAATAATATTTTTGTGTTTTATTAAATACAAATTTGTTGGCATTCTATTAATATTATAACATGTACCGAACTGTTTTATTCTTATCTTACAAATGTGCTGAAATGTTGAATGGGCCTCTGTCTTACGGCCCTTGATCAGAATTGATGGGATGGTCTCTTGCTTGCTTCAGGAGAGCAAACTAGTTTGTCCAGCACGTGGTCAAACGCAGTTTGGACTGATTTTTGACAATAAATTTATTATTATTATTTATTATAGTCATAATCCAAAAATTTGCTAAAAGCAAAAAAGATGCTTTCGGAAAAAAATCTGGGTGAGAAGTTGACGGTTCAGTTGACTTTACATCAAAATGTAAATCATTTCATAATTATATTTCACTTTTGAAACAATCTTGTCAGTTTATTGCTTTTTATTCTCATTCCAAGTCAAACGATTCAGTTACTTAAGTTACTTGTGTTACGTAACATTAACACCATATCTTAACACTAATATGATTATGTCTTCCATGAAATAGTTCAACTGATTTATGTAATATATATTAAATATTACTCGTCATACTATTTTAACAGCATACAGAAGCGTAGTTAAAATATTTGTTGTAAAAACATAACAGAGTCAAAAAAATACAATTACATTAACTTGACTTTCAATACGCGCGTTCCAAAAATAAGTAAATAACGTTTTTAATAAATGTAAAAAATATTATTTTTTAAAAATTTTAAATAAGGTTCTGTTAAATTCAATGAGCACTTTTGTGTTCGTCATTTACGGAACTCAAGAATCAAAGGTAAAAATTGCAACTTATTGTCATTAGTTGTAAGTTGTGAAACATAAACAAATACCCGGGTCAAAATATACGCGAAAAGTATGAAACAGTCAAATTAGACTATTATGCAACGTTACGAAGTAAAATTAGTTTTGAGATGGGGTGGTGAGTGGAACAAAATTATTAACCCCTTAGTTGACGCCTGAAAATTAAAAAAAAAATTATCCTATGTTAATTTCGTAAGCTTATCCTATGCATACCTTCATACATTTTATTTCTTCAGTGTCTTCCTAGTGTGTCGAGACCCAGACCACCAGCCTTGTTCTTCCTCCTGACCATAGACGAAGATATTGGGTTTCCGGGGGATGAACGGTACCGAACGGAATTCTCTCTACTTGTTTTTGAGCAAATATATCAATTATAAAGTATTCAGATAACGCTATCTTTAAGCTATCACATCCATGAAGCTACAATAACCCTAAAACACGACACAATGTCAGCAAACGCGCTGAACATAACTAAAAATAATAATATATTTTAAATTCGATTAAATCATGCATTATTAACCATTTTTGTATTCGTAATTAATTTTTCCGGTTGTAAATAAAATTTCTATTTTCTTTTTAGCGTATTATTTTTATTATTTATTACTAAATTTATGATAAAGTAACCATTATTGAATATGATTATTGATTTATTAAAACGTATAATTGTTTTAAATTTAAGAAAATAATTTGTCGTGTGATCTATGATACACCGTATGTCATTCGAACAGAAGACGTGAATAAAAGACGCGGAATCTATCTGCAAGTAAATAACTACATCTGTAGTGTCACTGTTACATCCAACAAATTAGAAAATCAATTAAATTAACCCGAACGAAGGACATGATTTCTACTCTCTTCATAGCACACACTGTTCACACATTAACAAATATATTAAAGTTTTTTTTCTTTTTCATTTTAGTTGTATTATCCCCGTGCCGCGACCATCAGGTCATTATCAGGGTTATGGGATCACCTCTTTTTTCTTTTGTTATTCTATCATCGTCTTATATCTGAAGTTATTCTCTTCATTTCATCTTATTGGTCGTTTATTCTTATATTTACATTACTATGTTTTTGTTTATCTTTTCATGTTCGTTTCTTACTCTACGATATCTTCTTGTTGCTTTCTTATTCTTCCTAACCATATTTCTCATTCATTCTTAATAGTTTTTTTTTTTCGTAATCATATTAAAGTTACAAATGACTCATTATGTCTTATGGAGTGTTTCGTATCCTGATCAATAGTTTACATACGGCAAGCTTTTCTATTTTGTAAGCGTGGCCACCCCTGTGCATTCCGCAGAAGAGCGAATCGCGGGTGACGTACTGCGGGCGTAAACAATCGGTGGCGTTTTTTCCGCTGTGCTAAAACCAGAGAAGGCGTCACCGATGCGCGCGCGCGCCTCGAGGGAAGGCGGCGTCGCTAGTTAGAGAAGGCGTTTCACAGACGCGAGCTGACGGTTTCAAGCATAGCCACAGACATTTCCTTGTCTTCTCTGCCCACTTATCGGTCTATCCAAAATAAAATAAGCTTAATTTCGTACTTCTAGCTTTCACGTGGATCACTCTCTATTCAGGATTATTCAACTAAGATATACGTGCATATATTTCTACACACTGAGAAGATATGTGATACATTTCGGTCAGGTGAAAATGGTGACGAGTCGGGAAACGAACCCAGAACTCCTGCTTTGATCGCAGGAGTGTTAACCACTATACAACCCGTTCGCTTTTCTCAGCTGTTCACTATTTCCACCCAGACGTAAGATATCTGTCATTTTTATTCCGATAGTGAGTCAATGTTTTCAGAAAATTACCCCCGCATCCCCTTTCGTCAAAATGCGCGTAGATGAAGCGTCTGAACACCCAACGTAACAGTGACTGGGGGAATAATACAGAGGAGTAAAATATGGAGGAATAATGTTAGGAACACGGAGCCTAAATATCACTAAGAATGGTTATAAAAATGTCATAAAAAGTAGGAGTGATTTGCATGAAATTCGTTTGAAGAAAAAAATCACATAGTATGCAGGTCTCTATCGGCATATGTTCCCTTGCCGTTTTCCTCCGCGCGCTCTATTTTACAGGAATCTAGGAGGGTACGCGATTGACGGGGAAGACATGAATCGTAAGGGAGGATGATTGTGATGGTGGTGATGATGATGAGGAGGAGGAGGAATAGTGATGGTTGTGATGGAATGAGAGACAAAGGAAACAGGAGTACCCCGACAAAACCTGCTTAGTTCACCACGGCAAATTCTACTTGGACCGTCAGGGTTAAAAGCAACGACACCAGAGTTAGGAGGAGAGTAATCTAACCAAGCATCGCCCCAGTGGGCAGGTAAATACAAGATATGGGGTACAAAAACCTCTCTGAAATACGAACACGAAATATTACTTAGACATTTCATAGAAAGAATAAACAGTGTTTCCAGGTGTTGTAAGCAGGGATGAATGAGAGAATTAGCTACTTCCTCTTACTGTGTTACGAGCAATAAGCTAAAAAGGGAGGTTAATGGTCGAAATAATACGCTATTACTAGCCCTGATTTTGAGATAGGAAGCCTCGAATAGTTGATGTATGGAATTAATGTTTCACTGCGACCTACAAACACTCAGCATGAAACATACATCTCTTTTAAACCGGTGAACATGAAGGAAGACAGCTGGCTTGGAGCCAGTACCGCGAGGGTTCGTCATTGACAAATAGCTGGCAGATCAATGCGAAAAATACAGGGATGGCGAGTGGTGCTGTGGTTAGTGAACACGCTTTCTCCCTCTTCGACAGCGTTTCGAACCTTCGATAATCCAATTCAGTGTCAATAAATAACGTAACGTAAAAAATACCATTTTAACATCTCATTACCATATCGAGATTGCAACGATACCTCCCACAACCTTCCAACACTAATGTGATTCTCGCTTTACTACCCTCCTACTAAGAAAAAGTTTTTGATTTTCGAAAAAACGTGGAGACATAATTAGATAGAAAGGTTCAATTGCTCGCTTGGCAGTGATCTGCGCTCTCACTGAGCAGTTGGTTATAAAAGGTTAGGGAGATCAGAGATTAGATCATCAAATATATATTTGTCTATTTTTTATTTACTCTTTTGCCCAATTAAGAGACATTGGCTGGTACCGGGAGTGTATAGTTCGATGTAAAATCACCGTCACTCCTTACCAAGATAGTCCCGTTGACTCAGTGGTTATTGCTCTAGTTCAATCCACTCCAGATAGCAGTCAGCGCAATTATACAGTGAAAAACGCACACATTGTTTAATTCAACATGAAAAAATGTTATTCGAATTCACCTTTGAATTAACTGCGCAAATAACGCTCTTTATAAGTTCTGCTTTTTTTCTGCAGTGTATTAGCGTTAGAGAGAGCAGTCCAATTGGAGGAGTTGTTTCGCCGAAAGTGAGACGAACAATGAACTACAATGGAAGGGAACCTAAAACACACGTCTATTATTATTATTATTAAATTTATTGTTGTTATTGTCTATCAACTCCGATGTTCCAACAGCTTCTTTGGGGAAACGGTGGATATATGTGGAAAAATTCTCGCGTGATTCGTATTCTTTTCTTAGCGTTCATTCAAGGAGGACAGAGAAACAGCCAAAAAAAAAAAATTGTGTGTATGGGTGGTTACTGATTGTGACGCGCTAGAATGGGAAAATAAACATAGTAATTTTGTAGACCAGGTTCACAGTTATTTTCTTTCCATCCAGTAGTTTGGAAACTTTTCTACGATGTAAGAGAAATTTCAGCTGTCGGTTCTTGAATCGTAACTCCCGACCGGGACTATTTCAGAAAAAAAGTTACTTAAAGTCAACTGAAATGCTTGAAAGCTCCATTCTATGAAACGATACCAAGCGGACAACTAAGAACATCAAGAGCTGTGTGGATATGAACTCGATCTCACAACCCTCCAGGATCCGAAGCAAAAAAAACTATCGAAGATAGAGGTAAATAAGACAATGATCAGTCGTAATGTGATCATGCCATCGTGCCCGTTTGTTGGCTGAAGGCATTTGCATAGTCAATGCTATCGGGAACCGCAAACGCATGAGAGTTCGGTCAATATGTGTGCAGCTCAAGCATGGATACTCTAGGAAGGCGACTGTAGCGCACTTGTACTAGTACGACTCACACTCAATTACCCTGAAAAGAGCGGAGTGCCTTAGCGGAAGAATGTCTCATATTGCAAGGAGTCGCCACATGGGTCACCACAAACAATGGAAATAATTTTTACTTAAATACTCTTTTATTTTTTACCTTTATCTTTATTGTAGTACAGCTATATGAACTGGGACACTGAAGTGAAAAGCTACAATTTTTTCTCACCCCACCGGAAGTTGAACCCGGAGTGACGAGCAAGCATGCTAGCCCCTGAGCCACCGAAGGTAATACAGTAAAATGAACAAGAGTGAGCTCTTTATTGAATACAACTTTAAAATTGTGTTCGTATTCCAAAGTAGGTCATCCAAACTTTTAAATGGTACTTGAAAATAGGGACTTCGGAAAGACTCCCACCCAGGAGCTCATTAGATGAAGGTACGCCACTAATAGTAAGCGATGGCTGTCCAGGAATGTGATTCTCTATTCTAATGTCATGCAATACATGAATAAATGTTCATTTTGAGGAGAATCCATGGGGAAAGATTAGAATGTTTTTGGTTATTTTCAGACACAAATAGTAACATTGAAAGAAGGGAAAAATTATTCGGAACCTTCATATTTCATGGACTGGAAGTAATATGAAAATTTCAAAATGTCCGTTGACGATATTGCTCTAAGGAGCACTGAGGTTCACTCTTTGTTCCCAGCTCGATACAGTATGATTCGCCTGACGTCACACAGTGGGCCGAATTTAAAGTACCGAAGTTAATATACCAGTCAAGATAAAATTATTTTGAGCTCTCAATTAGAAATGAAAATATGTTCAACTACGGAGAAGTGAATAGAAACGGACATTGAATATACACAACTTTGCAATTTAACTCCTCTTCATTGAATAATGTCAATAAATAACCTTTTTCTGTGTATAAACGGTTTATAAAACCTCCCACGCAACACTAAAAACACATTTAGGACCTGTTTCGAGAGAAGCTTTGCTTTGTCCGCGAACTCACAAGGTAGACAACTGTGACTGATGACGTCACACGGAAGCTCTCACGTTGTACTGCGATGCACCAGGACGCGGTTTCCTCTGAATGGGTAGATGTAAAGGACATCAATACAAAACTAACCAAAACAATTTCTCATTCTGAAATATAAGTTATGCTTAGCTGAATAAATTTAAAAATATTGTTTTTTGAAAATAATTAAAAGAGCATAGTAATTTCAAGACCGGAGAAGTAAGAAACCATAGTAACAATATTCAAAATAATTTTATGATTGCATTTAAAAATTTTGATTGAAACTTCAGCATTTCACAACCAAAAACGTATTTTTTTTAGTTTGATCCTAAATTATTCCTGAAAATGAATTTGCAAAATATATCGTACGAGAAAAATAAGTAGATGATTGCTCTTCAATATTGTTTATTTTAACTCCACAGCACACACGTCTGAAATGTTTCGCATAGTATTTGAGTTTTCCTTCAAAAATATATTGTACCTCATGTAGAGAGTTCTCAGTTTTATTATTCTGCCCGGGCTATAAATGATGATATCTCTTCTTGTTCGTGAATGTAATTCGTTTAGAGTTGTGAGTCAGCGACTCATGCATTTCAGAATAAAGATTTACGACAAGACATCATGGTTATCTTAAGACGTAAACATCAGTCACACTATAAGCAGTGGATGAATCGGTGGAAACCGTTTCGAAGTAACTTATAGTTGTCCATAAATAGGATATGCACACTAACTATAAAGAGGATAATGAAGATATCGTAAAATGTATGAGGAAATGAACAATCTTTCTTTAAAATGAAATGAGAGACGAGTAAGAAAAGTTAGAAGGAGGGAGTAAATTAATAATTTTACATACTACTTATCAGGCCTTTTCCCAGTCCATTTGGGGTAGGCGAATAGGAATGGATATATGATGCTTCCTTTTTGACTGGAGCTGGGGAATACTAGGGTGCCGAATGCCCTTCCTACCGCACCTCCCCTGAAGCGGTGATTATGAATGATTATGAGTGAATGTTGTGGTGGAATGATAGGCAGGGGAAACGGGAGTTTCCCCGAGAAAATCTGCCGCGAACACCGCTCCGTCCACCACCTCGGATTCTCCTTGGATCGGACCGGGTCCCCAGAGGTAGAAGGCGAGCGCTAGGCACTACGCCACGGGTCGCCCCGAATAATTTCACATACGTTTCAGCTAAAACGTTTCTCATACATTTCAGGTAAAAAATAACGGAACCGGGAATCGAACGCAAGACTTCTGCTTTGATAGCAGGGGTGTTCACTACATTACCCATTAGCCTTCCACAAAGAACTCCATTTTCACCCATGACCTCTCTCATCCAGGATGTCTCATGTCTCCCGAGGTTAGGCCTGGGTGGAATTTGTATTCAACTGTGGAAAGCGGACGGGTGGTATAGTGTTTAACACTACTGCGATCAAATCAGGCGTCCCGGGTTCTATCCCCGGCTCATCACCATTTTCATATGACTGAAAGTTATTACATATCTCTTCCACGCGTAGGTACAAGAAAAAATGCGTGCAAATTAATATTGTCAAAAGTCATTTAAATACTTCATACTTCACGCGTAGGACAACATGGTAATAACAAGGTAATATGCTCTCAGATATTAAAAATTGAATAATTCCCTCACTTCTGATAAAAATATCCCAAGAAAAGCGATTAAAACTGCCCTGAATAATGTTCAACACCCTGTCAAGATTGAAAACAAATTAAAAAATAATTAAACAATTATTATGACGCAATAGATTTGAGCAAGAGTGTATATATAGCCACAAAAATAAGAACGAATACAAGAATGAATAGATGACGAACAAAAAAATAATTAAAAAATAACTGGAAATGTCAAACGAACCCGAAACATAGATTATTTTTTTGTAAAACAAATAAACTGTAAAAGGTAGCCCAGGATTTCTGTCAGTATTTATCTGACCCGAGTATCTGGCGAGAACTTGCCAGAAGCGCGTACTGAAAAGTTAATTTCCTTAAAAATAACGTAACAGACGAAATAAACGCTAAAAACACATATCTTGTTTATCAACTACTGATCTCACGTATAACGTTGTAAAGAAGTAGAAATTCATTAGACGCAAATATATGAAAAAAATTACTGAATAACTGCTGATCCGAAACAACATAATGAAGAATATTAAAAAATCTCCCTCGGTTGATTTCTACGCGCACATAATCCTTGAAAACTGCATGGAACATGTATCTATTTGTTCCGACTATCTACACGTATAGAAGATATGATTACTGCAGAAAAGATCAAATGGTGACGAACCGGAAAGCGAACGCGGTATTTCCTGTTTGAATCGGATTAACCTCTGCATCACCTGTCCACCACCCACAACTCTATGTCATTTCCATCCAAGACGATATTTCGGATGTACATAATCAATTTCTTTTAATTCCAAAGGTTCCATTCCTATACTAAATTGGACCATCAAATGACTAATAATTAGCTTGAAAAACTACAAAGAAATTAGTTTATAAATGAACATCTAACAATCTTCAGAAGCATCTTTCACTTTATGTCGAACCCTTTCTGTCGAACAAATTAAGCCAAAATTTATTCAACTCCGCCAATGAACCGGAACTCAGTAAGTACCAGTCAACTTTTGACAAGAAATTAACGTTGCTTCCCGCCGTCTGCAGGCCTACCAACATACTAACTTCGGAGCTGTGTCTAACCGAGACTCTTCCACCATAGTTCACTAAGACGTTTCACCAAGCTTACTATTGAAGCGTCACTTTTCATTAATGAAAATTTCATTGCGTCAGAGACTGGCGAGGAGCCCGTTTTTCGGAGGCGCTACCCACAACCCCCCCCCCCCCCCNCCACCGTCGCCTCCACTTCATGAATATGAACGACCAACTAAAATGTCTCATTCATAAGCAACGAGGAAATGGAGCAGGCAAAACAGTGCGAGTTAAACTCGATGCAGAGGTACCTATCACAAATTTGGTTTGGAACATGTTTTACTCACGATAATGATACCTTCATTTATAGGGTGTTTAATATCCACATTCCTAACAGTTCTATCTCGTAAAAAAGAGAAATGCTTAAAAAAAGTAATATTGTCCAAAAGGCTACACTTCGTGTAAATATTAAAACGTGAAAATCTACACAATTTCTACGCAGTAATTTATTGGTGTTTAATGGATTATCTGTAAGTTCGATTTATTTTTAAGAATAATGCATTGTTTAAAAAAAAGTTTTAACGCAGTTTTTGAAAATTTTTTGATGAGACCCTGCTCGTCCTGAAATTATTTATATGCAGTTGTGCAAGTACTTAAAAAGTATTGTTAGTTTCCTTTTGTTAACTTATTAATATCATAAATTAACAAATTTTCGGAAGAAGTTTCTTGTTATGGGTATCAATTATCGCCATGAACAATAGTCCAGTGATCCAACGTGCACGTTTAATTATCAAGTAAACACACGATTTTCAAAAACCGAAAACTGATTTTTAATATTATTAAAGATCTTTCAAATACTTACCCTGTATTTCGTGAAATCCCCATTAACATGACACGGTTCTGATTCAATACTCGTACATGACGGGAAGAAAGACAAGAGCATTTCTCGCACTCCAAATGGAATAAGAAGAATTCTTCGTTGTCACCCATTCCCATGCGAGTGCGTTGTCTGCGTGCATAAGCCCCTTCGTCAACGCTGTGCGTAACACGGACGGGAAGACGAGGTTGATGTAGTCCCACGAAACGTCAGGACACTAAATTACACGGCGGCGGCTCTAGCACAAGGAGAACCTCCAGAGGAAGGGAAATAAATTGGGGCGGCGCACAGGGGTATCAAATGCCAAAAACCTGGTCATAGTACGAATATTTGTAAAAATGTGTAAAAAACATTCATATAAATATCGAAGGCTGAAAAAGAAAGTTTTATTCGATACTCGTTGGACATTCCTGACAGGAACTGCTTCCGGGCTTACTCTGAAGAAGAATAACGGAATGTCAAGAATACGTGGCACTCATGCATAATTTCCGGATGACCTATGTTCCCATCACCGGATCCTGATCCTGCTTTCTTCGCCAGGAAGCACACGTCAAAACAGATCATTTGAAATTGTATGGAAGCTACACGAAAGACATATTTAACTATATGACCAACGGGAACGAGGTACGTAATAAGCAGTTCACCTGTGCACAGCGCAGGAAGCACGGGTTACATTCCCAACTGTCACCATTTTCACATGACCGAAATAATCGCATACCAAAATTTTATTGGCATAGTCCGGCACTCGAGATTCGAACCATTTCCTTATTACGTAGGCCCGAACGCTTTATTTCAAATCAATAAATTTACTGTAATATTTTAAATCTTCAATCAGCTTAATTTCTCGAAAGCACTCTGATAAAATTTACAAATTTAACACTTTTGTAACAGCTGGGAAAAACAATTTGCACCCAAAACAACTTTTAATTGTTCTTGATATAACATTATTTCTTGCTTTTTTTAATTTTATTTTAATTTAATCCAATTTTTTCGCTCTATGGAGTTTTTCCCCTGACGTTCTTTAAGGTTTCACTCCATCCAAGCTTGGGGAGACAAACACTGTAACTTGAATCGTAGAATAACTTGAATCGTGCATTCTGTAATCTTAGGCCGCTGCTATGTTAGGTCTATAGTCCCCCAGAACTCCCCAAATAGCCTAGAATCTCACCCCATTCGAAATCAGATGCTACGGGTAAAGAGCCCACGTGTTTACAGAGAGAGGAAGAGTCACTATTTTCTCAATGCCGCCATTAACTAATCGACTTTCAAGTGGTCTTAAGGCTCCTCCCACATTACTATTTTTTCATCGCGAGTACAGAAGAAACATTCTTCTAACAATATGGAGACTGGATATTCTAGCAACAGCCAGTTATGATGAAGTTCAATAGAGAACTATTTTGCTCTGTAACGCTCATGAAAATCAACAGCGAAGCAATAGTGGACGAACTCCCTTATTTCGATTTGTGATACCGCGAGGTCAATTTCCGGTGACATTAAAGTTGATAACAATGGGACTATTTAATAATTTTCGGCTTTGCGTGTCCGGACATTTACGTCAAACTCAGTTTCTCCTTCACAGAAAGCAGCACGTCCAGTTAATACATAATGGAGAGGCTCAATGTATTGCACCATGGAATTCCGCCGAGTCTATAACCCCTCTTAGCGTTTATGGATTCCTCGTAAAAACGAATATCCAGAATCACGCAACGCACACTGTTGTCTTCCCAGAGAATATAGTATTCTGAAAGCAATATCGAACAACGATTATACGGATCTCCACAGTTTTGAAACTAAGACGACGAGTAGACCGATATCTTTTATGTAGACACAAAATTACGTGTAACCTGTCATTTCACTTCTTCGATTCGACAAGGTGGAAAGTAAGGAGAACAGTCGACGTTTTCCCATGAGAGGATAGTAAAGCTCGTAACAGTGAAATTCCTTTTTAACAAGGGTAATCTCCCGGCACTTTATGTAATTTGGCAGAACAAAGTTATTATCCATATTACTTTGTTAATTCGTCATCCATTTATAAAACATTTAATCTTATTGCTTTTTAATCAATTTATTGCGCTGCTTGTTCATTGACATGAGGTTATTTGAACGACCCATAATTTCTCATGAATGGCATTGTATGAATCCATTCATGTAAATCAAGCTGACAATCTATAAAAATCGGAAATATATACAACTGAATTTGTTCAAATCTTATTATAATATTTTGGTGTGAAATTATATTTCATACCAACATATTTGGTATGTAATAACAAAATACATATTATGAGTGAATAAGACGTAAATAACCAAATATTTCTTAGTAAACGGAATATTTTAATGCTAAAAGTATATAAAGTCGAAGAAAATACTTTGCAAATCCGAAACGGAAAGTATGACTCACCCGAGGACATTGACGATATTCTATAGGTTATTACAAAACAATAATGAAATTCTCTGAGTCTTCTTTACGTTTGTCATTCCACCTATTCTTTCTCTCTCTTCCTATCTCATTCTTTTAGCCAGATACGCCAACCAGAAGAACTGGCAACAATCCGTGGAAAGATATGGGAAATTGTACGACCGGGTGTTCATACACAAACCCTGCGTAACCTCTATAGATAAAGTAACTACAAAAACATTCCGACAGGATGACAGCGTAGATCAAAGACACCATGAAATATTTTTCTATGTTCAGTTCACCATATCGATTTTTTTTCTCGGCGGTGCGTTAAAACGCACTTAACAAGAGTCATATAGGAGGAAACTCTTTTAAAATTATAAACGTGTACGTGAATGCATAAACAAATGAGCGAGGAACAAGTGTCGTATTCAACCGAACTGAGTGACGCTGACCGTGTAAAACAGTTGGAGTACAGGATTCTCAGAATACTTGAATGTACTGTATCCTCCGTTTCATTATAAGTTACTATTATTGATTCACTAACAATAGTACACGTACAATTTCACCATTTTACTCAATATTTTAAAAAAAATCCCATCAAAAATAATTACCTACTCAACTTATTTCAGAATTTTTTTTTCTCCTCGGCCAGACATTCAATTTTGTGTTATACTTATTTTCCGTTACTTAACGTAGTGGTCGCAATTTCTTTTAAGTATGATAAAGCTCATTTGGTTACAATACTTTACTTATATGTTTCGTACAAATTGTCTCGTTCTATCAATGTTACTATTACCACAATGTACGGGTTGTAATATAGTATTATTGTAGCATAACAACATTAGTGTAATTTCACATTTAATTAATTTTCATCTAATATTTATACGCAAAATTCCTTAGACTTTGTTTAAGTTTTTCATTTTAAATAAATTACTTTTTGTGACTTTTCTATAAAAATTTGTAGTTGCACATGAGAAGTATCGGGATTCAGATTTGTTGAATTATTTTCAGACCAACTTAACTATATGGTCCAACGCCGTAGAAAAATATCCAGATGAGATACCGAAAAATGGCTTTTTTTGCCATGATTCTGGAAGGGATTTTGTTCTCGGAAATTACAAATTGAATCATTTTATGTGAAAAAATATTCCCTTTTTCGATGGCAAATTTAACATTATCGTCCTATCCTAACCTTATTCTTCGTGTATCCTTCCGCGAGTGCAGCTACCTCCATCTTCACACTTACAACAGATTTTCTTAAAACGGAATCGCCGGGTCTAACAAACCTAACATCGCAGACTGTGACCGAACAATTGTTTATAATTGTTCATATTATAATTATCATATCCTAACATTCTAACAAACGGTGGCGGAGAGAAGAAAATAGTGCGGAACAATATTTCTTTATAACTATCGTAAATATGAAAAGCGAATAATACGGCTTATATTTTCGGAACCGCAATAATATTTGTAGTATTATGACATAAATTATTTTTTTGAACCCTTGTGGGACCATATTCTAAAGTTTGGCCTTACTTCTATTTCGAAGAATGTAGCGCTATTGAATATTCCGATTAGAGAATATATCGCAATGTGATGAAATCAAACTGAAAGCTTGATGTTCTCTTTCTTCTGTTTCAAAGAGTCTCGATAAATAATGTTGGCCAGCAGTGATCGATTACTCTTCACGTCACGTGCCTTTCATTTGTCTTTGTTCGAGGTATTTGTAAAGGAGCGTTTCATTCAATTCGATCCTTCGTATCGCTCTCTGTCCAAATGTTTCTTGCACACGACGTAAGTCAATCAGTCGGAGTCTCATGTGTGCAGAACAGAACGTTTAACACAGCAAACACTGGTTGGGAGAGACGATGCCTCGTTCCTAGCGCTTACTCATTTCTTGGTTCGCAAATATGAAAAACAAAGATAGACAACAAAATTAACTACTCTTTATTCTACTACAATTAACGTCCATTATACAATCTAATTATATAAATAAGGAAAGACTTACGACCTTTTATGGATGAATAATACATATTTTGTGAAAATAGTATAATACATATTTTAACTACTCTTTGTTTATTTGGTTTCCATTATCAAGTTCCTTCTAATAATTGACAAAAATAAAACAAAATTCGAGATGTCATTTATTAAAGAGAGATTTTTCTGTTCATTCATTGCGTATGATACGCATTCGTTATTTAAATGTTAGACTAAAATATATTAAATCAAGATAGCGATGTAGTGGGGAAAAATCTTCTTTGAACTCCCAAAATTACAATAATATCAAGTAATGACAGGAAAGAAATTAAACTAGAGTAGCTTTTTCTTTCAATCCTATAGATACGTTTCAATTTTTATGTCTAACACAACAAAAACTGTATACATAATAACAATATGTGGTTACGTCTTTTTCAATATTATGTTTTAACTTCTGATATGGTTTCGTTACCTATACTAGGAGTTTGCAGAGAAAGAGAAATTCAAATAGCAGCGTCGAAATACAAGGAGTTTTTTTTAGTGTTTTCACCCATAGCTGAATTTATAGGAAGCCCGAAAGAACTCTTACGACAGAATAATATATCATCATGCTGAACTACTCAATGTAAAATACTCAACAGAATGAAATATGACGTTGTTTCCAATTAAATAACCGAATGATTGACCTGTTCTCTAGAATTTGTTTGAATTTCTTTCGAATCTCGGGAGGAATCACATATATTTGTAGTCGACTCAAAAGCCTGGAGATGCTAAGTCATCGAAAAAAAAAATTGCTATAATTATTTTAAATAATAAAGGTTGGTGAAACCACACACAGTTTTCAATCGATCGATAAAAATTAATAATATTAATCAGTTATATTAAATATTATTACGATAAAGTAAAACAATTTATAAAGAAAAGCGACGTATTCTGTGCTGCTGATAAGAATACCATTCTATTCTGAGATTGATTCCCATGTCTCCGATCCCTTCTGTCCTTGAAAACAATCCTTCTAAACATTTCCCCCATCCCACCCCTCACTCTTTCCTCCACACCCACCACTCTTCATGTGACACTCTCTATGCGACAGCGTCCGCTATACTCCAAGTCATCTTACTTTGCCTCCAGAAATTCAACTTAAGAAGAAAAAAAACATAAACGGAAACGCACTTCGTTCATTATTTTATTGTATATTAGTCGCAGTAAATTACTTTATTGTCCTCGACGTGGTCTTAGTTTGTAATAGCTCCCTTGACAATAAATTATTTATTCATTTTTTAAATTTATTGTCAGTCTAATTGGTTTGACGTTAGTACAGCGCGTATGCTCAATGTAACCTGTATTTCACTTCGTCAGCGCCCGTTAGAGGAATAATACTTGTACCTCACGATATGTTTGCAGTACATTCGAATTTTTGAAAATTTAAATCCATAGCCAACCTCTGACACCAATTCAATTCACGTGCTCTTGTGATGTTATTCTTCTATCGAATATTAACTTGTGTCTTTACAGCAAATAGTCGCTTTGTGACTAATATTAATATTTATTCGGATATTACTTAAATTCGTAGATGTGATAACTTTCGGTCAGATGATAATGGCGACGATCCAGGAATCGAACCCGGGACTCCTTCTTTGATCGCAGGGAAGTTTACCACTACCCCACCCATTCGCCTTCTGCAATTGTACACCATTTTCACCCAGGCCTAAATCCAATTGCGGAAGAGAAACAGGAGGTGTAGTGGTTAACGGCTCTGCGATCAATGCAGGAGTCCCGGGTTCGTCACCATTTTCATCTAACCGAAAGTTATCACATATTTTCTCCACGTGAAGTGTACACGGAAGAAATATATGTAAATTCCTAGATGTTAGCAATTTCTGTTAGGTAGCCATATTGCATAATTTTCGTCAAAGTTACATGCCTTGGAGTATACGCAGCTCGTCGTGTCGCGTGCGCCCCCGAGCAGAAGAGCACTTTCGTCCCCTAATGATGGCAATGGGGGTGGCAGAGGGAGCGGCAAATGGGAAAGGGATCTATGAATGGACCGCCTGCCCATCGCCACGGGGAATCACCGCAGGGGACAGGAGGCGCAGCGCGGCCGGCGCACCCGCACCGGAAATGTGGTAGGCCTTCTTCCGGTGCGACACCGCAGCTGCGCTCCTGTTTACGATGCCATGGTCTGTCTGCAAAAGGGTTTGCTTCCAGTTGAGATGAGACAGCATAATCAAACAGGAATAATTATGATAAGAAATTATTACATTTTTATTTATTACATGTCTCTCCGCGAGGTTCGAACAATTTCCCCCTAACATTGACTTGAGTGAGGATTTTAGTAAGGAGAGATGTAGGGTTGGGAAATTTACGGTACCGAACCGACATTTGTCTGGAGTAGGGGAGGGAAACCCCAGCTGAAAACCTCACCTAGTTAGGGTTTGAACCTGCGCTCTATCGCTCAATGGGATGATTGAAGCAAGAGTACTACCTCTAGACCACCGCCGTAAATCTACCACAAAAATAGAGCATTCATCCCTAATTTTTATTGACAGTCCCGGAATTCGATCTAGAGTCCTCGCTTATTTTCCGCCCCTGATTATGTTCACAGTTTATCTATTTATTTTCATTATATTTTAAACATTTTCACTAGAAGTATTTAAGAGTTTCTTTCATGCCTGGCCTAGAGAAAAAAATTGTTTTTTTAGTATAAATTAGTTTGATGGAAAAAAAATTATGCGATAAGTTAATTCAAGCTTTATCTACATCAAAAGTAACTTTCCTATTCGTGTTAGCGCGTGCTCATAAACATGCACTTCTTAAATTATTCTACTCTAAGAGTGTTGTCACCATAAACACGGAAATAATTTTACCTCCATTATAGAACACAAGTTTTTTAGATTGTCGCAGAATGGCCACCGGCAACTAAGGTGGTCGTGGTCACAATAATCCTGAGACATGAACCTTGAGAATTTGAAAGCAGGGGAAAATACAAGTACGTCATGAGGAAGCATGATTAAATATATCACAAAAACGTCTGAATATCTAATCAGAAACGTCTCATATCTAATCTTTTGGGTGTATTAAGTGAAATATTTGTTTCTTGTAAATTGGGTCGTGACTATATTCATGATTAATTACACAAATAATAATCCTCAATTTTCAATGGTAACAATACTTTAGTGCTCTATAAAAGTTAGGGATTAGCGAATCATCTGAATTGTACTCCGTCACCGCAATCGCCAAATAACGCAAAAGAGAATGTTAGAAGTTAGATGCCTATCTTGAAATCATTAAGAAAAAAACTTTTGCATTCGTGTTATTTTTTTAGTGTACTCCTAAGACTGACAAAGTTTTTTGTTGATGACAAGATCGATTAAAGTAATGAGTTTTCGGTGAAATAGAAGTTGGTCAAGTCTCATCGAAGTCGCAATCGAATGCAGACAATAACGAAATGGATTCAGATTGTTGCCATAGTCAACTAAGTTTCCAATTCAGAAATGAAACTTCGATCATTTCTTTGCCGTTACGAAGATTGAAATTATTGACCGAAATATTCTCTAGTTGGAAAGGAAGTATATGTGAGAAAATGGAAATAATAAATCCTTCCTACGACCATTGTTATTCTCGTCTTGTCATTATCCATTGAATAGTTAACTTTTCTATTCAAAAAAACAATGCCATGTCTCAAGAAAGGTGACATTAAAATTGCCATATATATATATATATATATATATATATATATATATATATATATATATATA
>NNCF01132964.1:78353-90094 GCA_002313205.1 Laupala kohalensis
AAAAACAAAAAAATTTATTCAGTCGCTTTCTGAAACGGGGAGCAGACAGGATTCGAAATAAGTTCCAGAAGCCAAGATTGGATATACGGGTTAAAACGATTGGCAGTTTCCAAGAAAATATAAATGAAAAAATTTATCTTAACACCTTATGGCCGGAACCGGTAAGTTAAACTACATTGACAGTACAGTCACTTAACTAGCCACACAATTCCACTCACAGCGGGTCTAAGGTATCTTATATGGGGCAGAACTTACCCCTAATCTCGATAGGGAGACAGATTATTCGACTCCGAAAACAATAGATTTGTAACTGATACTGGTCACCCTTCTCATGGGTTGCTATGCTATTGAGACTTAAATAGCGTTGAAAGGTAATACTAAATTATAGACATTTTGAGGGGAGATAGAGGAGGGGTCAGTTTTCAAAATATCATGTACACAGTGAGCTTCCTTTAGTTTTGAAAAAGCAAAAGTTATTTATGCTCGAAATAAAACTGTAGATTTGTACAAAAACCAGACACACAGAAACTCTTCTCCATTCTTTACGTATAAGGTAGGCTCGGAAATTAACTTTTTTAACTGTTAAATAACGTCTTATACCTTTTTTTAATTGAAATAACAGCTATCATGTTACTTTCTATAAAATAAAATGCTGAACTTAAAAATTTCTAAAAAAAATTAAGTTTCAAGTTACCTTACGTTACGAAGTTTGATGCCACTTATGTTTAATTTTGATTCGTTACATTCCTTTTATATTCTAATAAGCAAATTTTTACGTGTCTTTTGTTTTAAGATTTATAATCCTTACGAGTGTATTTATCAATAGGACGTTAATATGCACACCATTTCTAATAACGTCCACGACAAGGTTCGAAAACAGTGTTACAGACATGACAATGCTAAATAGTTACACCTCACAACTGGTATCTTCCTATTCATAAAATTATATTAAATCTTTTCATCGAATCGTGTATTTCATTTAATCAGTAATTACTGGATAAAATGGATTTTAAATTTCGTGGGGGTTATGATACTTAAGATGATAATGATAACATTTTCCTCGACACCTCGTATGGATTCGCGTCACATTAAATAATCCCCGGTGTTTTTTCACGGTGACGTAAAAAGTGGATCGGGGGGGGGGGAGAGATCGGTCGCGTACGAGATTGCAGAAGCGGCGTGGTTTCGGAACGAACGATCGGATATAACGTAGGCGGATTGCTTCCGGAGGGAGTGAGAGTGACAGAGAGAGATAATAAACGGGAAGTAGCAAAGCGCTCTCGAGGGTTCACACAATGTCCCTATGCTTCACAGTGATTTTCTTCCACCGGAAAGTATTTTCTCTCTCTCTTTATTTATTTCCTTGTTTGTTCACAGATGTAATGGAGTTTCGCTTCGATTTTCGTTTCTGCTTCCTGTTTCTTTCACGGTTTTTCTCCACACTTTTTGCACAATTCTTTTATGAAAATATATGAAACGTTACTTTTACTTTTTTATTTAATGATAAACTTTATTGTCAAAAAAGCAGTTTCAAACTGCGTATGACCACGTGGAGGACAATAAACTAATTCTCTCTCCGGAAGCAAACAAGGGACCATTCCATCAATTCCGATCAAGGGCCCTAAGACAGAGATGATTTAACATTTCAACTTACTCCTAACGATAAAAATAGTTCGGCACGTGTTGTAGTATCAACATATTACCAACAAATATTGTATTTAATAAAGCACAAAAGAGTCATTTCACAAGTATGTATTATTATCAACAAGTATGTATCATTCGGAAAGTATTGTGAATAAATCGTAACTATATAACACTAAATTCGTGACTTATTATTTCAGTAGTTGCCGCCCTTAGGCCCTTTCATGAGTACTCACATTCGGTTTCCTACGTTACGTGACAAGGAAAATTTTAGTAAATATACCCCTCGCGTCGCTTGGTTGAACTTGACATTGAAAAGTATATCCCAATAGAAACGATTATAATCATTCATAATTCTAAAACCAAAATTACTGGCAATTTATTTTATTTACAAGAAAAATTAGCTAAAACAGTGCTCACTCTAAATTAATGCCACAAAATTAATATTCGGTGGAAACGTAGTTTTACCGGAAATAACGACTGGTCTTATTTTTGCGTCAGCTGTTACAGTATTATTTTCTGATACAATTCAGGAGACGCTGAAAAAGTTTATGAAGTAATTATAACAAGACACGGACACACACGTTTAGTGAAGATCTCAAGTACTGTATTCTGCTTCACCGACTATTCGATCCTTTTCTTTTACATTCCAGAGAATCGCTAGTTCATGTTCTTGAAAATGACATTTCTAGCTAAATAACACACTTACTTAGCACAACGTAATTAGTTCTGCATGTAGTGTCCGATTCCTTAATGTGACGGTTCTACAAATATTATAAAAATGTATAAAATGTTTGCTTTAAACGCATTAACCCAGAAAATTATAGTTTACCACGCAAAGACACGAATTATCCCAAAAATATCTCTCGCAATAAACTACTATTATTACTAAAAGTGATAGAATGCGGAGTTGTACCCGATCTATAAACTCACCGAATAAGATGTGTTCAGAAGCAATAAAGAAGCTTAATTCTCCATGAACCATTGTAGTATCAGAGAACACTCGGATGACAGCGCTCTCTCTCATTTTTTAAAGATCGAAATAGTTTACGGTTGCAAAGTCTCAACGGAGCAAAAAAAGGAAAGAGAACGAGCTGAGAGAGCAATTCCGGAAGTGACGTAGAAACGAAACCAAAAGAAGATCACGAGACGAAACCCAGACGCGAGAAAATGACGTTCTCGGAATCCTCGGAGACGGTTTCTGGGGTGTTCCTAGGTCTCACAAAGGCAGTCTTCAGAGTTGCAATAGAACTGGGAAAGTCCAAACGAATTAGACTTCTCAGAGCTTTGAAAATCTGTACACCAGGACGAATTTATTAATACAAGACCAGAGAAATATTTTTTATTTTTATTTTATTAAAACATTTAAGTATTTTGTAACGGACGTATCATTGAATAAGATAATTTTCGGCTTATCTTTTAGATTAAATATTAAGAAATAAAAATTTAATAATTATAGTAATTATTACAGGCTCCATGAAGAACCAGGATGGAGCATAACTGAAGGTGAAAATAACAACAAAAATATAATAATAATAACCCCCCATGGGATACCGCCTTAACGAAGCACAGTCCGTGCGGGCGGTGGGGGTTTGCGTAGTAGCATACCTTATGGCGGGGTCACCCTAGCCGGACAGGCCCCGGCGGAGGAGTCAGACGAAGGTATCCCACAACGACCTGTCTGGCCAATCTGACCTTCACCCATCCTTTGACTACTCTGTATATCCCTCCCTTCCATGCCTACACCTGGCAGATATGCTAAAAAGCAAAACAGAAAAAATGTTGAGAACTAGAAGCCAACCCACGGAACCACAATCACCAGGTGACCGGACTGCCACTGGAGGATTAAGAATGGTGCAATCTACTCTTGGAGTAGGGGGCAGCAGCAGCCCTGAGAGTCATGGATTAGGAAGTTGTAGGCAGTCAGTATCGACATCCTCTGCTAGCTCAATAGAATCTACATCAGAACTACAGATTCGAACCGTAAGCAACGCCGCCTCTCAAAATTAATGAGGCCGCTGTGCCTGGTACACTGACTATCAATAGGCGTGGACCGATGAAATGAATAGATTTATTGTACACACCTACTACTTGGTAACTGAAATGGAGGATTTAGGAGAAAACTGCATGAGAAATTTAAAGAAAAGTACCCAAATTTGGGGTTTTCTGAACGAAAAGTAGCCGGACGGCTTCAAGTAGAGTTGAAAAATAAGTATGTACCGGAACAAATTGTAGATCGAATTAAAGAAGAGATAGAAAGAATTAAAAAGAAGAAGCAGCACCCCCACCTCGAATTTGCAAGAAGAGACAGAATCTAATACATACAATGAGAGTGAAGAAATTCAAGGTGTTGCTTCTGAGAAACCGACTAACAAAATCAATAAAGAAGATGAACCAGAAGTGGTCGTTTTGATAAATCAAGAAGAAGAGGAAGTAAATAAGTTAAAAGAGAGATGTAAAAAGCCATACTTGACTATAGTGGAACTGATCCAACGTTGAGACCAATCCTTCCAAAACACCACTCACCGTAGAAACTCACTATTACCACACGAATGCTTAGTGAAAAAGAATTACCACAATTTTTAACTCACAATATAGAATTAGAAGAGCCACACACGCTCATGTACTGTGGAGCACTAACCATATCTAGAACAATAGGAGGGAGAATAATACTCTATGGGGGAATATAAAACTCTATGCAGCCACAGAAAATCAACTGAAACATTTGATTGAAATAACAAGTAGTTTCTCTAATGACATAAAAATTAAATTTGGTATAGACAAATGTAGAACACAAACAATAAAAAAGGAGGAACAAATTGTAGCTAGAATTGAAGAGGAAACGTACAAATATCTAGGATTACATCAGAAGAAGAACACGGAACATAAAGAGATGAAAGAAAAAAATAAGCAGAAATACTTTAAAAGAATTGACATAATTCTCAAATCTCAATTAAATGCCAAAAATGTATTCAAAGCTATGAACGCTTATGCCGTCCCACTGTTAACTTACACTTTCGGTGTCCTGAGATGGATACAAACAGAAATGAAAGACATACAAACAAAAAACAATGTAGTCTTGACAAGACACAGAATTCATCATCCAAAAGAAGCTGTAGAAAGAACTGCACTGAAAAGAAAAGATGGGGAACGGGAACTAATAGATATACTTAACCTACATAACAAAATTGTTCACAATCTAAAAAAGTATTTCTTCTCAAAAGAAGAAGAATCACAGTACTACAAGGCAATAGTCAAAGCAGATAAATACACTCCCCTAACACTAAGTGATGAACATAAGACCCGTGAGAAGTCCAAGTGATCAAGACCAACAATTACCATAAGTACATCTTGAAAGAGGGAGTTGAATCGAACTTGTAACGGAAACAATAAACCATATCATAGGAGGTTGCAAAGCTATAGCACAATGTGATTACAAATTTAGGCACGATAAAGTGGAAAAAATCATTCATAAGGAATTAGCTTTGAAATACAAACTACAGGAAAAAGGTAAACTACTACCAATATGAACCATCCTCCATTCTTGAAAATGAAAATTATGATATTTATTGGAATAGAACCATCATAACAGACAAAAGGTTGGAGCACAATAGATCAGATATAGTAGTCAAGAAAAAAGAGAGAAAGAAGTACTCCTCATAGATATCGCCATCACCAACAACAATATCTGGAACTATAATACAAAAATAAAATTACAAAGTACATTGACCTTTGCTTCAAAATTAAGGACATGTGGATATATGTCAGAGTGAGAGTAATCCCAATAATATAGTCAAACATGGAAGTAGTAACCAAAAACCAGTTCAAATCGATGCATGTACTGAAACACAAACCCCAAACCTTCCAACTCTTGCAAAAATAAATTATCCTAACACATCCCGCATAGTTCGGCGATTCTTATGCATGTGATGTTTGATGATAACTCCTTGATGTTTCTCTCCAAAACAAAATTATTATAAATGCGGTTAAGACGAGTCTCTGACTTCTCCAACCACAAGAAACCGACAGAAGGTCGTGAACAAGATGGAAATAATAATAATAATAATAATAATAATACCAGACCAACTGTGTAAACCTCAACCAGTTCTGCAAGACGATTTGAAAGCAAATATTTTGTACTGGGACAGAAGCATTCTCACTGACCTAACAACAATTCACAACAGACCTGATACCATCCTTTCGAAAAGAAAAGAATCAAAAGTGTATCTCATCGATTTTGCTGTCGTAAATTACAATAATCTAGAAAAAACAAAGAACGATAAAATATCAAAATACCAAAAACTAGCTTTTGAAGTAAAAAACTCTGGAATGTTCAAGAAGTGATCATAGTGCCTATCATTTTATCTACCCTAGGACTAGTACCCCAATCCCTGATCGACTCCATTAAAAAACTCAAAATTAACACCAATATAATAAGTAGATTGCAACACAGCGTCCTTCTGTCCTCAGCCCACATTACCAGAAAGTTCTTGGATCTGAAATAGATTCTTCCTCCCAGCAGAACTTGATTTAATAACCCACTGCTGAGAGAAAAACCAATACAAGTTGAGAGAACTAAATAAAAAATAATAATAATAAAAAAGCCGAGTGAATAATCCCCGAGAAGAAATTTTATAACAATAATAAAACACTCTAAAATTAGTAACATCAAAATTGGGTGAAGTTTTAGTGAAGAAATGTGTGGAAAGAGGCTTTTAAAAGGTATCCTAATTCCCAAAACAAATAAATTGAACACCAAAAATAACGCTGAAATATCTCGGGAACTCGCCAAAGAACTTCAAGGCATTATTCAAGGAGAATAGACAATGTGAAAACTGTCGCTATATGTCTATTCTCAACCGAAGTCATCCCCAAATCCCTATGAAATATACCTTGATGTATTAGGACGAAATAAAAATACTCATGAGCTGTTCCAAAAATCTGTATTAGTAAACTCAGATCATTCTGTATGATTGTATTTCAATATAAAATCACAAGAGTCTAAAATACTTTCTCCAAGATGACATCAAATCAAAATCTTCTCTCATGTACCCTTTAACTCGTTTTACTTAGTTTATCTGTTCCGTACGTAAAATAATTTTCTCAATCTTAATGTCTAATTAGGAATAAGAATAATGATAAAAATATTTACGAAACACTCGATTCCCTGTCGCAATTACCTGTCATACGTTGTGCCTGTCTTAGCGCAAAAGATTCCAGAAACCGAATAAGTTGTATTTCTTTTCCCTTCCTACGAAACCAAAACAACGCAAGTTGAGAAAAAAAATAATAATAAAAATTAAAAGAAAATTAATATATAATTTCATAGAACCCCTGGATAATGTGGTTCGTAAAGGACGCTGCAGTCAAATCGTTCGCAGAATAACACGAACCTCAACCGAATTATCCCCTAAAAGTCGTATGCGCCGAATTAATTGCTCCATAAATCAAATCCCACCCACGAGGACGATCCGTATTAACCTCCGTCTGCAGCATCCAAAGAAGAAAGACGTGATCCCCAGACAGATAGGATTAATCGCCTGACGCCTGGCCACGACGCTTCCATTGTTTCTGCGAATTGCTGGACGGTCTCGGGATTGCGCAAATAAACGACCAGGAAAGCGAACAGGTATCACGCGGACTCCCTCATCTCTCCGCTTTCAAATGCAGGAAAAACACGAATCTTACGAGAGAAATTAATTAGAAATAACACGAGCACATTGAAGGATTGAGTGGACCAAGGTGATATGAAGTGTTTTTGCGAACGTCAAGTTAGCTGCATTGACGGATGTGTAAGAGATGGACTGTTTGGTTCACTGACCAGTTTTCTCTCATTGTTAAACACGTTTAAAATTGGTAAATTTTATCGCATTGATTTCTCATTAAAAACAAGACCCGAAGACTGTTTGAAAACTTTGAGAATTCCAAAATATTATTGGTTTGTTTTCCTTCAGAGTTCAAAAATATTCAATTATTATTATTACTATTATTATCATGTTCTTTTATTGCTCTATTCCATTTTACATAATGATAAACATAATCATCGGGTAATCAGTCTTGTCCTCTTCCCAGCGGAAACACTCAAGGCTACGGAATTTACAGTCTATATTGGAGATACCTAGTAGAGCGGCTCTTTGGATGTTACTCAGGTGGTGTTTGTGCAGGTCTAATTTCATCATTGCATTTTGCAGGTCCTTAGTGACAAGTTCATTCACTGAAATGACTGTAGGTTGTTGTTATTGTTATCATTATTATTAAACTATTAAATTTTAGAATTGTTCGTTTACCTAAAAACTAATAAATTTTACTTATCGCCATTTTCTACTTTCACTTTTAATTCTTTGTGTAGATCAGTAAACGAAAGAAATTTTATTGAACATGCCAACATGTTGTTGAGTGTAATATCATTACGAACAGTTCAAATTCTCGTAAGATTTGATCATGCATCAGTACTTTTCGAAACACATAATGCCTCAAGTGAATATATCTTAATCTCTTCACCCTCTAGTCTGGGTGTCGAAGAGTATATAAAAGATTTTTGGGTTAGTTCTGATGATAATTAATACATTAATTAAATATATAGGTTAACTAACTACATACTTAATTTAAATATTACAACACTTAATCAATTCAGGGTGAAAACAGTTAATTTATATTCATTTTCATAAATGGATGTGGGATTGACAAGCTTAACGATCCTAATGAAACCGATACTGTCTGAAATGAAAGAAGAAAAGACAAAACATCATTATGTGTATCGTCTGAATCAAGACTTCGTCTTCGGAGAAAAGAAGACACAAATATGTTTATGTAACATCGAAGTCTGCAATAAAAAGTATTTCTTCCTCGCAACGAAGATATTTAATACACTTTATCACACCATTGTTATACTACTCTAGATAGATTAAATTCCTTTTCCATGCATGTTGATTTTGCTCCTTTACTTTGCAAAATTTTGGTTCTACCTGTACGCAACCTTGGCATGGTTGTGTATATTATCTCCGTAGCCCCATCCTGATCCGGGTTTTTCGCCGGGTTTCCTTGGGGAAGTTGAGCATTTTCCTTGTGCGGGAATGACATTAATATTTTTGTTTTATTTCGAATTTTTACTGCACAAACATATACAATTTATTTTGGAATAATTTCTTTTATAAATATTAAATCAGTCAGTCCTCTGACCTTTGATCGGAATTGATGGGATGGTCCCTTGCTTGTTTCCGGAGAGTAACTTAGTTTATTGCCCCTCCCACGTGGTCATACGCAGTTTGCAATAGATTTATGACATTAAAATTTATTTATTTACGGTTCCAGTGTTTTTTGTGCCGCCGTGCGCACCGGTAAACGGATTGAAAAAAGTGGTGAAACTTCGGATTTATTGTATAAGGTAGTAGGTGCTGCCATGGTCGCTTTATGCTCGAATTATGGCGTCAGGAAGTATCAATAGCTTAACTCGCACTGACATATATCCTCAATAACTTGGAATATATCAATCCTATTCGATAGTATGACTCTTTCGTCCGTGAGAACTTTTCGCTTAAATTTTTCGTGCGAGTGTTGTAGACTGCATTACATATTATGGAGTTCTGTTTTTTCAGATTTAACTAATTCAATGCAACCAGTTAAACCAATTCAGATTTTCAAGTATAATACCATACACACTGTACCCATTGACCCCGGTATTATATTTTTGGGAAGTATCGAGTGAGTATTGGTAAACATATTTCCATTTCATTAATTCAAACAAGAAAAAAATAATTCACCTTCAATGTGTCACCCTTATGACGTTACGTAAACCCATATACAATTTGGCAACCCTGACTAAACAAATCTTAACGAATGTCACTCGTCGCCTACTTCTGTCAAAAGTTGGGTCCTCCAATTGCTTGGATCTCCTTATTCAGCGCCTGCGAGCAATTAATCGTTGAGAGCTAAAATGGAAGTGGTGATATCTGCATCTAAGAGGAACTGGTTTGGCACAACCGGTGCAATCTCCCACGCAAGTTGGGCTGCTCTACTGGAAGTCGGTCAACAGTCGTGGGAAGAGTGAGTGGAACTCCTTACACAGACTCTGCTGAGCTGACAGATGGCCAACTGGATTGGAGTCAAACTGTGATACAAACTGTGATACTCTTTTATTGCTAGGGTATGGCTTCCTACAATTACCAGGTTGGATCATGCATTGTGGGGCAACGATGTACCGTTGGCAGACTTGATTAAATGCGTTCACTTCATTTCAGCGAATGGATTGCTTACGCATTCATATTCTTCGTGTCAAATGAATCTGAACCTAAAGTAATTATTTATTTATTGTGGTCAAGTTATATTCTCTAGCTTCTATGATATTGACGATTAAATATATGAACGTATTAGCTAAGATACTTCTCTTTGACCGACCGGCCTGTGACTCCGGCCTGGTAATTGTAGGAGGCCATGGGTAGGGGGGAAGAATGAAATTCAACCGATGGTTTTGAACAAGGAGATTATATACAGGAGTGGAAACGTCTTTAGTTGGGGGTAGGGTTCCATATGTATGGAAAACATCGTCAGTTGGGAAGTACAAACCCGTCATAGTGTCAGACGGTGTCAGGAACTATTTTATCAGGTTGAATGATGCGACGCACACACGTCCGAAGCATATAGTCTCTTTGGTTTCATCCATAAGTCGGCGTAAAAAACACTGTTAACACTCTGCACCCAAAATTGTAAAAAACCGAACGCTTAACTCTTTAATTGCGAAGGGTTAAACTTTACTGCACGGAAAATTTAAACATAAACAGTTACAATCAAGGATATTATATAGTCTCCTTGGTTACAATACATACATAGGATTGAGAGAATCGGATCTTTTAAACAAGTTGAATTAGTTCCAAAATTACCGTTCTGACGGCGCTGATGACGGATTTGTACTAAAGCACTATAAGTACAGGTATTCGTATGCACCATTCTGGATCTAACATGATGTCAAAAATATGACGTAGCGCTTGCAAACAGGAGTCACACCGCTATAATTTAGAGAATTTATCTTATCATATTTTGACAACTTATTGATGAAAAAGAATATTGCAATTAAATTGTGAATAGTTTCTGAGTCTGATCGTGATATGGAAATATTACAATTTGATTATTTTTTTTAAGTTTGTACAATCCCGTGAATTTGTGTCAAAACTTAACCAAGAAGACTGGAAGTTTGAGCGTCATGTCAAAATGCGACATTAGAGTACACAATATATTACGTACTAAAGAACATAATACAAAATTTTGTTTCAAAATGAGAAAAATACATTTCACATATTATTAGTTTTCATATGTGAATCTTATTAGAATTCCGAAAGTGATGAAGGTATCGAAAATCGGTATCACGACTCACTTCGTAATCCAATAATCGCTTCACGTAGTTCATTTACTTCATTCGTAGGGAGTACAAATGTATTTTAGTGTACGAGACCAATTTTTTTTATCATTATAATATTGCACTATTTCATGAAACTATGTGTAATTATCGAATCAAATCGGGCTTTATTTACATATTTATCAAAAGAAATACAATATTTACAGATTTATTATATTATATTGGCGGGGCAGAGGACCTATCCGCCGCTAAATGAACTCCTGATTGATTCCCGTGAGCTGTGCATACATATGTAATTATGTATATATGTATACATACGTATATACATATGTAATTATGTATACATATGTAATTATGTATACATATGTAATTATGTACATATGTAATTATGTATAACCTGTTATAGGTTATATATTTATGCATTTCCGCAGGACCTCTGTTAAAAATTGAATTGGCTATTAGAATATTTAACAATATAATGATTGTTAAACAGTTATTTATAAGTATATAATACTCATGTATATATACATAATGTATATATAATATACATTTGTCAAATGTATATATAATTTGACTATGATTTACAGAAATTATATTAATCATGTTACGTCGAATGAAAATGGGAGACGGGACCGGGATTCGAACCCGGGACCTTGAGCTCTACGCGCTCATGCGCCTACCAACTGCGCCATCCCGTTCGCCTCTCGGGCCCGTCTACCATTCTCATTCAACTTGTGAAACCCAAAGACCT
>NNCF01132964.1:90190-119131 GCA_002313205.1 Laupala kohalensis
TTACGTCGAATGAAAACGGGAGACGGGACCGGGATTCGAACCCGGTCCCGTCTCCCATTTTCATTCGACGTAACATGATTAATCTGTTAACTGGCGGTGAGGTTTACCGTAATCTAATAGATTTCTAGAAATTATATGTTTAAAAAAAATTTCAAATGTATACTTACCTATTTGTTAACATATCAAAGAAACATTGGAAGAGCAAACTTAAGTGAGGAGTAAGTTTATTGAAAGTACTCTAGTGAAAAGTAACTTAATTTACAATATGGAAACCCACGAAGAGTAAAATGATATGTAAATGGTAGAGGGATAAATGACTTCTGTCATGAGAGTTTTCGGTGACACAAATACTGTACAATTATATTAATCGATACGGCCGGGTGAAGATCCCGCGTTCGAGTCCCGGTTTGTTCTTCAATTTGAAATCACAATTAGTTCACGTCATTCTGTTTACTTATTACTATTTCACATCTTTTAGTGATTTAATTCTACCTACGCTAATACATCCGTTACGTGTAACAATTATTCTGTAATTTTGAGTAATTTATAGTACTTAACATCAATAGTAACTTTAGTAATAATACAAACAATTGATGTAACGACTATCTTAACTATTGGAAATGAAATAAGGGGTGGAGAAATGTTGAACTCACCACTGCTTTTAAGCCCCTTGTTCGCAATTGTTGAGGTGGACCCTAGTTTACTTCAGAAGGGTAAATTATTTAAGGTCATCCGTATCATTATGTGCTTTTCAATAGATTTGACAATAAAATATTACTATCGATTTATTATAAGTCTTGATCGAATAATTATTTATACATTGAGTTTCATGTGATTCCTCTCCACCGGGTAGTGATAAACTCCAAAGGAAGTTAACACTTCAACTTTACAATAAGTTTGTTCCAATCTGATCTTCAGAGCGCTACTGAATTACCGTAATTGGTTCCTGTGTGAGACTTCTATATCACAAGGTCGGGAGAAAATCTCGTCCGACCACCAAAGTCGGCTAAAGTAACCCATATTATTACGAGGGAACGTGTATTTAAATTTTCAGTCGCAGTTTCCCAGCAATTCAACTCTGGAGACCGGCAGTTCCAGACAAGTTGCCCTATTTGCCATCGTCCGTCGCATGATGAACGATTTCCTTTCATGGTCACTACTTCATCTCTTATTCACGATTAAAATTCAAAAATTATCGAGTTGTTTTCACATGCGCTGGAGAAGAGATATCCGCTGGATGATGTAACAGAACCCACTAAAAATTTGGAAGAGAGAAAGAATTTTATTTATTGATTTGAATTTCTACATAATTCTGAAATGTTCATGAACTCGGCAATATTATCAATCTTTTACAATACTTCCATTTGTTCAAGTAACCAAACTTTCGGATAGTTTAACTCCGTAACAGTTTATGGTTGCTGAACTCTATTTTCATACGATTTTCATACATTAATAAATTATCAACTCAGTACTTCACGGAGACGGGATTTTAAAAGAAAAGAGGATATTGGATACAAATAAGTAATATTAACATCAGTTATATCATTAATATTAATTGGCGAAGTACATTTAAACAAGATATTACAGTATTTTAAAGATAAAGTATCAATATTTAAATAACAGAAACTCCACTTTTTAAAAAACACTCATTCGATAATATATATTACAATCAAAATAAGAATCTTTGTTATTTAGATCTAACATGTTTTAGAAGGTACTAAAAGGTATAGTAAAACACCGTCCTGAATAAATTATTTTTCAATTATCTTCCAATATTTTGGTCATCTTCAAAGTTCAGGAGCAGAAGTAGTAGTTACTATCTCAAGGACAAAGTATTTATAACTCTCGCTCCGATTAATTCCGTGTTATTTCACACGATGTCTGGAAGACCGTCTGCTTAACTCCGTAATGACACAGTGCGTGGCATACTGTGTGTATAGTCCTAAATAAGAAGAGAAGCGCCACCGGCGGAAACGTGAAGTGAAATTTCTAACAACTTCCCTAAAATGTTACGCGCCGCTCCTTTATCTGGTGCTCGCAGAAGAAAGAAAAGTAATGATGGAGGAACCTGAAGATCATGTGAAAGGCGATGCGGGATTGATTTACCCATTCTTTCTCTGTAGACACGTAGACTCGCGTCAAAAGAATCTGAGTGTACGTTGGGACGCTGCCACCTACATCAGTCGATTCGTAGAACCGAAAGTAATTGATCTGACAAAAGTAACAGGCTGGGCTTTTTCGCTAACCTTTGGCCGCCAGGGGATTGCTTGTAGTTAGCTTTTCCGTGAGTTACTTTAGCCACATGTGGGTGTTGTGGCATGCCGTCTAAAACGGTTGGAACTACGCCAGGTCGCACCTCGCAGCAGGCATATGACAACACCACGCTTTCCTTTCATTGGTTACATCACGATACTTTTCTTTCACTGTGAGGACTATAGTAATACCATGTGGATATGGATCACGTGAATAACAACACTTTCCCAGTGGGTATCGCTCACGGTCAGCTGGTTTCTGTTCTCATTCTCGAGAAACCAGAGCCTTGCGTTCACGCGTCGTATGTTATGAGAAATTACACGATCGCGAGGTCTTACATGTCGCTGTCGGTTCTCTATTCTCAAGGACTCTAACGGTTCGCACCAGCTGCGCCCGAAGCAGATCGCGTGCGACGGGGAAGCGAAGCGACCGCAAACACTTTTCTGGTCGACGTCCTCCAAGGAGGCAGCGGGGCGGGAGAGGATGCGAGTGGGGGGGGGGTGAACCCACGAGAGCTGTAAGATCGTAGAGGTGAATGACAGATGGATTGACGGTGACGGAGAGGTGATTGCCAACTTGGAGGAGACGATGTCGAAAACGGTAAAGCGAGGTGAGAATATGATTTGAGAATGGTGTAGCAAGGAGTCTATATAGAGAATGTGAAAACGACAGCAAGTATTCATGAAAACGTAGAAGACAAATTCTGGCTTTACTAACTTGGAATTTTAACTAAAAACTAACAAAAGATTAGTAGTAGATTCAGATAAAGTTTCCTAATCATGAATCGCAAACAGTTTGCTCGACTTCTCGAAGCATTTTCTGAAAGAGATTTATCTTCCTCCACATTAAAAACATCAGATCGTAAAATTATAGATACCGGGTCCATCTTAAATGTTTGCTAGGGGTCTACGACTACGCACTGCTATCGCACGAAAATTGTTACGTAATTGTAGTTAATCTTGAGTTTGCATATCATTTTATCTCAAGTTACCTAGTCCAAGTTCATTGCTACTGAGGGACATCCGTATTGACTAGGGGACGCCAACGGTACTACAGAAAAGAAGAAAAGACGTATAAGCTGTTACCTTACAACATAAATCTCCAAATTTATACAATTTAATGTTTATCTCAATTCCAAATAACCACATAATAGCGAAGATTTGAAAAGATATTACTTACCGATAACAATACTCATCTAAACACGTATAAATTTCGAAACTAAAAAAACGTTTACAGCAAGGGAAAATGAAAGGAAGAAGATCACCAACACTAGGAAAAATCGGGAATGGATTGAGCACATACTGTAGGCTTTGAAGGCTTCAAAAGTGACACCACCTACGGGTACAGAGACTCACAGACGGAGGGGACTTTGCCTGAAGATCAGGAATAGAACCATGGGTCCACACGTTTTTTCATTGAGTACTTTACGACTTTGGACGGAGGGAGTTCTACCAGGAAATCAGTCAAATTGGACAAGTAACGTTCCACGACACGAACAACCTAGCATAGAGGGATATTCTATAATTACTTCAAATGAGTTCACTGAAGGATCGCTAGATTAGCAAGAACAGAAGAGATTATAAGTTCAGAAATATTCTCCATTAAATAAAATTTCAACCAAATACTACAAAACGTATCACTTAGAACCATATTATCACTAGTTTCCAGATGTATCATCACAAACAAAGCTGTTCGTTCCTAAGAATTCAGTCGTATATATTACAACGTTATATATTTTAGATATACAAAGCACGTACTTTGTAACTGCTTTTTCGTCAATAAATTACTTATTCTTGATGTGTACTATTACGTGAAAAGAAATATTATAAATATAATATAAGTTTCATTGTGCCAGGATTATGTACAATAATTTATTTGCATTAGGGACACTGCCGGAAATGCTTCGAGATGGGAGTCAACATGTTTAGGAACCACTAGAAAAGAGTAATATTGGAACAAAAGACGCGGACCGCGAGTCAAAGGGAATGTGGCGAAGGCGTGTCTTGACGAAAGAGGTGGCGACCGCGCTCCGTTGGTTCAAGAACCAAGCACCACACAGCAGAGCGCCCGAGCGGATCTGTGTCAACAGGCTGGAACTCCATTTGCTAAGGGACAACTCCCCAATGAAGCATCTCTGCTCAGCCTACGCTTCATTATTCAATACACAAGTATGTTATGATTCTCGTGGCGAAAAAAATAGTAACGAAATGAAAGCAATGAAGGGAAAGCGCGGTGTTGTCGTATTTCTGCTGCAGGGGATGGCCTAGCGTTCACCCATTCCACACAACATACCGTGGAACCCACAAGAAGTGTTCTAACCAGTGGACAAACTAACTCCAGGCGGTGTCCTTTCCGCCAAAGGTTAGAAGATCAAGTCCGTCATAGTTGGTTCATTAATTACTGTCGGTGCTGCGAATCGGCTCATGTAGGCGGCAGCATCCGAACGAGAGGAATAATCGGCAATCTCGCAATGCTGGTATAGGTTCCTCGACTTTTACGAGGTGTTTAGAATCCTCCCTCATCACTTTTCTTTCACTGCGAGCTCTCTAATGAAGGCATCGTTGCTGAGCGCCCTCTTCTCTATTCAATACACTGAGAGAAGTATAGTTATAGTCTTCACGATGAAAGAATGGTAAAGAGACGTAACCAATGGAGAGAAAGCGGTACGTTGTCACATGTCTACCGCGGAGGAACTTAACACAGCTCCATCCACTCCAAACAGCATGTCGTGACATCAAGAGAAACGCTATTGCATCCGATGGAAGAGCTAACTTCAAGCAGCCACCTTACGGCCGGCAAATGAAAAATGAAATAGTGCCGAGTACGTAAGGACCACATATTATAGCAATATAAAAACGATATGGANTAGTGCCGAGTACGTAAGGACCACATATTATAGCAATATAAAAACGATATGGAATTTTTAAGAATACGTTGAAGGAATAAAGGAATGAAAAGCTAGAAATAGAAATTCCTAGTGGTTAGGGACAGACATTTCATGTACACTGAAACACAAAGAAGCAAGAAGTACAAGATAAGAAAATGTGAAGACGGTTTAAGAAGAAAAAATAAATATCAATGTAAAACTGATGTAGTGTGGAGTGTCCCCTGATGGGATTACGACTAGAAACAATAACTAAATAAACTAATAAGTAAAAGCCTACTTGCGGCCAAAGGTTAATGATCAAGCGTTCTCCTAGTCACAGTTTGCTTACTTGTGTGAATAGAGAAACTATGTTATTTCTCAAATGCTGATGCAGTGGAAACTCTCAATTTAAATACAGTGCTTAGGGTCCAGATAATATAAATAATAGTCAGCTGTAACTTGATATAGAAACTTCCCTTCACGCGTCCGCTAGACACTATGTCTAAAAGTTAGCTCTTTTTCCAAGTATCCGCTTTTCCTCTCTTTGTACTTAACGAACCAAAATTGAAGAAGATACAAAAATTATTTTTGGAAAGGGGAGTAATCGTAATTTTACGATTTAACAATGTACTTTATTTTTCAGATGCTACTTGTGACAGTAGACTACAATGAAGAGCCTCGCGGGTAACTCCCACCAGATCTCAAACGAATGTTTGCTACGAATGCTTCTTCCCATGAAAGTGATAACAAGGAATAATTGTCTGATAACGCAGCAAAAGGTTCAATATGACTATTATTTCCCATATTGTGTTCAAAAATATTTTGCATAATATTTTCAACTTTGATGATGTGTACAAAGATCTTTGTATAAATCATTTTCATCTAAAATTATTTTGCTTCCAAAGAGATTTCGTCCATTATTTAGCACTCTTATATTGTCTTCTAACATGTTTCGCCAATTTATTCCTGCTATAATATCGTGCCAAATTCATGTAAAAACGCAATATTGCATTACACGATCCATTTCTTTTTTTGAAAAAAAAATACTGCAAATATTTCTAACTGCTTTTTGGGAATAAATATTATTATTATTAATTATTATTATTATTATTATTGAACAATAAACTACGTTAACAACTGAACTCATTCTATGTTCCCCATTTTTCTACGAAACTTCTTTCATATAGAATTTGGATGGCGTACTGCGAAATCTGCGGCCATGCCCACTAGTCTCGCAAATAATTAACCACTCGCTGACCACAGCAACTTTTCCCGGAACTTGGAAACAACCCTCTTCCCGAAACTGAAAAATGCATCTTCACTTTGCGAGTTTTGTATCTTTTATTTAAGAAAAAGACCATTAATTATGTAGACTAGGTCGTAAAAAGTTCTTGGTAACTGCTTGTATTTCTCTATAAGCAGTTCTCTAAAATAAATCGTTTTGCGTCGCAGAACAAGATTGTTTGTTTTTTAGCAATGTCTTTTGTATTCAGGAATAACTACTTTTTACTGATATGCTGTTCGTCAGAGTGACGAAAAAGACAGCAGTGAAATGAACTAATTATTATTATTATTTTATTGTTTAAACTATAAAAACTGGTATTTAAGTTTAATAAATAGAAAGCAGTAGTAGAATAAAGAAAGAATAATAAATATCTCTCTGACAAGTTCAGGAGAACTTAGAGAGGTCTTTAAGAAAATTTGTTAGAATTAGGATTTGTTAAATTTTGTCAAATTTTAGGAAAACAATATGTTTAAAAAATTTGCATATAACTTGTTATATAAATTTACACGTTTGTATATAACTTGTTATATAAAAGTTTACACGTTTGTAAACTTGTTGTACTATTATTATTATTATTATTATTATTATTTATGATGATTATTATATACATGTTTAACTTAGTATATATAATTTAGATTATTATTAAAATTATTATTGTAAACTTTCTTGTAAACCTTTTGTAAAAAGGGTTGAAAAACATATGTAAAACTTATACAAAACTGGAAATAAATTTCAATTTCAATCATTATTACATCGAGTAAGGCATGCACTGTGCACAAAGAACAAAATTTGAAAAGTTTACTTCCATAATGCCTCCATTCATGAACCATATGTCTGCTTGACTGCTAGGACCTCGTGTCCCGTTCACAGCAATTCTATCGACTGTCCTCAAAGCAAGAATGGACTGTGTTCGTGAAAGGACATGTAGGTCGACAACGACATTAGTCACTGGTTTATTTCTTTGGTGCAGGGTAAAAAGACCAAAATGTACTTCAAAATCTCAAAAATCAAAACTTTTCTTTAAAAAAACATTAATATATAACTATGAACATACTAATATTCATTTTTCGAAATAGAATTTTAGAATTCTGATATATGCATTGATTTTCCTTGAATTTTTGACCTAAATCTATTTAATACCGCCCAAAAGAAATAACACTGTCATTTGCACATGTTCTCCATGTTCTTTCACAATCATAGTCCACTTTCTTTGAGGTGACCGAGTCGATGTCGCTTGCAATAAACGGAAAATCGGCGATTCTAATTCAGGAGTAATTTTAAATCCAATGTTCTTATCCGCTCTAATTGTAAAATCTAAATATGTATTACGTTTCAGAAGTCCATTATTATTGTACTTTAACTAAAATTAAAATAGAGAATCACTTATTCACCAATCAGGAATCCACGCCGCGATGTATCGGCGGTTCCTTACCTACAACAAATAAAATACATTTCAATTAAAGATGAATAACAAGTACATGAAAATCAACTACATGTTCTAGAGCAATACTGTCCAACGACACAATTTAGATAAATTAAATAAGTTTGATAAAATATTGTATAGTTGTTATTATTGTATTATTATTATTAACATCGTTATTATGTCACATGGTGCCCTTGCACCCGCGATTTATGAGCCAGATTCACCCAAATTATACATAAGGGTTGGACAGGTCTGTTCTTGAGTATAAATATATTTTCTCTCTCCTTCTTTTTTTTTATTTCTATACATTTTTCCCATTTCTATGTGTGGTTTAAATACTCGTTCTTCTTCTACACGTATTCTTTTAATATCCAAACATCGGACTCAAAAAATGTTATTTTTGTTGTCTGTTGTTCAAAATGTATTTTCGAAATTATACGACTAGCAGAAGTTTTAACCGTCAGCAACATGTAATTGATAGTAATAAAAACATTAAATTTATATATATATGAGAGAGAGAGAGAGAGAGAGACATGTATTAAAAATAATTATATCGCACATATAAACTATATGTACGACGATAAAAAATAAATTAAATTTACATCACGGTTCATTTTACTTAAACTAAAAAAATTTAAGACTAGATCGAGAACTCTTGGCCTACTCCGAAATACATTGCTGGTACCACATAGCATTATCAGTAATTATAAGTATCATCATAATGTAGTTTATCATCAATTACGTCCTTGCTTGGCATAGTGCATCCGTATATGTGTGTGAAGTAATTTGTCAGAGGTGTTTCCTACGGAATTTAAGAACATAAATCTCTGTGGTGTTGGGAATTTATTTTGCTTCTAATTTAGCGGCGGGTTCCACTTGTCATTCAGTGAGTCAGCGCCGCAAAAGACGTAGGTGTCCAAGGAATTCGGAGGCAGGAAGTGTTTCAGATGAGAACAAGCTGCTTTGGAGCGAAGACCATTCGGTCACTACCTCACGAAACAGAATGACATCCACGAAACATTGGAAACTGTTGCTGAGAATTGTCGGAATGATAAGGGAATATTAATATTAAGTCACATTCACATTAAACACGTTATTACAAGGTCAAAAATTGTCAAAATTATAAATTTTTCCGATTTAAAAATTCACTTGTAAACTTACTACCAGAGTTTCCAGGACTTTTATCATTTCAAGTTTTCATATTTCCTACGTAAATAATCCTCCTTGAATTCCTACCGATCTGTATTGAAAGAGGAATATCTACCATCGAAGAAAAAAAATTGTGAATGAAACAAAGTAGGATAAACAAAAAGAGCTGGTCAACAATAAATCGTAATGTGGAATCAGTGGCAGATCTAGGCCCTAATCAAGGGGGGTGGCTTTAAGGGGAGCGTTTTTGTTTAAAAATTATTGTTTTACAACACAAATTTATTAACGAGTCCAACGAGTGCCTGAATTTTGTTTGTACTGCATTGTTAACTGATAGATTCAAATTAAATCATGTTTTTCCTTCGTTATTATTCATATTGTTGTGTTTTATAACAATTACAGTAACAATAAAGAAAACAATTATACATCTCCGTTATTTGACTAAATTGGAGTGCTGGTCCCACCTTAAGTGCGGTTTGGGGGTAAACAATTTATGTATTAATAAGAAAGATATAGGGAAAATATGACATAGGTTAAAATGGATTCTGCCCATGTGGTCACGCCAACTGAAGGTACCTGCAGTGCATCCCCATTCTCTCTGGAACAGTTGAGAACGGTCGCAACGGTGACGGACACAATGAAGGTGGTGGCATAGCGCAGCGCGGCGGCGGCGGTGGAATTAGCTTTGGCACAGTGGCTCTCTCATCAACCTTGATCCTGAACGAGATGGAAATCCAAACAACAGCCGAGCGACCGACGCAGCGGCCCAGAATACGACGACACGCCATTGACAGACGGTTAAGGACAGACGCTGTCAAGGGCAATAGAATGCACTCCAAGTGCCCTCCACGGAGGGAATCAACAGTGGTGGATCTAGGGGCTATGGCTCCCCATAAGACCTGAACTTTCGACATATAATATTGAAATTGATAAAATGTATCTTTATCCTTTAATATGTATCAGCAATTTAATATTAATAATAATAATATTTACATTTATATTTCCCCCCCCCCNGGAGGTGTCTATAGGTTTCCCCAATCTAGTTTATTTTTCTTTCGGGCTGATCGGTCGAGAATCACCCCCAATAAAATAAAAGTTACCAAACCAAAAGATGTAGACACGTAGCCAGTAATTTTTGCAGAGTGACCCCAGACTTCTTTCCAAAAAATATTTATTTATTTTAACTTTTAAGCTATTTGCCATAAAAAATTTTAAAGATCAATTATTTAATTCATTAACAGATGATAATTTAACAATAGTTTGAACTTAACTTAAAAAATTTGTGGTCCTGGTCTCCGGAGACCCCCAATCCTTTCCTGACCAGACGCGCAGTGATTAGCAAGGCATGATCAAGTAGAGTGCTGATCAGAATCAGTGCAACAGGATTCTTAAGAGACCGTTCACATTTGATGCCCTGTGCTGTGCTAGTCATTTCACTGTTCGAGCTTTGAACGGAGCGTCACCCACCACTTCGTAATGTAAAAGATAAACTAAGTTTTCTCCAGTTCGAATTTTGAACGACAAGCGTTGGGATTTATGTGAGTATTTTTACAGAAATTGCTTCAAATTTATAAGAAAAAATGTAATGAACAATGTAATAATTACTACTTAATAACGGTATTCATTAAACAAAATATTAATTTTTACTAATTTAGTCCAGATCACTAATAAGATTATACTTACTCCCAAAATAACTATAACGACAGGAAATAATTATTTATGCAAGTAGACATACACCACAATAATAAAGGTATAAAAAAAATTCTTACGTATAATAAACGGACAATGTTATTTGACTAACGGTAAATTAACGTAACACTTCAATGAAGTTTAGTGTGTCGAATGTACAGACATCTTGGAAATACAATGATATGACGAATGATGAAACGCGGGAATGACCGTTATTAAATACAATTTCAATGCAAACGAGCATTAACAAATCAATGACATTCTCTCGTCTATAATCTTGTAACTCATTAGGAACGTAAATGAAGAGAATCAGTTAGTCAAATTGTAGATCAATTAATAAGAGAAAAACACCAAAAGATCTGAGGATACGACAGTGCGCCTGTCAAGTATGGGAGTGACCCCGGTTCACTGTCGTTAACTGTTAATGAAAATTTCGCGCAATTTTGATTCCCCACATAACTAAACCATAAAAATAAACAAAAAAAGCCAAATAACCCGACGTTTCTTCCAAACAGGTTAGGAATACTTTAGTTTTTGCAACAAAATAGTTTATTATTTTAAAAAAAGTGTTTTGCACAAGAATCAAACTCTGCAAAGAGACTGTTTTCCTAAGACTAGTAGAATAATAATAATATTTTATCAGAAACAGTTGCAAACTGCGTATGACCACGTGGGGGATAATAAACTAAGTTACTCTCCGGAACAAACAAGGAAACATCCCATCAATTCCGATGAAGGGCCCAATAATATTATTATTCTATGAATATCGAGGAAACATAGGTTCCTCGATTTTATGTCGGATCTCTACCTTCGGTATTAAAAATTCGGTTAATTTTCAAGATAAAAATGATATTACAAGGTATGGAATGAGTTACCTGTATGAAGCTCATTTTCACAGAAATGTCTTTGGTGGGTAGAACATAACTGGACAGAAATCGAGTAATTACAACGCGCACAGGATGGAAGCAACAGAAAACAGAAGTTTTAAATAACCTTAGTCAAACAATTGCCAAGGAAATGTACGTCGATGTAAGCAGTTTCGCTGACAAACATGTGGTTTACATTGCTTGCGCGTTGTTTGAAAGCAACGATACGCTTCTCAGAGAAATTCTCTCTCAGCGTGGTCATTTTAGCAGGTCAAACACGAGCATTTACATGGACGCGTACTGCGAATGTTTGACAGGAAACTCCATCGGAGAGTAGAGGAAATTTGTATTCCATCATCTCGCTAAAATGGGAGGCTTGAAATTCAAAGAAGTTCATTTCCATAGTCACCCTACGTTACATTAATTTGTTCGAAACTCACTAACCATTTTTCAGACCGAGTATAAAGTCTTTACAGGTAAGTCTGCATTCTTTACTTTGCCAACCAAAAAGAAATCAATTAATGGAACATATTCCAAGAGGTAACACGATATTGTTCTCGCTAGGGGTGGATAGGGGGAAATTTGAATACATCTGGTAATGCTAAATTAAGTCAAAAATTTATTAACATTGATTTTGTACAATATCCATGTTATACCATATTCCATGATTTGTGTGTACTCTTTGTCTCATTTCCGGCATCTTAACCAGTGACAGAAACTTTTTTGTCAGTAGTTGCCTGATGAAGGACCAGAGTGGGGGTCGAAGCGCTCGGAAGAAAGTTTACTTGAAAATAAAAATTAAATTTCTAGAAAAATTATAAAATGAATCAAATTGGTTAATACTGTTTTAGAAAAGTGATGACATAAAATGTAATTTGTGAATAAAATGTAATGATTACCACGGAAACGAATGTAATGATGGCATTTTATTAAAAGGTCATGTTAAATTAATGTAGGTATCATCAGTTTTGTTTCAAAAATGAAAATTATATTTCCGTAAAATCAGAATTCGCATCTCCTTATGGATCATCCATAAACGCACCCTGGGATGAAGGTGGAGTTTGTAATATCGTTACAGAGATTTAAGGCGGCTCCAGATATTCGTCATTCGACGAATCCCGAATGGCGAGCATCGCCAGCCAATAATCGCCACTGCTCGGCTTTCTTTGATGTGCCGAAAAGACAGAAAAGCTGCTGTATGGGCGAGCACCGGTATTCGTGATGCGGCGAATTGCAAGCAACCCATCCACACTAGACGCTATACGGCGAGCGGTCGTTCCGGATTCGCCGAATGACGAATGTCTGGAGCCGCCTTTGCGGTGGAATAATGGGATTACGTAACGCTACGTTTTATGTGATATTGCTAGAAGGCTACATTTAACTTTAAAATTTGTCACTGTAATCCATGTACTCGGCCAAACTTAAGAATATGGTCCCACAAGGGTTCGAAAAAATAATTTATGTCATAATACTACAAATATTATTGCGGTTCCGAAAATATAAGCCGTATTCTTCGCTTTCCATATTTACGATAGTTATAAAGAAATATTGTTCCGCACTATTTTCTTCTCACCGCCATCGTTTATATTAGTATGTTAGGGTATGATAATTATAAACAATTGTTCGGTCACAGTCGGCGATGTTAGGTTTGTTAGATCCGGCGATTCCGTTTTAAGAAAATCTGTTGTTGGTGTGAAGATGGAGGCGATGGTGGAGGTAGCAGCACTCGCGGAAGGATATACGAAGAATGAGGTTAGGATAGGACCATAATGTTAAATTTGCCATNGTTAAATTTGCCATCGAAAAAGGGAATATTTTTCACATAAAATGATTCAATTTGTAATTTCCGAGAACAAAGTCCCTTCCAGAATCATGGCAAAAAAAAGCCGTTTTTCGATATCTTATCTGCATATTTTTCTACGGAGTTGGACCATATAGTTAAGTTGGTCCAAAAGAAGAAACAAAAGAAACTTTTCACGATAATTTGGGAGGAGGGTGTATCGTAAAAGGTGCGTTATGGAGCGGAGGGGGCGTTAAATATTATTTTTCGCCTCACGTAATGTATGGACAAAGCCCCATCGCTGTAAAGCCGAGAGTCCCAAACTTTCATAAATCAATATTGATCCACAAATCGTTTCCGGCGGTGCGGTGTGCCTAATATAAACTTTCCATTACACAATAGGGTAAAATTTGAATTAGATCAACTTAATTAGATCAACATAATAATATTAGGAATGTACCCATAAATACGAATTGGTTGAGGTAAAAAAAATGAAATAAAAATTACAATTTGTGAATTTTACATTATTATAAGATAAAGCTGCATTTTATTTAAACTAGCTAAACTATATTAAATCTCACGGGAAACTGAATGAAACTAACGTTTACTTTAGTTTAGGAAGACTGTTTCTTGGAGAATATGGCAGACACTACTTTTCATCTGCTAGTTGTACTCGGTTTTATATTTATCGTTAATGATGTAAACAGGACATCCGAAAAGTTCTTAAGTATTTGATAATGCACAATGGTAAATCACGAATAATTAATGCCCTACGAATATTGTTTACACCAGCAAGGCCAGACACGTCAGAGATGTCATAACTTGATTAGTTAAGTAAAATCTTTTTGACATAAATGAGTCAAGTAGCTTCTTTTCTTGATGAACATTTTAAATGCTCTTGTCTCGGAAAAGAAGAAGAGAAAGAAATGATGTGAAATCTAAAGTAGGATATCTCCGCAGAAAAGAAACTAACAAATTCTGTGTTTGCGTCTTTTATTGTAGTATTTGTAAATGGAAAATGTAGTGTACTATTGAAGCTTATCTACATGGAGAGATAGGAGTTAGGAGTTGGTGGTAGATCATTGATAGTAGGTTCGCCGGGTAGCTGGGTTTACCAACAACTTAGCCCACGTGGAGGGGTTATTAGGAGGAGCTGGATAGAGGAAGGAAGGTTGGCTTTTCAGTAGTCACAGCTATATGAACTAAGACATCTACACGGGAGCTTAAAGGAATTAAAAGAACTGATGCCCTGAAAAAACTAACAAAAAATGAAAATAAAATAAGTTTCTTGGCTCCTTTAAATTTTGTTTTCTTTGTATCACGTTATATTCTAGTGAATACGATGATGCCTTACGATTTGGCGGGGTATCCGGCCACAACCGCACTGACGTCACCTTCATAAGCATAACAGGCCGATGACAAGTGATGCTAATGGCAAAGTGATAACAATAAATAAAACAAGAAATGAAATCACTATTTTAAATTTACATCTGTTGTCACGTAAAGATTTTATTCAAAGAAAGAAAAAAGCATGAGCTGTATTAAATTTCCTTTCTCAGGTTATTGGTACCACGGGTGTTCTTCCAATCGGCTAATTTGATTAGCACACATTACTTTCCAAGTATACAAGTATTGTATAAGGAATGTAATATGTGAAAGTATCTTCAGTAAAAAATAGTTCGAGATTCCTTCTACATCAATGAAAAGGGGTTTATACGCATGGACGATTTTGTTTTCTCGTTTCTCACCAACAATACAACAAACAACCAAATTTGAGAGTTGAAAATTTGTTTTATGTAGAACAGATCACTAATTCCAGAACTTGTCCCAACATCGCTTCCTTCTACGATTTCGAAGAATTTAAAATTTTGAAAAAAAAAAAAAAAAAAAAAAATATAATANACATTTCCCAAATATTATTTTTTGTACCTCACACCAAATTATATAGTTACAAACTCATACGTTTATGTTTGGCCAAAGATCTGAACCATTCATTATTACTTCGAATTCTAGATTTCATCTACAAGATACATAACAGGAAAAAGTACTGAGTACGTGGATATGAGAATATTTGTTATTCCATAGAATAATGAAACAGATCCACATTTTCCTGAAACTGTAAGTACTCCTTGGTTGATTTTAAAAAGTTCCTTTTCACATTAATTGTTTAAAAGAAAAGAAATCTCAACTAAACCCCTTTATTCATACATTAACTCACTTTTTACATTTCCATTCTGTCTGTTCCCTCGCGATTGAATTTTGTCGAGACGAAAATGCGTCGCGCTGTCTCAGCGAAAAGTCATAGAGCGAGCTGGATTAAAAAGTTGAAAAAATAAACGGGCCGAATCGTCGCTTCCCAAATTAAAAATATTAGACTCATCAAAGAAAATTACTTAGAATACTATTTCGCAGAATCATTTTTTAAAATATTCCTCTCTGTTTCTACAGAACTATTCGCGGGATGTAAAACTTCGCTGGAAAAAACAAATTTCGTTTCGAAGGATTTTATTTCTCCTCTTTTCCATTTCGTATTTATTTTATCTTAACGAGGACCACTAAGATGAGATAATTACGCGATGTTTTTAACTCGAAATTGTTGCTTGAAGTTTCTTGCCTGATCTAGAGCACACGACATCGAAGAAATGATATAACACCTTGATAGTTTAACGCTCTTACTGTTATTGACTCTAAACAATCTAATCACTTCTAGAAATGATATCTCAGAAATTTGAAAATTATAAATAATTATTTACGTAATATGATTCATCCAAACGGCGCGCAATCTTAACACCCCGTAGTTCGTACAACCTAATCCTTCACACAATATTTTTTCGAAAAATGTCATTAATCACCGACACCGGTGATCCAGTCGTAGCGTCTTCGCTTCCACGATCTCGCTGAGCGGTGGAGCGTGGATTCAAACCCTGCTCGGCCGAACTTGGTGAGGTTTTCAGCTGCGGTTTCCCTCACCTACTCCAGACAAATGTCGGTTCGGTACCTTAAGTTCCCTGGCAACCCAACATCTCTCCTTCCCAATTCCCTTACTCAAGTTCAACGGTTAAGTGGAAGAGCAAGTCTCATGACTTGAACCTCCTTTTGCCAAAAGTCATAAAATTTTAATAATAAATTAACGCGTAGTTTGCTGCAAGAACCACCCAGTATGAAAAAAGTAAATTCTCTCTCTATCGCAATGATTGAAGAAGAAAGAAATTCGATTCATTGCTTTTTCTTTCTTCTTTTAACTTTGTTAGGAATAACCGCTTTGAATCCCTAAGAAATTTTTGAAATGTACAGATGAAAGTGAACGATATGAAATGTACAGAGATTGAGTAAAATGACTGGAACACATCTTTACGAACCATGAAGGAGAGATAACAATATAGGAGGAGGGGAAGCCCGTGTTATGGGGATAGTAAACAGAAACCAAAACGTTAACATAGCCGGAACTCAAGGACAGCGTTGTCCAACTTGTCTGTTCCCACGGGCAATTTTCTATATACTTTCGATCTATCGGGTCAGCACGGGATGGGGTTCGACAAAATGTTGCCCTACGAATACGACTCACGGGTCGTATTTATTTATTTGAAGCGCGATATTGTGATTCTCATCAAGAAATTTACATTACCCGTATTTTAATTATGTCTGTAGAATTATAATTATAGAAGAAAACGATGTTATTACACAGACTGATTCTATTAAGACGACACAACGTTTCAACCCTCGGGCAAGCAATGAAAGAACAATAACTGGAACGGTCTTACATGTAAAAAAACATTGGGTCACCTTAATAGTTAATAAATAAGTCTGTGTTTTACAAGTTCGTTTCATTTAATAATTAAATTTACATTATTTCAAGGTGGAAAAATTCAAAAGTATATTCCTTTATTTTTTTAAAAGTATTTTTAATATTTGGAATAGTAATAAAATATTTTCATATTCTAATGTATGATGGGGTAATATCGAACAAAATTTTCTTTCTCACCAGACATACCCCGTCAAATATTAATCCTAGCAGCACAGATTTATAACACAAAGTTGTGCACCCCCAATGTTTCATGAGAAATTTGACATAAAATACAGTATAACTCGCGGGCCGTAAGTAAACGTTTCGCGGGACTCCAGTCGGTCAGTTGGTAACACTGGAACTCTGAGAAACCTCGCGAGAAAAGTATATTACAAACTGTCTTGACCGCTTCTGTTCACGGTCGCAGTCGGGGAAGGGGGAAGATTCAAGATAATCCTCTAATCTCTTTATATATCGCAATCAAAGTACATTATGAGCATGAAATATTGTAAATTTACGATTTAATAACATACAGTAACCTATTGAACAAATTTATAATGTTTTAAGGGTGTTATGAACGAAGAAGTCTGGGTCCAAAATGAATTTCTGGCTACGAGTTTTTTGTTGTTGTACCATTTAATAAGTTTTTAATCGTGAAATGTTTCAAGGTTTCAGAGTACAATAATAAAAAATAATAATCTTTATTGTCAAAAAAGCAGTTGCAAACTGCGCATGCAAACCACATGGGGAATAATTGTCATTCTCCGGAAGCATGGGAGCATCTCATCAATTCCGTTAAAGGGCACAAGGGCAATGGCGGATTTAATATTCATAAAAAAACATTAATTAATAAATACTTACCGTTATTTATTAATTATTCCAAAAATTATTGTATATAAAAATATGCAGTAAAAATTCGAGATTAATAATAACAAAAATGTTAATGACATTTCCCAACCATGGAAAACCCGTCACTACCCCAAGTAAAACCGGAGAAAAAAACCGAGACTACAATAACATTTGCGAATGCGGATCCGGTTCCTATACCTCTCCCCGTCGACACGCCACTGCAGGTGACAGATATGAGTGAAACACAAATGCGAGAAATATGAGGAGAAGCAAAGAATACGGATTTCGTAAGACGAGACGGACTTCAAAGCCTTCAACATCACCAGCGCTTCCCTCTGTCATTGACACACCACGCTCTCTTCCATTTCCTCTGCAAAGCGCCTCCATTTCCTCCGTAGATCTCGATCCTACTCCCACAAACACCCTGAATCGTCTCTTCTCATGCGCTGAATTAACTGGAAGATCGCTAACCTCGTCTTCCAATTCGCTAAGAAATAACAATTATTAATCTGGTTACACTTTTACAAAGTATGCCATTTATCAACTTCAATTTTATCAGTTAAGTGTTCAGGACCAATGGGGGGGGGGGCTATAGTTCCCGTCCACTGTGGATCACCAAAGACTATAGTTGAATTAAGTAGAAAGAGTCCGTTACAAGTAAAATGTCCGGAGACGTTTGGGCTCGGCACTACCACTTCGCGTAGTTTGTCCCAGGATTTCTTCCTAAAAAAAGGAAGAAAAATGTTACGGAAAGAAAAGTCTACCTGGCGCTGATAGGGTTCTAGGAAAATATAGACAGATGTATGTGTGTGGGGGAGGTCCACCCCATTGGACCTGAAGTCTCACCAGATAAAATTGAAGGTGATGAATAGCATACTTTGTAAAAGTGTTACTAGATTAATAATTGTAATGAGTTATAATTGTTATTGTTCTTAATAAATCAGATTGTTAATTGATAATTATTTATTTGATGCATTTCATTTAAGGTAATATTTATAAAATTTGTTTCGTAAAACCATAATATTTAAACGAAAATGATCCCCTTGATTATGGCCTAGATCCATTACTAGATCCTAGACATGCTCTCCTCGTTCCCACTACTAGGCAACAATAGTAAATCCATATAGCATGTAAAATTCAGTAGTCTCTCTTTATAACAATTTTCCCCATAACAATCATCTCTCTACGACGATGATATGAACCAAGGTTCTTTGGTTTGCCATGACAGTAATATATCCTTTCTCTATGCCAATATTGCTCTCTTGATTACGATGGTATTTCACTCCTTCGGGTCATTTCGGTTCAAGTTCAAGGTCTTTCAATTCTTTGTGGATTCGGGACAACGTCGGGTCAGTGCTTTGGGAGGGGAAGGGGGAGCAAACTAGGATGATGGACTTCTTCTATTGATGTAAATAAAGAAGAAAATAGTAGGGTGTAAACGGAATGAAAATGTATAGATACAGCACACGTTATTACAACCTCTCTTTAAAAAAAAAATTAATGCGAGTAAATAATTGAAATATTTTATGTAATAAATATTTTTGAGAGTTTATATTACTTTATGGTTAAATATTTCAACAAATTTTAACTTCTCTCTATAATACGAAGAGAGAAAGGGACTGTATTTCTTAACACGGAAATATTCCCCACCAAAGTGACTTTTCGAGGATAATGTCTAGGCATAATGCCATGGCCTCTTAGAATTACCAGGATGGACTGTAACGCTTGACGGCACCGGTCTCGTTGGCCGGCCGGCTAAAGAAGAAGTCTCCACGTTCATTCACTAAAAATTACCAATACTGGTTATGAAAGATAGTTAATATTTACCCTCGGGAGAGGACGGTGATACAATATAAACAAAATGTAATGCATCTAAGCTATGTTTATTAATATTACAAAAATCAACATACTTGGCTAGTAAATTCTCTAACTGCGCCAACCTTTCCAATTTTTGTCGCGGAACAATTAAAGCCAATTATGATGTAATTAACATTTGGTTGCCCAAACATACTTCCACCAACAAATGATGATCAATTTTAACACTAAGAGTTTATTGTGTTACTTTTTTAAAAATCTTATTACATCAAATTTTGGTTTCCTCTAATACGATCTGTCAATATATCGATGAAAATACCCGGTCTATTCGATATCGCTATAGAGAGAGATTGTATAGGCTACTCAAAGTCATTTTACTTTGCCTCGAGAAATTCAAATTAGGAAAAAGAAATCATGAACGGAAACTAAGCACTGTGTTTATTAGTTTATTGTATAACAGTCGCAGTAAATTACTTTATTGTACTCAACGTGGTCATATGCAGTTTCTAACAGCTCTCTTGACAATAAATTATTTATATTAGTCAGTCTAACTGGCTTGATGTCGGTATAGAACCTGTTCTTCATGTAGCCAACGCTTTTACTTCGCCATCGTCCATAAGAGTAATGATAAGGGTGCCCGCGTTCTGTTGGCAAGCAATTCGAATTTGAATCCATTGCCAACCTCGGACACCAATTCAATTCGCTTGCTCTTGTGGCGCTGTTCTGCTATTTCTGCATCGAGTGTGCGGTACGAATATTACCTTGCATCTTTGTTTGTTGTGTTATTAACTTGTATTTCTTTACAGCAAATAGTCGCTTTTGTGACTACTTTTAATATTTTTTTGGATATTTCTTCAATTCTTTGTGACACCCTTTTCATGAAATTTTTCTAGCAAGATGTACCTGAACGCTCTAACCTAACATTATCAGCTGATGGGAATGAGATTGTTGACCGCTGCTTGCACGCGAGTGAGTTTGAAGTTATTTCGTGGAGGTTGGTAATATTGATTAATTTTAGGCAAACTATAGTGACTTTGAGTATATTTCGTAACATTAGAGAGTAAATATTCCCTACCAAAGTGACTTTTCGTGGATAATGTCTGGGCACAATGTCATGACCTCCTACAATTCTCATAATAATTGTAGGAAGCCATGATAATGTCGATCAAATTGTATCAACTAATTCTCTTTTTTATTCCTGGTCAAGTCACCCAGATGTTCCTTTTTTTCATTGTTACTCCCAATACGGAGAGAGCCTTCGTAAACGAGTCTCCTCCGTCATCGCCAGTCCGCGCTGCGAGTCATGACGTCAGCAGCACCTCCGTGCGTTAGTGCGCGCTTGCGGCGAGCGTCGCTTGGGCGTGTGGGTGGGTGGGCGTGCGGGGTCGGATGTGCGGTCGGCGGCGGTGAATGCCTCTGGCAGGAGAAGCCCTGGAGGTGGAGGATTGGAACGACGCTCCTTCTGCCTGGCGGAGCGGTCAGCACTTTCAAGGGACGGACGGGCAGCGGCACCACGAGTCAGCGCCCTATTGCGAATTCCACAGGGCTGCTGTGCAGTTGAAACAGCGGAGTCGGGGAACTTCATTTCGGCGGGAGGTGAACCATTTATTGTGAAGAGTTACATACAAGCTTGTAAATGCGTTCTTTTATATGGTTTTTATATGCGGAAAACTTCTAGTGGGGGCCTTATGTTACGTTAATATGACAGATCCACATTTGTGTGTAACTAACGACGCGTTGATGTGACTTCTTGCTCATTTGGCGGTGCTGTAAAAAGAGGTTAATAAACAAAGTTTCCCCTCTCTTGACAAATAAGAATTTGAGTGTTACAACTGCTCCGCGACTGGAACTCTCTGGCACACCTCTAATAGGAACTCCTGATTATTCGGTTCACCATAACTATAACATATTTCAATTACTAATTAATTCAATAATTAAAAACTTACGACCTTTAATGGACGAATAATATTTTTATTGTTTTGTGTTTATATTTCTGTTTATATAATGTTCATTTGTCTTGTTGTTATGTTTATTGTTATAATTTGTTATTACTTGATCACCTGACGACAGCGTAAATCCACGTCGAGACGGTGTGAGCTATTCACAAATAAAAATGTTATTCGTCCCTACAAGGTCGTAAGTTTTTAATTATTTATTTAATTAGATTATATAATGGACGTTAATAGTAGTAGAATTAGTATATTTCAATTGCGATTTAGAATGTTCGCACGAAACAAAGCAGCGGCTACAGGGACAGTCCCACGAGAAGTAGTTTTATAAGATATAAATTTCAACTTGATGTAGAAGAAACGCAAAACTTCAAACTCGTAAGCGTCTGCGGGCTCGCGATCCATGACCAAATACAAACGAATGGGAACGTAATTCATTGTCTCCGCTTCGTTCGAATGCTGAGAGGGAAAACGTCCGCAGAGCAATGAATTCTTTGAAGAGCACACTTCTGAGTACTACGGATCAGCAAAGACGTGCTCCTGCTTCCGGTATTACTCTCCTCTTCCCACACTCGCGCCGCAGTTTCCTTACGACACTGCTTCGCTCACCCTCCTTCCATCTCTCTAACATTCTGTTTCCGTTTCGCTGTGGGAAAGGAAGAATGTTTTATCCGTCGCAAAGAGAGGGTCCACCAAGAGAAGTAGTTCTATACTATTGGGAAAGCAATAATTGTAAGAATATATACTCAAAGTCGACCTTTACTTTACCGAACCCTGTAACTTTACCGAAAATAATTCAGTATGGCCGCCTAACACGAATTGCCAACTTTACGAATTTAAATGATATCCGAATATACATTAATCGTAGTCACAAAAGCGACTATTTACTGAAAAAAATACAAGTTAATAACACAACAAACTAAGACACAAGGTAATATTCATTTGACACGCTCAATGCAGAGAGAACAGAATAGCGTCCCAAGAGCTTCATCATAATCCGGTCACGTCGCCAAACTACGGCAGAATAAACAGAAATTGCATAAGTCTTATTTCTCATTTTCATGACCTGCATCCAATTATATTATATTAATTATTTGTGTGAAAAACTAGTGCATTCTGGGATACAATAATTTCCAATTATGAACTGACTTCAAGTACGAACTGAATTCAAATTGGTCCTGCCATTCAAGTTAATCCGCATAAAGATTTAATATTTTAGGAAGTAATCTGAGTTATTTAGATTATATTGTCATGATTGTCATCGCATGTAACGAAGTGAAAAGATCAATAAGACAAGGAAAACAGTAACTGTAATGTATCGTAAGGAAGATCAGAATTAACTTTCATGGCCTAGACGTATGTCACCGGGAAAGTCAAGAGTTACGAAAAACTCCAGTAAAATTAACAAAAACTTTCACAACGATGTAATGTTATAATATTCGTATCAAGGATTCCAAAACCATTTCTTCGATCCTTTTTTACAAAAACTTTTTGTACGTCGAAATATCTGGAGAGAATTAAGATGGTCAATCGTTCTTGATGAGAAATTTGTTGAACAATATTAATTTAGAACACAAGAATCGCGGTTGGTGATTTTTCGAACGGTAAAGCTATATGAAATGTAACGTTAATGCAACTGAAAATCCCAAACGTAAATACATAAGCACGCGAATTAATAAATAATCGCACATATATTCAGGTTTCAAACAGTATTTATCTTCTCATCATAGTCTTCTAGTTGAAGCATTTGAACACTTCTATTTTTAATAAGGTTTTATCTATAATTTAAGTTAATTTTTGTAGGAAGACATACGCTATCGCGGATTTTTTTTTGAGAACTCTTTGAGACAAAGAATACTACCATGCATAATTGTCATCTATCTCTCACGGTTTAGGCAGCGTAAGCAAAAATAACTTTTTTCTTTTCTTTTCAATTTTATTGACATTTATTGTCAAAAACTATTTCTATCTTTCTTATCACACATTAAAAAAATAAAAGTTAGCCTATATTAACTATCTCCCTGTCAAATTTCATCGCGATCGGTTCAGTGGTTTAGTCGTGATCAGGTACCAGACAGACACACTTTCGTGTTATATATATTAGTATGGATTATGAATTATGAATTGTCAATAATGTCTAAAAGAAAGAAAATAATATCGTCGTACATCGATGGATCCAAGAGATTGATGGCAACGCTACGAGATCATGTAATAATTCCTGCATTAACAAGAAGAGTTCGCGTAAGCGTTCTAACTCACAGTGAACTACGAAGTTCCTGCAATAAAAACGAAAAGAAATCTGAGGGAGCTGCATCCATCATTTTTTTTAGAAATAACTAAAAGTTTTCAGGACGATTACGACTCGAACATATACGTTGTAAAGTTCGTCTTTCTTTCTTTTTTTATTTGTGAGTTGAATCTGAGATTTGCTTCGCGATTGTTATATCCGTTACAGCAACTACGGTGAAATAACTTACGGTGGGACCAATTTAGTCAAATCACTGAGATGTTGAATTCTTTTATATATTCTTATTCTAATTGTTATAAATCACAACAGCATCAATAATAATGAACGCACAAGATTTAATTTTTATCAATTAGTGAATGATATAGTACAAAGAATAATCAGGAACTCGTTTGAAAAACACAAGAGAATGTTAAAACATGGCGGCCGAGCACAACAGTTTCGTGATTGATGCATTTCACCTCGGAAAATGTGAAATATCTTTCTCAGATGTCCGGTGACCTACAGATAAAAGTGGTGTAAAAAATACTACGGATTTAAATTCAATATAAATACGGCAATCGAATGACGAATGCAAGGTCCTGCTAGTATTGTAAAACATTTCATCAGGACGAATTCTATCAATTGCGTGGTCACGTACGATCTCGTGGGGCGACCCGTGACGTAGTGTCTAACTCACTCGTCTCTGGGGTCGCCGGTTCAAACCCGGTCCGATCCAAGTAGAATCCGAGGTGGTGGACGGAGCGGTGTTCGCGGCAGGTTTTCTCGGGGTTCTCCCGCTTCCCCTGCCACAACGTTTCCCCCCATAATCATTCACCACCATGTCATTCATAATGGTGGTGGTGCGGCAAGAAGAGTATCCGGCACCCTAGTATTCCCCAGCCAAAACCAAATGGAGCATCGTATATCCATACCCATTCGCCTACCCCACATGAAGTGGGAAAAGGCTGGGTTAAACAAACATCACAGCTGACGAGAGCCCATCGCTCTAGAGCCTGATGATGATCCGCATGAGGAATTGAAAAGGTTGCATTTTATTTGAATTGTGTTCTTAAGAAAATATGTGTCTGTTTTTTTTTAAATAATGTCGTTTTATTCGGTATTTGAATCATTTCACTTCGGGTTTAAATTGAAAAAAGTCACCTAACGAAGGAAATAAAAATAGGAATATGACGTGAATATTTTACGTGACATTCAAAAGAATTCAAAACCATTCACAATAAACTCCGAAAAAAAAATAGTTTTACCAGAAACGTCAGCCGCAACATATGACAGAAGAGAATGTTATTTTCATTCGATCGCAATCGGAAAGAAAGGATTGTTCGAAAAATGACCTAGAGTGGATGAATTTCAAATGTATGTCGAACGCAACTATTTAAACAGTACATTCGTGAAATACGAGCTCGTAACACTGTAAACACACAAGTTCTCTACCTCGCTAGTATCAGGTCACGATATTCACAACGGTTGGGCGTAGCGGAGTGTAGAGATAAAGAAGTGAGACCGCAGTAGTGAGTCGAATTTCCTGAAATGAACTCCAAGAAAATTTAACATTATCATGTTTTAAATTCACACAATAATTGTCCCCTTTCCATCGTAAAAATGAAATATATCTGAAAGGATGGTTTGTAAACACACAAATGGCACATTAATCTTCTTCACCTACGAAAGTCCACCGCTCCCCATTCCTATAATGGAGAGAAACTCCTGACCGTATCTCATCAGGACAGGAATAAAACTCCTAATTATTCCCACACTTCGAGGAACACGCCATTTAATAACTCTACTTTTCACCTATTAGGATTCAGCGTGGTAGAATAGGAACGGTGCTAAAGTGCAGACTGGACGACCTGATTTCGAATCCTAGTGAGATCACGGGACTTTTGCTCACACCTTAACGCTCAGACTGATTCCCAGACCCACTCAGCAAACTGTAGAATGAGATATAGGGTCCAACCCGGGGTCAAACTGGCCTTATCATCATCTTCTTCTTGTACCTAGACAAAGAAATGGAGTAGATTTACACTCCATCAACCCCAAGGACATGCCGCACTATTGTAGAACATTAGACCTTTGCTTTCACCTCCTACCCTGCGTTATAATGCAATATTTTATACCATTTATACACTATATCGCATATCGATCATAAATTCGAAAATCTGGACAATTACAACAGTTTCCTCAATGAGAAATTTAAAATTAGACGAATAATTAAGAGAAAAATTCATTATCTAAAAGCAGTAAAAGAACTGCTCTTGATCACTTGATGGATGTGACTTATTAAACAATCGAATTGCCATCAGAAGTAACTATATTCGTCACTGATATTTTGTGTATATTTCCTCAATCCCAACTAATTTCCGGCAATCTCCAATGAAACGCTAAATCCCAACCACAAGCCGTGGCAACCAGCCAAAAATCTTGGAGGGTCGTTTTTTGTAGTCATGCTTACCAGGCTCATGAATGGTGGGATACTCATTACGTGCTCTTGTAAATTGCCACCCAACTACAATTACACGACCACTAACGCTAAGTGAGCTATTCACTCGCTCACAAATGGTTCTTCGTCAAACACGACGCCACACTTCAAAGAGACGAAAATCCCCCAAACACATTACTCCTTCTAGAGGTCAAGCTGTTTTTAAGACTTTTTTTCACAATGGGAAACACATTTCAACACAATGGGAAACACGTCGATTCATTTTTAGATGCCCATTTGACAACAGATGAGAATAATATTAGACTTCTAGGTCTTATGTACAAGTCGTTATCTATGTCCAAAAGTAATTCTCGACATGATAATATATTTTTGATAATCGCAATATTTCTTAGCTCAATCAGATAGAAGAATCATATTTTTTATCCACGTACAGTTCATGCTAAGAATGGATTACAATAAGACAATATAGAAAATAAAAATTTATTATTATAGGTAAGTAACTGTTTTCCTTCGGGTCTCTCTACGCTTTTGTCTACTGAACAAAATAAATCTCGAGTTTAGAGTTATTTTAAAAGTTACGGTCTATAAACAATATTTTCGGAATAATGTAGTGTTTAATTATACGCACTTGTGCAATAATTGTTTGCGTTTCATTAAATACGAATTTGTTTGTACTCAGTTGATCTTAAAAGCTCGTAGCTAACAATTTTTATTCTTATCTTCGGAGTGTGCTGAAATGTTAAATCCACCTCTGCCTTAGGACCCTATTCGGAATTGATGGGATGGTCCCTTGCTTCTTTCCGGAGAGTAAATTAGTTAATTGTCTTCCATGTGGTCATATACAGTTTCTAACTGCTTTTCTCACCATAAATTTATTTATTTATTTATTTATTTATAACAACTAAATATTTGATTGCAAATCATCAATGACTTTTTTTTGTAAAATGTCAATATATTTCTTGACAATATAAAAACAATTACAAAAGAAAGAATCAGGGGTAAAAACTGGATCGAAAGATAACAATAAAGTTTTTTTAAGAATAAAGAGTATAATGAAGATCTAAGGATAGTGATGGTATTGGACATTGTTTATACCCAGCCGTAATAGAAGAACAGAAAAAAAGTGAAATACGAATGAAGACGATTTTCACTTTCAATTTACTTTATTCAAAATAATTTAACAATACATAATTAAATAAATAGTTAAAAACCTACAACCTTTTATGGACGAATAATATTTTTATTATTTGTTAGTAGTTGACTACGTTTCGAGGTGGATTTACGCCGTCGTCAGGTGATCAAGTATTAACAAATTATAGCAATAAACATAACAACAGGATAAATGAATAAACATAAATATAAACGCAAAATGTGTTTACAAAAAAGCAGAAACACAGAAACATGTTATAATATTGTATTATAAATACCAGATAACCTTTCCGCATCTGTGCGTAAATTCAAACTCCCGTGTTTATTTATTTTTAATAAATATTGTTTCTGATAGCGTCTGTAATAATGAACTTAATACATGTTTGTGTTTCTGTTTTTTTTGTAAACATATTTTGTGTTTATATTTCTGTTTAGATCATGTTCATTTGTCCTGTTGTTATGTTTATTGTTATAATTTGTTAATACTTGATCACCTGACGACGGCGTAAATCCACGTCGAAACGTAGTGAACTACTAACAAAAAATAAAAATATTATTCGTCCATAAAAGGTCGTAAGATTTTAACTGTTTATTTAAATAGATTATATAATACACAATTAAACTCAATTCTACAACCATTTATAACACAGTCTTCCCGGGGTCTCTGTTTCCCCTCTCGAATCTTTGCTACAAAAGAAAGAGGAAGGAATCCCAGACACAGGTTTGCGGTGTGGCGCCACAGAATTATTCCCAACGCTCTCCCACGGCCGCTGCTGATGAAGCGTTCCTGAAACGGTCTCTGCAACTGCTGTTCCCTGCGCGCGGCGACGGAGGCTGCGACGGCGGCATGGTGTCCCCGGAACAACCAGTCAAACACTCAGTCAGAGCTATCCAAATACCTATTTTTCTGGACCGAGAGTTGAAGTATATCTCACATCTTTATCATCAAACGTTGGGGGGGCACAACGAAGTGTTATAAGTGTTTGTTACCAGAATTAATATTTGATGTGACATGACAGGCGAGAGAAAATAGAAAATTGAGTTCGTAATTACTCCGTCATTACCCGACGTACATTACAGTATGAAAACATTTTATTAAACAAAATATTAAAAATACTTTTTAAATAAAGAAATATTCAATTTTAATTTTTCCAACTTGAAATGATATAAATTTGTTGATGAGAATCTAAATATGGCGTTGCAAATAAATAAATAAAAATATGCCATTCATTTTTATTCGTCGAGCAACATTTTACCAAACACCAACCTTCCCCACTTAATCGACCCAAATAATTGACAATGTTACTTCTTATATTTAAACGTTTCATTAAAATTGCGATGTAACATTTGTATATTAAACTGCGAATAAAATGAGTCCATATACAATATCTGTCTCTTA
>NNCF01132964.1:119172-152315 GCA_002313205.1 Laupala kohalensis
GTAATTGTATTGTGTTTAAATCAATTCTCTTCGTAATTATATGTACATTGCAAAAATAACAGTAAAACGATAATAAAAAGTTGAATAAAAAGGTAACATTGCCAATTTTTGAGTCCAGTGCGATCGTGAGCTTAGCCGCGGAGAGGTCGACGCACCCCACGTTCGGGGAAGTGTCTTAAGCGGCCAGACGCCACTTCGCTCGGTAAAAGTGTACATATTCGCTCCTCATTGAGGACTTCACTGACAAATATGAAGGTTAAAATGTGTCATGTAAACCGTACCCTATAAAGCTTAGAGATTCGTAACACTCCGTGACGCAATACTCTTAAACCTCGCTTAACCGGTCAAGTTTGGACCGAGACCCCGTTTAGCCGGTAAAACGGAAGTTGCCGTGAAAAATCGATTTTCGTTCAAAAGGTTATCACGAACGAATAAACAAACAAATGTGACGTCATTTGCAACTTATTTTGTCGTACTGTATGTACATCATACTTAAACGAACACGAATAAATTGTTTCACAGAAAAGTAGAGTCGGAAGCAAGACGGGAATGAAACTGGCCCACCACAACACACAAACACGGCACACCTAACGTCGTCTTTTACCCCGTTTTACTTTCCAGGAACTTTTCCAGTAGAAGCCGCTAAAACGATCAATGTTTGAGTCACTACCTCCCAGCTATTTTACCCTGGAAGAGAATACAAAATTCTACCCCCGGATGAGCTGGTTAATCCGAGAACCGGTTGATGAGGCCGATTACGAGGGGTTCTATTGCACAACGGCATCAGAAATCCCCTTTTCTCTTAGGGTGGGTTATGTAATTTATTGACCGTCCCTTACTATACTCACTCCTTCCCAATATGGCGGATCTACGGGGGGGGGAGGGCCTGAACTCTTAACAGATAGAATTGAACTTGATAAATGACATACTTTGTATAAGTATCACCAGATTAATAATTGTAATTAATTATAATTATTACCCGAATAACAAAATTAATAATACCATATTAATAACTTTAATAAAAATGTTATTAATAGTAACAGATTGTTAATTATTGTTAATTATTTAATGTATTTTATTTAAAGGTAATATTTATAAAATTTGCGTTGTAAAACCATAATTTTNAATTATTTAATGTATTTTATTTAAAGGTAATATTTATAAAATTTGCGTTGTAAAACCATAATTTTTAAACCAAAACGCTCCTTCTTTAGCCTCCCCCCCGCCTGATTACGGTCTAGATCCGCCAAGTTTCTCCCCAAAATGTAGATTAGGGAAAATATTCATATCGGGGTTTGCAGAGTCCTGACCACGCACTACTACTCATACAGCATTAATTTCCCTTAACTACCTCACAATGAAAGGAAAACGTGCGGATTTAATAATTAAATTTACATATTGGAGTACACTTAATGACCCAGTTCGTTATAGGCCGGGGATGGGGAAAAGACCGTATCACGTTTTATAAATTGCGCCAGTGATCGGGGCATAGACACTTCACGTTATCTAAATTGAACCGACGATCATTTGACGAATCCAATCCTTAAAAGTATGCAATTCCCAAGTTCACGCAGTCCTCATGTGTCGTCATTTCTGAATGGAATTAGTCTTTATACGAACTAAACGTGTCATAAAATGATGCGAAACGCAATAACATGAAATTAACATTGCGATGCAACAGTTAAAATGTATATATCATAAATAAATAAATTTTATTGTCAAAAAAGCAGTTACAAACTGAGTATGACCATGTGGAGGACAATAAACTAATTTACCCTCCGGAACCATCACATAAATTCCGATCAAGGGCCCCAAGACAGAGGCGGATTCAAGAATTTCAGCACACTCATAAGATAAGAATAAAATAGTTCGGTACATGTTATAATATTAACAGAATGCCAACATATATTGTATTTAATAAAACATAGAAAAGTCATTTCACAAGTACGTATTATTATCAAGCTATAAATAATTCGGAAAGTATTGTTGATAATTCGTAACTATTAAATAACACTAAATTCGTTAATAATTATATTAATTGATGCCGTCTCTAGGCAACAGCCTAGCAAGTCTTTAAAAAAATGGAGGCTTTATTATGAACATTGCTTCGCAAAATATAGAACATACTGGTTTCCATCGCCACGACAATATTCGATTAGTGAATAGCTTTGACGATTAGTACAGTATTATCGCAATCGCGTGCGCTTCTGAAATAAATATTTTTATGGACATCTCATAATAACGATGTTTATTCTCGTGTAATATATAATATATAGTATGTTTAATTAATTTTCTTTAATCTTTTTTTGTACTACAATCAGTGAATTTACTTCTATAGCTTTATTTCCTAGGGACAGTAACTTCATAAACCCCGAGTTCTTACTGTTAACATGACAAAATGTAATCAATTTTAGACTGCGGTTTGTATGGTTTGTTTTTAATAAATTATCTCTCAGTAATCAGACCAAGTATATTCACTTTTCACTGAAAGATAGACCATCTTATATAGAAGACCTTTAGTATAAACGTGTTGATTGCTTTAAGATGATGTAAGATTATTAAACATGTTGATAATATTAAACATTTAGGTCTCCGTATAGATAATAATTGTAACTGGGTTGAGCATATAAAACATGTAAATAAATATATGTTGTCTGCTTTAAGAACTTTTTACTATTCAAGGAATACACGCCCTGTCAGAGTTCTTAGAATAATTTATTATTCGAATTATTTATTACAATATGGATTAAGCTGTTGGCGAGGTGTACACTTATCAAATATAAATTCAATAGTTCTTGCTCAAAAGAAAATAATTCGGATATTGATGCGTTCAGGAAGAACTGAACACTAGTTTCAATTTTAAGCTCTTGGACATTCTCAACCTTATTTAAGGTATTTGTTAGTTTTTAGTGTTCTTAGAATATTTTTGTTTAACAGAGGGGGCCATGTTAGAGGGAATTGTAATATTTATTCAAGTCGATTAAGGTAAAAAAATCGGGTAATATTACTAAATGCAAATAAAGCTTATCGTAGATTTTTTTACTTTTTTGTTCATTAATATTTTATAATTTCTTACCCTCAGGTAGTTTGTTCAAATTTACTAGAGAAATTAAATTTTGGTTATTTTTACGTGAAGATATTGAGTTTGTTTCGTTGAATACAAAGTTAAAATATTTTCAGAAGAATGGAACACATACTGTTCAACTGTTCTTTAATTTTTGTAATTTAATTTCTTTTAGAACTCCTTAGTTTGTAGAAGTATATTCTAAGACTTAAATATAAAATGTATAGTTGGGAAGAGCCCTTGTACTAAACGCCTTTGAATGTGATAGTGCCTTAATACGCAACTAATGAGGCACCTTACCACATTTTCCACTTATTTAGTTATTGTGTAAGGTTATTTCATTATTTTTGTTACTTCTATTATTAGTGTATTAGTATTTCAACTTTATATACCTTGTAATAGTATTAGAGAAATTCATGTTTGTAATAATTGTGTGATACTTTGTAACTTTGTGAATTTTGTGGAATAAATAATCTGAATCTTCACTATAAGGTAGCAGTCAATTTCATTTCTTCTCATTTGATTTTTTTTTCATTGTGGCCTCATGATCAAGGGTACTCAGCTGAATTTATAAGTATTAAATTTGTTTTTAATTGAAAACCTTATCTCCGTGTACCAAAATGGAATTCGATTGATGAACCAGGACATGTATACTCTTTTGCCGTGTGATGTGCCGTTGTGAACAAATTGTACATGGTCTTCAAGGGGTTTTACCGTTCTCTTCTTCTGTAATGCTTGGAGGTCGTCAACGAGGCAGTCTGTCCTCCAAAAATGGTACTCTTTTCTCTCGTATTATTAGGAAAGGTGAACCACAAGGAATTTTTTTTCTTCGAAGGGATTCGAAGAGAGTTTGAGAAATCTTCCTTTTAATAAGTTAGAACAACTCTTAAGCGGAGCAAGTATTGTAAATTGATTCATCTTACATTTCAATCTTACAGAAATTTAGTCAAAATGAAACTTCATTTCTCGGCTACTCTCCGATGCAAGGAAACCGATGAGAATCCAAAGAAGGAAATATGTTGGTAAGTCTTTCAAAAAATGGAGGCCAAGTTAAGGTGAAAAAACAACTGAAATTGATCTCCGTATTTTCCCGCTCACTCCCACGTGCAAGGGACAGGGGCATAACACACCATGTCGAGTATTGAATACCGTGCGGTGGGGTGGTAAAAAGTTTTGACGACAGAAGGTCATGTGCTGTCAAAGATTCACGAGTGCCTTCAAAATGTGTGTGGGAAGCTTCTCCGGTTTATCTATCTATTTAATGTATATTTACTCTGGGAAAATATGGGCAAAACTGCGAAACTTTGAAGAGTGGGTTAAAAATGCTAAACTGGAAGATGACCCCCGCATTGGACGCCCAGAGACATAGATCACAGAGGGAAAAGTCACGATATTAGAGGAAGAATTACTTTCAGATATGTCTGAAGTTAAAAGAAATTATTTACCAGGCTGGAAACGTCGAAAAATTCTTAGAATTCTTCATGAAAATTTATGTATGAAAAATGCTCTTCTTCAATCTATAGTCACCGGTGATTTCTATATTTAAATATAATGCATATATTTTGTTAATTTGAACCGTCTTTATTACTTAGGCAACGAACTTTTGAACATTACTACTTTTAACAATTGTCTAGGGCGTGTGAGCAGAAATAAAACAAAAAATATTATTTATCGTAATAATTCACCGACTTATTTCGACTAGAAGTTAATTTATTTCCACTTGGAATGTTGGTTCAACTCATACCATTAATCTTTTCTGAGGATTTATTTTAGCCAACATAAAACATTTATCGTGGAGATCTTGCGGATATTTTCAGTGAAATCTGGTTTTTTTTTCACCAGGATTTCGTGTCTTCCCAACTTCGTGTACATTTCTTTGTGATCGTACTATTTCATTCTTCTCAATGAAGTTGTCGTGAAGACGAAGTGGCTCGTTGCGCAGGAACTGGGTCATGAGGCAGGTCATGTGACAATGTTGAGACAGCATATCAAAACACATTTAAAGGGATGGCTCGCAGACGCAAGGAGTGAGAGTGGAGTAGACCGTGTCTCTAGAGACTGCACCACGCTACCCGAGTACCCGGATTTGACCCCCATAGGGGACGCCGGTGTTCTACCTCCCACCTTTCCCACATCTCAGTCGACCACCATGGGGGACACTGCGATGACTCCCGAATAGTTCTCTCTCTCTCTCTCTGCCGCCTGGAGCCGACGAAGGATTATAACTGCTGGAGACACTCTGACCTGGCACATGCTTCGCCGCCCAAGCCGCCATGTACGAGTAAACATTAAAAGGATTTTCATCTCAAACTGAGTCTCACAGGGTTCACCCCTATCTACCCCTCCTCTCCACTTAGGAAACCCCCTCCCTGAATGGGCTCCCTCTCCTCCGCCAGACGTTCTCCGCGTCTGAAGGTCACGCTCGGGTCCCCTTGCTCGGCCAATTGGTTAGAGAGGGACCCGAAAACGCGACAAAGTTAAAACTATCAATACAACGGATCACATTTTTCAGGGTTGCTTAAATTCGTCATTCCATTCGCATAGATTAAACCAAGTACATACAAATTAATTGCAAGTTTTTTTATTCATATTTTGAAATATACTTTCTTTGATTTTTAATACTAAGAGTAATTAAAATATTTCCAGAACGATTTAAGCTGCTTCTGACATCCGTGATAACGATAATCATACGGCTGTCAAAGTCGTAGTTTTCACTCTTCATCGACAGGAAAAAACGCATCACAATAACTTTTTACTATGTTCGTCCAGATCCATCCCACACGATGTAGAACCAAGGTTGAAATAATGAAAATGGACGTTAAATCATAAGGACGCATCATAGAAGCATAAAACTTATTCCGCCACATACACGTGAAGCCAATTATTACTTGTTCGATTGTCTAAGGTTTCAAGCTGTCAACAAAATTTGGTTTACCGTCGGAATTGAAAAAGAAGTACATTATACTTCGCTTGTCAGTTATACTGAAAGCTCGCTGACATCCGGGATTCTCAAGGACTGTCGGGCTTTATAAAACATAAAAAAACAAATTTTCATTTTTACCTATTTCTAAGACACTTCAGTTTCTTTCAGAAAGATTTGCCACACGGGAAAATTTTTTCACTGCCTTTGCAACATTTTTCTCATACGTATTCACTCATGAGAATTGTTCCACTTCGTAAGTATTAGAGATTTACAAGATGGCTTTCTCAAAATGTTTATCTTAATTTCTGCATCGTGAAACACTCCTTTAAAGAGAAAAATACAGTACATATCCGACGATTGTACTGATTGACGGTTACCCTAATCTTGGTCATACTATTAATAATAATTGAGACTATGGAATCTGAATGGTTGCGGGTAAAAGTCAGTATGACTAGGATTCTTAACCCGGAAAAGCTTCTTATCCATGCCGAGCGAATAAACCAGCCAAGACCACCACTTCTGCTTTACAATGAGTATCAAAGAATCAAAGAAGCTGAAGTATTGCATGCCCAGCTTTTTTTGCCGCAGACAAATATCTCGAAGCCCCAAGATACGCAAACCCCAAAACACAAATTTATATAAATAAATTTATTGTCAACAAAGCAGTTACAAACAGTGTATGACCACTTAGAGGACAATTAATTTACTTTCCGAAAGCAAGCAAGAGACTATATCATCAATTCCGGATTCAAAATTTCAGCACAGTCCTTAGATAAAAATAAAAGTTTGCTACACCTTACAATATCAACACAGTACCAACAAACTTGTATTTAATAAAATATAATAAAGTTATATCACAATTACGTATTATTATCGAACTATATTATTGTTTATAAATCGTAATTATTCAAATAACTAACTTCTGTCAATTACTGCTCCACAAATATCAGCTGTACAACAAACCACATGTGTACGGAAAACTAATTAGGCGGGGTTTCCAGTTTAAGTTCCATAACTCGTAAAATTAAAATATGGAAATTTACAACAAGTATCAGCACCTTAAAAAAGTCATTACTTTTCAAGGTTCGTCGACGTTTGTGGGAAATCCGACCCGAATTGCCTCATGAAAATGTTCCATTAGGAACAAATTCCTAAATTCATGAAAATTCAACATCCTGAAGTAAGTAAAATGTACATGAACTTCAATTCAGCTTGGAAGATCATTAATATCAGCTACTGTTGGCGTAATGCGACCTCCTTGAAAGAATGATGTGAAGAATGCGGAAAAATCTTGAAATTATAAATAATAAATAAAAAACTGTAATGCTGCAACATTTCTAAGGAAAGAGAGAAATAGAATTACAGGGAGTAAATAGTAAAAAAAGACAGCTAATATAAAGTTGAAATAACGGTTTAATGATTCTTAATATCGTTCATTAAAAATGTTTAAGAACCAATTAATACCCGACAACGTTCTTCAACAATACTTTCTCAATTATCTACAACAGGGGTCGGCAACCTATGACCCAAGGGTCACCGAGTTACTCATATGATAATTTCAAATGACCCACTTTATTTCCGAAAATAAAGTATAATATATAAAAATAAATTATAAAACATAAACATGAAACAAACATTTTGAGAATTTAAAAAATTGAAAATAGATACTAAGAACATAATTTTAGTTCGATTACCATGGATCTTACACACTTAAGTGTTTATGTACATAAGATCCATGTCGAAAATATCTCTGACCTAAACGTCTCTTTAATACTCACATTTTGGTTGATTTTGACACGCGGCCAAAACAGGTTGCCGACCCCTGATCTACAACATTCGTGAAATAAATCGCAGTGGCTAGCTCCAAGATCGTGTAAGCCACCATGCATTGATGAAATCATAAATGCAGAAGAATGTATTCAAAATTTATAGTTTCGGAAAACTTTTACATTTCCATTTAAGTTCAGGATTCATTTCTATTTATTCTATATCAAGATTTATTATATTTTATGCTGCCGTAATTTATTGTTGAAGCTACTCTTTCAGAAAGATGTACCAACGACATGTTGAAAATGTACTTAATAATGGTTTTAAATAATATAGGTGGGGAGAAATTTATTTTTGAAAGGGCCCAAACTTCTCTTCAAACATTTATTGATGATAATTTATATTTTATGTTATTAATCAATTTACAAATGGGAAATTAAGTATATTTTATGCAGATGAAGTACTTCCATTATAATTTATAAATATTTCGGGAGGGGTCTGGTCATCCCTCCTCCTTCGTTTACGTGCCTGGTAATAAGATATTAGTGGGATTTCTCTCGCGAACTACCATTCCTTGGGTTGGAACTGAACCCACAACCTCAAACACCCTCTCCACTAGGTCGATCACTCTGATTGCGACAGTAAAAGGAGCAACATCGACCACAGAGGCGGTCGAGCGGTCGGTGGGTGAGCGCCGTTGCGGCGGCAGCAGGAGCAGGAGCCGTGATAGTAATGCCGAAGAGAGCGGTAGTGGCTAACGAGCTCAACAGGGCCTCGTTAAGAAGCGGGACGCGGGTCGGCGACTCCGACCCCCCCCCCTCTTGTCCCCCCCTCACCATCTCGTGAACCCTGAACGCCCCCAACCACACTCAGATATACACTTGTGCGCCACTGCTTCTAAAACCGTCATCTCGCTCACGGTCATCGCGACCGGCAAAGTGAAAGTCGCAAACGTCTCATAATGCGAGTTTCTTAAAATGTAAAAATATACATTATTACATTAATGTAAGATATTACATTAATTTTCAACGATCGATGAGTTAAGATACTGATAAAATTGTTTATTTCTTTGAGATTTTTAACTAGTTCATCGCCGTAATTCCGTGAACTTTTTCATAATATTGTAAAGAACATCTTATAAGCTTCATAAAAAATATTTTGGCAAGATTTACCTATTCAGGTTTTACTCAGCTTTGTAAGTATAATTATGGTTGACATCGAGCATTAGTAGGAAAAGTTTTCGAAATACAATGCATAAAGAAAGAAAAAAAACAATAGTCAGCTGCACGAAAATGTGCACGAATTATTCGGCGACGGGGGTGACTAAAAGAACCAGGCAACGGAATTTAATTTTTATCAAGCAATTTTTTTTTTTTTGTAATGTGACAAAAGTTCGAAGTGAAAATGGATTTTATTTGATGTGATGATTTTACTTTACTCGAAGAAAGATATACGAGTGTTCTGTGTGGCGCAGGCATCGAATTCCTTACATTAGGTCACCGGGAACCTCATCCATTGAGCGCCATTCACAGTTGGTCACACAAATGTCACCGGTGTTCGCGTCATCGACATGGATCCGAGGGGGGTTCGTTGCAGGCAAAAGATAAGTTCCAGCAATGTCCTGAACTTCCCTCCAAGCCACGTCCAGATCAAGTTTTCAATACATTTAAATAGTGTATTTAGAAGCGGCGGACTGTCGTGTATAACAGCGACCATTGCCAACGACGTTCCACCAATCGAAATGTTTTTTTAGTATAGTGTTATTTTCTCAAGATTCTATTATTTCTAATTTAACGCGTCTTTGAATCATCAAATCAGAAATATCTCGACACAGGATGTCTGAAAACGGTTCTCTAAACTGAAAATACCTGTGAAAAATATCGACATAGGCGAAGAAACTCAAGCTTCCCCCGACAAAGAGTGTTAATTTCAACTGTTTGTAGATAAGTATTTTCAATTTTTGAATAATTTGGAATTTTAGCGAGCTGCATCCAACCATTTAACCCACCGTGCATTGTCAAAGAACTTCCATTTTCATCCGGTAAACGTAAATAGAATAGCAATAAATTAGGTTTTCAGTCTTTGCATTGGTAACTCTAATTATTCAATATTATTTTAAAGTAATTTATTGTAATGAAAAGTATGACTAACAGTAAAATACTGCGTAGCGATTGAGAACATAGTTGTTGAACCAAGTCAGTCTGGCGCAACGTCGACCTGAGCGATCTCATGGGAGAAAATATCTATCAATTCACTCATAGACAATAGAATATTCAAACCCTTCGGGTACAGAAATATTGTAATTCAAGTATGATTTTATTATTATATTGCGTTCACCGCAGTCTAGATCTTCTCATAAAATGAACAAATCAATCTTAGTTTTTAATGGAACTGAACAGAAGTAAAAGTTTTCAGCCAATTCTGAGATGGTCAATTTTTGGACGATTATGAAAAGAATGATCCGTATGTATTTCTCGTTATGGCCGACTAAGGATCGCGGTAACGAGTCCTAGTGAGTTCGGAGTCTACGTGGGTTTACTTACCTGACACTTTTGATTAAAATGAATTATCGACTTCCAGCGCGCTAAATCAGTCATTTAGCTCACTGTGTAATAAACTAAATTTTGTAACTTTACAATATTTTCCGCAACGGCCCTAATGCCATCTAGTTGATAGTTTAAAATGTTGTACCCATTCCCGCGTAAATGCAATAAAAGGATGCAAAAATGAAGTAATGGAGAGCAAAGCGAAAATTACGATTTGTTTACATTTTTTTGTCAATGCGGAAATAATACTTTTTACCCCGCTCATTATCTCTGTAATTGTTGCTGCAACACATAAAATGTAATGGACCATTTTTGCTGAGAATTTAATGTAGATTAATATAATATACCAGAAACTTTTAGACAGAACTTATAGTTTTCGAAAAACTTCTGAAAAAGAATTTCACCCATTTTCTACTACCTTTCGCCGAAACCCGACGCGCTATGTTGTGTAACTTTTTATCACATGCTACGAGGAAGGTGTAGAACAATTTGACATAGAGTAGAAATTTTCTTCTTAAATGTTTGGATTTGGTGATTTTTTGAGGTAATTGTACTATACTAAGACATGTCATGAAACATTTCAGGATGAAGCGCATTCAGATATAATCTATATTGCTTAATCCAAATAAGAACCGGTCGTACTCGTAAGTCACAGAGGGTCATTTTACCAACATCTTAGCTACATGAAATCAGCCATTGAAGTGATACAACAAATTTTCTGACCCTGCCGGGAATCGAACCCGAGGTTTCAGCATCGCAAGCGAGCACCTCGAGCTACCAAGACTATATATTACAATGAATAATAAATTTATGGTCAAAAGAGTATTTATTGAAACTTTGTGATTATAAAGTGATTTCGCGAAATTTCAAATAATCATATTATTTATAAAGTGAAATAATCATATATTTATCCCTACTATATCTCCGTAACCGTTGATCACAGTATAAAAATGTATAGAACTATTTTTATTGAAAATTTAATATACATTAATTTAATATACTGCAAAAATGTAGCTAGACTTCATAGTTTTCGAGATATTTGCGAGAAACTGTTGAATATGGTAATTTCAACCTTTTTCCACCCTCTCCCCCCTAAACCAGACGCTCTATCTGGTGTAACTTCTTTGCACTAAGAGGAAGAGGAAGGTATAGAACTAAGAGGAAGGTGTAAAACAACTTGGCGTAAGTCGGAACTTTTCTCTTTCAATGTTTGGGTTTAAACTTAATTGTACTATACTAATACACCCCAACTCCTTTTTTCTTTCCATGAGGTGAGTTTTTCTGAAAATAAATATATAACGTAAGCAAACATTCGTGTATAAACTAATGAATATCTTTAGAAAAAAATAAAGATATAATGGAATAGAACAAAATCCGGATAGAAGTTATATAGAATCTCTTTTCTTTACTAATTCGGTACAAATTCGCCTTAAAAAAGCAATGTCAACATGTACATACATACAGGTAGATTAAAAGTATATTGAATTCCATACTTTAATTGAGCCTTATCTTACACAAATAATAATTTAAAACTTAGAAAATTATCAATTATTCTTAATTTTATTCTGTTGGTTCATTCCCTGTAAGTTCGAACAAAATATGCTATTCAAGACTTGTTTATATATAGATGTAATATTCACTGATTGAAATTATAATATGCAATAATTTTGGTGCAGCAATGCAATATAATTATAACAATATATTATATTGGTTCACCAAAAACCAATAACTAACCTGAACAAGCAAATATGTTTTGTGCTATGTCTATAGCAATCAGATTTTCTTATTGAATCCAACACTGTGATGTCCGCTATAGTGAGGGTGTTGATCCCATCAAAATTATAGTTGGGTCAACCAAATTTGTGTATTGGTCAACCAATTGTTTTTTCAGTGTATGCTTTCCTCACACAGCTTGGAAACTGGTGGCATTTCTGGAGAAAGTATTTACAAATAAAGTTTCTTTAGGGATGTTTAATGAATAAAATAAAAATTCTACTTAAAACGAAATGAATCTTGAAAGCGTCATGGAGAAAGCGACGACAAACATCGGGGAGCTAGATGCAGAAGCGTCTCGTGATTGCGAAGGTTATGGCGTCGGTTGCACTGATGAAGCAAGGACACGGCGCTTCCAAGACGGAGGCAGCAGAACGGAGGCGCGGATCGAAATAGTCGCGCGTGAGTCAGAGTTCGCGGACGGCNAGGCAGCAGAACGGAGGCGCGGATCGAAATAGTCGCGCGTGAGTCAGAGTTCGCGGACGGCCACCGCCGCTGCCTCCAACCGCCACCATCACCTCCACGCGAGATAAAACGTCAGCCACTAGTTCCTTCGTAAGAGCACATGTCGACGCCTCAACCACCCACACACTCACACTAAAGGCGGCTCCAGACTGACGGATCTAGATCAATGGGAAGGGTGTGGCTAATCGGGGACAATTTTGGTTTAAAAATTATGGTTTTACAGCACAAATTTTATAAATATTACCTTACATGAAATGGATCAAATAAGTAATTAACAATCTGGCATTATTAATAACAATTATTTATTAAAAAGTTATTAACATAGTATTATTAGTTTTATTAATGTGGTATTATTTATACAATGATAAGTATAACTGATAACAATTATTAATCTGGTTACACTTTTACAAAGTATGCCGTTTACCAACTTCAATTTTATCTGGTAAGAGTTCAGATCCAATGGGGAGGGAGGCCCCTTAGTCCCCCCCCCCCCATGGATCCANGTAAGTAGGTGTTTGGCAAACACGGGGCCCCGAGCTGCATTTTCCCTACCTGTACAAGTTTTTAGGGTTCCAATGACCTTTGATGTCGACATGAGCCGTAAAGCCCCAGACATTCGTTATTAGGCGAATCCTGAATGGCGAGCTTCCTTCGCCAATACTCGCCTCTGCTCGTCTTCCTTTGATGTGCCCAAAAGACCGACTCGCTGATGGGGCGAGCACCGTTATTAGTGATGCGGCAAATAGCAAACAGTCCATCCACGCTATTCGCTATTCGACGAGCGGTCGCTCGGGATACGTCAAATGACGAATGTCTGGAGTCGTCTTAATTTAACAGCGTAAAGCCGTTTTTTCTTGGAGAGGAAGATTTTTGTTCGTGTAAATGTTGGTAAGTTTTGTTTGGATATATCTATTTAGAACAAGATATTGGGAACACGCCCACATTCGTTTTATACTTGTTTAGAATTTCGTTTGTAAGATCGAACTAGAACTAGAAGTAATCTAGATACTCGATGATTCAAAAATACAACAGAAAAGTTCTATACTTATCCAATATATGTTTACAGAACATTACGTACTGAAAGAGAAAGGAAAGTGGGTGGTGACTCCTTACGTGACAAATACGTTCAAAGCAGACGCAAAGCTCATGAGGCAATGTTTATCCATCCTTCATAACTCAATACGGTACGGTTAACAACTGTTTTCTCAAGACAAGTTAAAAAATAGTTACAAAATTAATACATATAATTGTATTGAAAGTATTGATTGTGTCATAAAAGAAATGTATTGGGAATAATGTTGTGGAATGTCGAAAGACGTAGACGTGACAAAAGATAAATAATTATTGAAGAAAACATAGTGTCTCTATCTGAACTACTTTTTGCAAAAAGCTTTTTCGATCGCGTAGCGGCCATCTTCAGTGCTCAATATGACTATGTTTTCCTCAACAATATATGAAAACTCTTTCAATACCTCACCGTCACCTAATAAAAATATAAATAAATGAAAAAAGTTTAAAACTATTATGTGGCGCTAACTCCGCCAATTTTGTGCAACTGTACATTATAAGATGAACAGGATATTGCAAAACAACTGGGTCCGACAAGTTCAAGGATGCAGGTTCGAGTCCCTTTCGATAAAGAAAGTTTTGACAGTCTAAAAAAGATTTTCATCCAGCCTGCGTCTATGGTCAAGTTCTTCATTTTGCTAGTAATGCTTCGTTTGATTTACGATTGTTAATCGAATAAGTCAAACATTTTCAATAGATATCAATTAAGATTCAAGAATGATTGTTTTACTGCAAAACTCAAAACTCAGCTGGTAAATAATAAAATAGTGTGCCGTAAGGTGCATATTAAACTTTTATACGGTATTGTAAATGTTTGTGAAAATAAACGTTTCCTTTGATAAGTGATAAAAAAAACTTTTACGATCTGGACAAGATGGCTAGAGGAAACACCAGCAGTTTTATAACACTAGGAAGACTGACACAAGGAGGAAATTTGGCTTTGGCCCGTCACGATGTTGCCAGGAATCGCTGGATTACCGGAGAGGTTACTGACCGCGTTCATATGTGTACAGAAGTCTCGTTCTTTCAAGTAATGTACCTATATGACCGAGCTACTTCATGCTACTTCATTGCTATCCCCACTTCATGTACTTTGTCCGTGTATTTCCTGGAAAGAATATAAGCTACGTCTCGTGTAGTGGTAGTTAAATGTGTCAATGTTGACCTCTTTATAGGTTCTACTCCCGGAGGAGAAGCCATCGCAGCCTTCATCGAGGAAATCTCGTTGTGGTTTCCATTCTTGCTACTGCGACGTCTTTACAGCGCGAGCTCTTGCAATGAAGGTTGAGGGTTCGTATACCGTGATTGAAGCGTATATAATTCTATGGATCAAGTGATCAATTTTTTAAACTCATATCCTCCTATCTTCTCATGGTTTTCTTACACTTGCCCTATAACTGATTGAAATTGCAAAAATTTTGCAATTTTGGACCGAATTGCCTGTACATAAATTGACATAAATCAGTCCAAAATTAAGCTATTAAAAACATAAAATTATCATTCTCTTTAGAATGTTATCAGCTTTTGTATGATATCACAAGATGAACATTTTTAAATATTTAAAATTATTGTTAATATTTAAAATCTTAAAACAATTTACAACTACGCTTTATTCATCCGGGTGCAATTCACACATGTGACATCAAATGACACCATGCAGCTATAAAAGCATGCTAAATGTCAATACACTGCATCACGTACCATTGCTGTACTACAACCATTACACACAAAAATCACATGTTGCATCAGTTGGAAAAATTTGCATTACATGGTATATTCCACTGCTTTCAAATAATTTTATGGGCTTTCATGAATCATCATATGCAACTGGTGATTCCGTGCTACCATACAGAGAGAAATTTGTGTTATCAGACAGTAAACGAACCCAAGACCTTCTGTTCCAGAGTGCACCGACTACCTCATGACATTATCGACTACCAGGGGTCTTCTTTAACGGCATCAGCCACAACAAAGTGACTGCAGATGCCGATGGCAAAGTATCCATCGCCTGGTGGCTCAGATTTTAATTTGGTTCAATACTGGTCACATTGATAAAATTTTGGGGTACGAAAATCCACACACGGCGTGTGGTATCATTACATGAACTGTAAAAGATCATTTGAGCGTCATTTGATACTCTCAACGAAGCATCACACGATCAGAGGATCGGATTGCACTGCCATCTGGTAGCGAGGAGTAATCGCCAAAGTAAATTAACAACGTGGTTTCGTTGATAAGCTACCAACTATGAAAGTGACTCAATAATCGAGAATGGAACCCATACGCTCAATAAATGAAGCATGTAAATTATGTTTTAGCCATCTATACTAATATATAAACGCGTATCGCGAAAGTGTGTCTGTCTGTTTGTCTGTCTGTTTAGCATATCACTAAACCGATTGTGATGAAATTTGGCAAGGAGATAGTTTAAATGTCCAGGATGAACATATGCTCACTTTTATTTTTAAAATGTGTGATAAGAAAGATAGAAATAGTTTCAGGCAATAAATGTTGATAAAATTGGGAGAAAAGAGTTACATTCGCTTCCGCTTACCAAATGGTTAGATAGGTGACAACTATGAATATATTGTTTACTTCAAAAACTCCGCGAAAGAATATGTCTATCAACAAAAATTAACCTACATTATCGATAAAACTTAGTTAAAAATAGAAGTGTTAAAATACTTCAATTTAAGAAAGGAATTTAAGAAGGAAAAATCAATCATCAACAAATTTAATGGATTATTTGTTTTGTGCATTTAATGAGTTAAAAAACGTAATTAAATCGTAAAATTTTGACGAATAGTTTAGATTTTACGAGAATTTTCATGAAATCGCGCAACTGCGTCATGCCACCGAAGCGAAAATTCGACCGACGCGGCTCCCGCAAGATGGTGTAGCATATAATTAAGTTTTGTATTAAATTTGTATTATTATGAATTTGAATAATTAGGATGCTGTACCTGTTTAAAAAAAACAGTAAGTAAAAGTATTTTGATCTTACAAAATAAATGAATTTTTTCCGAAGCAAAAAAAGAATAGTCTAAGAAAAATCCTAGGCATCGCCCAGTAATCAGCTAGTATATTACTGAAGTTCAATTGGTTTGGTATTCCATTTTCCTACCCGATATGGAAATAGAAAACAGTGAAAGGAAAAGAATACAACAGAGTATGAGACAGCTGAGATAATCCACCTCACCAACTCGGTAAAACTTATTTTACAATTAAAGACTGAAAGTACGTTTTTTCATGGAAAAGAACAGATTCTATCTCCGAATTTTTCTTTCGAAAAACCATCCACTCCATGAACCGTCACGAGCAGAGTCTACCATCCAAACAATAAATCCTAAATAAAGAAACCTATTAATGTTGAAATTCGTTCGACTTCATCCTCGTCAGAGCGGCTGCACAAAAACAGCTCTAGACATTCGAAAGCGACTGACTATACAGACTCGCTTTCATCTCGACGCATTCAGTCGATATCTCGTACGTGTACGAGTGCTGTCAGGAGCAAAGTTTCCAGAAACAACACAACTGCGCTGGGCGGAACAGTTTTGGAGTTTTAGAGATTTCATTCGTTTCCACGAAACCTCCAGTGTTTCCATGTTGAAACAAGAGTTGTTTCGGAGTAAATTCCATGGATCCCGAAATGGTGGACACAGAATATTAGATAAAAATAACCACAAAATACAAAAGAGAGAATTAGTTAATGCGTCATTTGTTCGTGAAGGGTAAAAAAATGTTGTTTTTTTATAATTTCTTAAAATCTTGAGATGCTGACACACTCTGCCAAAATCTTTCGGTGACAACACCTTTTTCAAATCCAGTTGTATTCATTTCCTATCGAAACATTGCAGTACCGTCTATGAACACAATCACAAAATATCAATGCCAGAGAACAACGTCGCTTCTATCTGAGTAAAGGTGTTTGCTAAAATTATGATACGGCAATCAGTACTCTGCGTTTTATGTACGATAAACTTACTTTTATTTCTTTTGTCAAAAATATATTTTTTCGATACTGGCACTATAGTTCCTCAAGTAAATGATATCGCCAAAAGATGTCCATCTCGAAAGCTACAACTCTTAATTCACATAATACTAATGAGTTATCGAGGGAACAAAATCGATCACACCCATAACGAATACCATTGTAAAACTTTGAGAGAACGCTCTCCTGAACCAAATTTGGCAACATCGGAAGGGATCTTGAAATACATTTTGGGACGAGTACCAAACTTTCCTTACACATTACTTTTAGAATCGGAAGTTATATAGAAGGGATTATGAATGGAGTTTTCCCCGACAGTTTAAATCGATTATGTTTTTCTCTTTGACATATATATATATGACATATATATATNGATACATATATTGCCATTATCGAATGATAAATTGTCTTTCACGAAGTGTACAAATATAGTATTATTGTAGCAGGAATCATTTGTAAAAAACTGACAATAAGTAATGAAATTGAATGCAATGTATAAAACACACTAGACAATAGATATTACAATTTTTTAGATTTATCATAACAACTATACAGGTCGTACCAAAAAAGTACTTGAAAATTAAGAATGACCACGTAGAGGAGAATAAACTAACTTATTCACCGGAAGTGAGCAAGGGGCCATCCCACCAATTTCAATACAAGTGCCTAAAGGAATCCTGGAGAAAATCCCGAGCCCACAGAATGGATATCAATTTCTTAACGAGATGAAATCCACCTGAATGCCACTCGCTATAATGTACAAAGCGCAGCCATTGAGAACGCACATATCACGGTGAACGTGTCACATCATAAATGAGATGGGACCATCTATAACGCAGGATGACGGGTGTAAGGTTCAGAGCAGCTGTGACTTCCACCTCCTCCACAAAGGGAGGCCAACAGGGGGATTCCCTGCGCATCCACACTTGCCACGCGCCACTCAAGTGTTGGTTGTGAATCACACTATGGCAGGGCTCAGCAAATGGTTTGACCTTGAGTTCGTACATATGTCTGCTCGTGTTGGTACATATATGATTACTTATTACTTCGAAAAGCCCGCTTTACAAGTTCCATTCTACGTACTGCTTCGTGGAATGCACACCAGACACGGTGCAGAATGCATGGAAATTTTCAAGCACGCTCTATTTTTCAGCACGACACGTACAAATTGACTAGCACACTCCTAGCGGCATTTCTGCTTACTATTGCGACATCTGCGAGGTTAAAATAGTTGTACTTTTTTATGTTGCGGTATTTTCTTGTTGGTAGAAGTTCGTAAATCTATCATAGAGAACAAAATATGATATTAAATCAACCTTTCGTTTATCAATGAAGTCTGTTGACGTATTCTGTGAAATGGAAGCACAGTTGAGATTAGATGTTGGTTGCGCTCCCCGTGGCGTTCAGAGGCATTTCATCCTAGCAACATCCATTTCACGTCGTGTAAAATGCTCATTTTGTAAGGTTAATTTTGTGTACTCGCAGATGACGCCAAGCGAGCCATCATCCACTTCACATACATTTCTTGTACAGCAACTGGATGCAAATTGTCTGTAGAATGGACCGTGTGAAGCAGGCCATACTAAGGGATGTAGAATATCGGAAGAAGGATGGATACTTCCCTCGTACTCCGTCACCACTTCTTCATTCAAAGACATCTTGACCCAGAGGTGATCGCTGACACATCACCTTTCACTAACACCCACATTCTTACCAATGGCGGTCTGAATGATTCACCTAGTGGTTAAAATTTAATGCAAATTACATTTATTTTTACCATGCAGTGATAAGACAAAAAATGACTGAACAACACCATTATCAAGCAATTGCTGCCCTTTTATTTTGCACGGTGATGATAACACTGCTGTCGTCAATATCATTATAGAATGCCTGAAAATGGAAAATTTAACTAATCATAATATATTTATGATTCGTACTATACTAATTAAATGTTTTTCTAAATTATCCGGTTTAAGACATCAAATGAAATAGATAAGCTTATTGGATTGTTTGTATTAACACGGTTGTCTACCGTATTGCTGTGTCCAATACTTTCCGGGATTTTCTTAGGAATACATTTCGAATACTTTCATTGGAATTGGTGGGATGGTTCCTTGCTTGCATTAGGAGATTAAAGCTTACTGTCCCTCCAATACGAATTTATTACACAAGTCTCGTCCTCGAGACACTTCTCGTTCTTGTTTCTAGGATTCTCAGAAGAGGAAGCCACGTAAATACTCGAAAGCCACCCCGTCGACAACGATTTCCCTGGACCCGTGCAGCTGCGTGTGCTCATCACAGGGGGGGTTTCCATGCTCTGCCGTCTGCCGCCCTATTGTTAGCGCGTGAATGGGCATTGGGACGGGCAGGGGAGTAACACACTCCGCGGGGGCGGTTAGTGTAAGGTGAGTATGCCCCAAGGTACAGTCATGTACGTAATATTACATCTCATCGAAATATTTCATTGATTAATTAAATACCTTGATTCTTCGGGAATATTAATATTATATTTCGGAAGACATAATAATAGTTTTTTTTGTCTCAAAAATGCCTCAAAATATTTCGATGAACATTGAAGAGTATACATAACTTTCGGTCAGGTTAAGAAGATGACGAGCCGGGAATCGAACCCTAGAGAGTTGTAGAAAGTGAACGGGTGGTGGAATATGGAGCGCTCAATGTAGAGGTTGGGGTTCGATTCCCCGTTCGTCGCCATTTTCATCTGGCCGAAAGTTATCACATACCTTACTACATGTCAGTGCAGGGAAGAAAACAAAAAAAAATACAAAGGAGTATAGAGTTGTGATGATCTCATCTGATCTCATTTTCAAAACTATTTTCCTTTTCTTAAGACGAAAACTGCAGAAGATGACATTAGTCAACTCGCTCATAGGTTTAGTAAAAATTACAAGAAATCTTGTAAACTGTCGTAGTAATTTATATCGCAAAAAGCTTTCCAGCTCGCTCGGCGAGCACAATCATTACTGGAAATGATTACAGGGAAATTTGATACTGGGAAATAAGGGAAATAATTAAAATACGAATAACATAATTTTTTTATTCCTATATAAGATTAAATAGAATTTTGAGACAGGAAGGTGTATTTTTTTTATTAAAAAGAAAGAAACTTCTAGATATGATTAGTCATAATATTGGAGAAGGAGGGATTTCTTTTGGTCTTTTTCTTTTATTATTATAATCCATTTTGAAATTCACCCAACGACGATGATCCTCACTCGGCGAGCGAAAAAGCTTTTTGCTTCGTTAATTACTACTCAATTAATTATTGGATTTTCGCCTCGTAAAACTGAGCTAATGTTAGGTAAAATATTCTTCTTGATAAAGCAAAGTGAAGCGACTCCTGAGAATAGGAGAACTTGCGATCAATTGTGCTCGACCGGACGAGATGAGATTTCGATAAAATTTTAAACATTCCAGATTAATATTGGTTCACCATCTCCCCCTGTGACCCAATGTTTCTCCTTTCCATTGATCCCTCCCCAATTAACCACAAAGCCTAAATACATATAGAGAACCAAGCCATGAATACATAGAGAGAAGCAATGTGATGAGGAGTTCCACAACGAATCGTTTTAGATACCGTAAAAACAGTGACTACTTAAAATGGAATTAGTAAAAAGAAGGTAATAAGAATCTCAGATAGATGAGAAAAGAAGCAAGGTTTGTTATTTCGAGATTACCCTTTAAATTTATAGAGAAATATTTCTTAGCATGCTGGGCTAATCCGGTATTACGGGTTCCGCGCTCAGTCGCGTGTGTCCCGCGGAGGAGACGACCTAGGGTTTCCGTGGTGGCAGCGACTGGGAGGAGGGTTGTTCCGAACAAAGCGGGGCACGTGCGGGCACGCTTTCGGGATGGAGGGGGGAAGGGATGGGGGATGCGAGGGAGCGCCGAGCAGAGAACAGAGGAGATGCTGCTGGTACGAAGGAGGAGTCGGATTTCTCTCAGTTAAGCGCTCGTTCCACGAACGCCTCGGAGAATTACGAGCCAATATTGTTTTAACCACCACATTGCGGGGGATACGGAGTTAGTGGGGGATTTGTCACAACGAATGGGGTGGGATTTATCCCATGTCGAGTACTTACGAGTGCATTATCAACTTGGTGAATTATACTGTGTGCTCAGACGTTCATAACAACTTCACGTGGCAATGGACAACCCAACTTATACATTTTCTTTTTCTTTTTAGCTTTTCCAGTAAGCTGTGAATGGAGGATGTACAATTACTTTTTTTTTACATCGTGATCTCTCCATTTCGTAAAGAACATTAAAAAACGTTAAAACAGATCCTTATAAATCTTATCTGTTAAGAAAAATCTTCATTTATCGTCTGTGTTGTATTTAGTCCGTGTGTATGTAGTTCAAGTGAACATTATGGTCTCATATTGCAGCGTATTTGTGTCATTTTGGAGTAATATTTTTGAAACTGATAGTTCTTCAAAACGTTCGTTCATAATCGATCCTATTTTTCGTACGATTATATGTAATTTTGTAAATTTATTATACTCGAAATCAAAATTCAAAAATAATAGGAGCAAAAAACATATTAAATGAACAAATTAAATTACTGCATTTAGGTCTCTCACAAGTGAGTGAATCAGGAGAAGCACTTAACCCATCAATTGATACAAACATGAAAAAATAAATAAAGGAATCGAAACAAATTCATGAAAAATAATCACAAATCAAAAATAAAATAAGTCGAGAAAAACCATATTAATTTTGTAAAATCCTAATGAAATATGTAATACTTAAAAGGAAAAATACAAAAAAGAAAACATGTGAAGACTCACCAAATGTCTAAAGGAGCATCACAGAGACAAAATTGATATATTTGAGGGATAATTAAGAGATGTAAGGATAGGCAGAGGTGGATTTATGTGGTGAGGTGGGGGGGAGGGCTAAGGAGGCTATAGTCTCCCCCCATTGGACCTGAACTCTTAACAGATAAAATACAAGTTGATAAATGGCACACTTTGTTAACATGTTACCAAATTAATAATTGTTATGAGTTATAATTGTTATTGTTATTAATAATATCAGATTATAAATTGTTAGTTATTTATTCGATGCATTTTATTTAAAGGTAATATTTGTAAAATTTGTGTTGTAAAACCACGATTTTTAAACAAAAATGCTCCCCGGTTTGTCCCTCCCTTCATTACGGTCTACATCCGCCACTGAGAACAGGTAGTAAATGTATTCATTATAAATCTCGTGAACATCGATCATTCGTACACAATTGAAACTTTTTAGACATTAAAAGGTGAAGATATAAGATGTTAAGATGAATAATGTTTGAGAACGAAGAGAACACTAAACGGAGTGAACGAAGAAAGGCGTTGAAACGAGAAGTCAGAGAGAGAGAGAGTCAGGTAACAAAGAGCGCGAAGAGATGAGTCGTGGAAAATAGTGAAAGGTCATACTTCTGTTTCAGAGCTAATTACAACCTTCGCACGAACTTTGCACTGTCATTGTCACTGATGCTGTGATTCGGTTGGTTTCCTTTGAAATACTCCGGGGTCACAGATTTCGTAGAAGATATCACACAGCGACAGACTACGTCAAGAAGAAATCTCTTCTATTCGCAATTGTGGTAATTTTATTCCCACTTTCTATACTTAATAGCCCATCATAGAAAACTAGAGGTGTAAAAAATTTCACATACTTTCTAATTTTTTATCTTATTTAAAATGTCTTAACCAATTTCTTTACGTGAACTGGAAAAACATCGTCAAGATTTTAACTAAAACCAAGTAAACAACTTCATTTTTAATTTTTCAATTCTAGTAAACCTAAATCTACTACTTTTCAGTATACAACTCCATTGAAGAAATAATGGAAAGAACAAACCCATACACCTTATACTGAACTCATCACACCAATTTCTAATTGTCTTTTTTAATTTAATTTAATTTTCATTTATTGCTGACGGACTTTGAAAGTCTCATTGTCCGTAGTAATGCATTCGTCCGTGTGTTACTATTCCATGTTTAGTTGTCTATCATTTAATAATTTAGAGTATTTTTATGATGTTAAATATTTTTTTTAATGTTCAATTTTTAAAATAATATGGTGGACGATATTTTACATAGAATTCGTTGCGCTTGGATTTTCAACCGTCCACAAATACATTAGTTCAAAACTTAAATCACAAATCACTCGACGAATAGGTCGAATAAGGGAAAATTTCGTATTCAATTGATATATCATTCAGAAATATGAATGTTCACAGAATTGATTCAACAACATACAGCGGCAAAGCAGTGTTTTAAATTGATGAAACATTGGCCAATTATATGATGGATTCAAGTAGAGCAGAGAAAACCATAAAATTTGAAGCTTGGCTACAGAGAGAACTCTACAGGGGATATAGATAAATCTCATAACTCCAGGGGTATATTTTGACATAGTTACGCTGCAAAAGTTACGCTGCTGTTACGGACCAAGGCTAGTGGTTTTTTGTAACGCAACGTTTTTTAGGGTTTATTTGATGTAATTCTTTTTATTTTAAAGTTCGTCACTGAAGACCTTGTACCAGACAATACAGGGGGAGCACAGAGCAATGAAGAAAGAACAAGTAACTCAGTGTACCAAAGACGGTCCCCACACTCACCTGAAATGAACCAAAACATTCTTTCTCGATGGGAAAAGGGGCTGGGGTAGATTTGTGTGGTAATGTAGGGGGTAACAGTTATCATTAGTTAGAGGAAGTTTAAAAACGTTAATTTTTGTGTCTCATAATTTATGGACGACCTCCAACAGAGTTTTGGCTCAACCCCAATGTAATGAATAACAGGAGCACAACTAAAGGAATTCAATGCCTTAAGTTCTACACAAATTTCAGGTCACATAGAGGGGAAATAGCAATCACTTTCTGATCTGTGTCCACAGCCGAGGCAATACAATCGTAAACTAATTCACTCAACCAGTTCCAGGAAGAGAAAGAGTCAGGTGGGATGGTTCACTATCGTATTCATTTCATGCAAAATCTCTCGACAGCTGTCACTACACCGACAATTCAACAAGAGTTATTGAATTGGATTCCTACTGGAAACGTACAATAGCGTCACAAAAGCTATTGAGAGTGATATGAGAGAAAACATATTTGCAATTTATAGTCTACAACCCAACATTATAAAATATGCATTCTGTTAATTTCCATGAAATCACTATTCGCATAATTCTCTCTATATTCTCACGGTTCAATTCATTAAATGACTCTGAAATACATTCTAACACAAGAATATTAAATGTCACTGTCCATACCTAATGCTATCATTGTTTTCGTTCATCACCAACAATCCCTATGAATATTTTTATATTCCATTATTAATACTTCATCAATGAAAATTTAATTTATCAACGTTTCCTGTTATGTAGATTCACGCTCAACATTTTGATTGAGCTGGTTATAACGGATTTGGAGACCAGACACACAGTCTACACAGATTTGATAAATTTGAATTTAGTTGTAACGTAGAATTTATAATTGGGAAAAATACATAATAAATTGATTTATCCTTTGAAAATTACTAAATAGAATCAGTTCTATTCTATACATTTTGGCGAGGTTCAGGCCATGAGGCCTGCTCTTCCACCTATCCGTTGGACTTCAGTAAGGGAATTGGGAAGGAGAGATGTTGGGTTGCGGAGGAACTAATGGTACCGAACCGACATGTGTGGAATAGGTGAGGGAAAACCCCAGCTGAAAACCTCACCTAATTCGGTCGAGCAGGGTTTGAACCCACTCTCTACCGCTCAGCGGGATCGCGGATGCGAAGACACTACTACTAGATCACCGCTGTCAATGAGTGCATTTATTGAATTACTGTGTCTATGAGACTCAACTCAACATTAGAAATAAAGAAGCAAGTATAACAAACTCACTGCTTTAACTCACTAAAATCGCATATTTTATCGGAATCGCTGAGCACAGATGGACATATAGACGGAAGTAATTGTAAAAGCAACATTTTAGGTATCACAGACACAAAGGAATAAAAATGCGTATGTTTTCCAAAAGATCTCAACATTAATTTTTTTACGATTACTACGTAATCGTAAAAATATATACGTATATATATATAAAATTCTGAAACCTTTCTCTCTTTACCTTACATTAATCTACGACTATATGTTCAGTTTCAACAATCTCTTATACTGCTTCAGTCGAGGAATATTCTTAAAGTAAATCGTACTATTCTTTGTTGCCATAAATTTATAAATTTCCTCATTGTATCTTCGCTTTTTTTAAAAACTAATCGTAATTACTATTAATAAATCTCCTTTTGTTATTAATTTATAATTTCCCTCGTTGTACTTTGCTTTTTTATTTTAATGTGTTACCCTCTGTATCCAATTGAGTCAATCCAAGCTTTTACACCGATTCTCTGCTTCCGGTTTCTTTCGCCAACTTCTATATTCCTAGATGGTAAGGAAACATCGTGCTATCACTCCACTTCCGAGTAAGTGCTAGTACCTACCATGAGATATTGCTATCATCTACTAGAATCTACCTACCATCTGATAAGTTACCAAATTTGGGTGAATTGCCAACCTACTCAATTGATTCCCCCTATGTCGTATACTATTCTACTTAGCGATATTTACATCTTATACGTTGTATTCGCTACCACAAACTTGACGAAATATTAAGGACAGACACTGGGAGAGTCTGTCCTTAAATTACTCTTTTTTTATCCTTTGTATTGTAACATAAAATTAACATTCCTATTTATAAAATACATTGCATAAATTATCAAAAAAATCTTAATTTATTAATCTACATTCAACGAAATTCATTTTACGGTAGTCTCTTTTTTGATTTCATAGCGTTGGTACACCCGTAAGGTATGTGTAAGCGTTACCAAACGATGATTTTAATATCAAACGACAATCTGAGGCAGTCCAAGTCTTAACGAATGTGGGGTTTTTGTTCTAAAATATTGGTGGTGACTGTCCTGAATCACCACCCGAGTCCACCGTCTTTATTTATTTTATTTTTATTTTTTATTTTTTGTGCCCAAACTCTCGATAACTTGAGTATACTAGAATCTAGCTAATATCTTCAGTAATTTCGAATAAAACTCTTCAACTTCGTAGGTAGCTGTCTTCCAAGCAACAGTGTCTCCACTTTGGTCACCCCTAGCAAAGCGTTATCTCGGGGCGTGCTAAGCGCCGTGCGTTCAGGCGGTGCACGTTGCGTCTGTTGGGCGGGAGAGGGGGAGAGGCGCATCCCCAGCATCCGGCGGTGGTTCCCATGGCGGTGCGGCCAAAGACTCACTTCCCCCAAGGAGTGGAGTGATCGAGGTGCCATTCGACTGCACAGAGAGCAAAATTCGTGATATCCAACGAGTAGAAAGGTTGACAGAATTTAGAATTGCTTTTTACTCATTTTTGCATCACAATTGCATGTCGGCTGCCCGGGTGACGCCGCGTCTCCCGAAATGAATCTGACGTTTCGGCATTGATGTCTTAACCCCTTCTTGTCTCAGAAACCACGTCGAGACATTATTGAAGTCCACGATTGTTAGCCAAAACGTCAGATTCTTTTCCGGAATCGCGGCGTCAGCTGGGCAGCCATGATATTATCCAAATCTACGATGACACTAGCATTTCGTTCTCTCCCATTGAGTGACTCTAGAACATGAAACAAACATAGTAAAAAAGGAATTAATACGATGATAGATTATTCTAATGGCACGTAATCTCCAATATTCCAATAATTAGTAAGCACCATAGACTTCCAGGCCAGAGTATCGGTAAATATCTCGAAAGTTCGGGTGACATGACTTAATCATCGCTGAAGAATATCATGACATGTCGGCTGAAACATACGATCCAACTCGAACCTCCAAAACAATTTTCTCACTTAAGAATGTTTGCGATTCATATCCAGCAAGGTCATATTGTTAATTTCTTTCGATCATCAATGTTCTGATGGAAGATTTTGTCCACAGGCATTATGGCGATGAATTTTCTGTACTCGTGCCTTAGCAATCGATTAACACACACCATTTCTCAAAACAAATTCTATTCGGAAATGAAAAGAGTGAATATTTTAAGAGTTATTGTTAAAATACTAACTGAACTAGTAAAAACACAATTTTTCGCCATTGGCCTATGGAGATTAATTATAGATTTATTGAGGTCAAAAAGAAGAGAGACGATATAAAAAATTATATGACAAAATATTTCTGTTTTTCTTTCTACAAGTATTTCCCATTGTATTCTAGAATTTCTCATTGTGTACAACGAAGAAACATTTTCCAAAAACAACCAAAAAATGAAAAATTATTTTTAAATTCGACAATGGTGATTTTTGTTAAGTATTAAATCCGAAATGAGAACACCATAATAACCAGGCAGAGTCTTCTTCCGAATCCAGTTTCTGTAAATGACACGTCTTGTGCTCGAGCCTCCAACGTTTCTTGTTTATCTCGTACGAAGAAGGCGTCAGAGCGAAGCATCTGGGAGTTGGGTTCTCCTTTCCTTTTTTTTTTCTTCACGAGCGCTACACAGACATCTCGACAAGCAGATGTAATGAAAGAGCTTCGTCACACATATTTCGAATTCACTTCCTTTGACAAATCTCTTGGAACCACGTCTTAACTCCGGTTCTTACGTTTCCATTACGTTAGAACTCCTCTTAACCTGTCTCGGATCATCCGGTCTTCGGATAAACCGGTTTATCTCGTGGAACAATTTTTTTTAGTTCATGGAATAGTTGAACACTACAATAAAATGAATTGTGATGACGTCTCATTTGCATGTTTAGTCGCGAAACCTGATAAATTGTACACTCTCTTTGAACGAAAATCGATTATTCACAGTGACTTCGAATTAACCGGGCAAACGGGTAACAAGTCAGGGTCTTGGTCCCGACCAAACCGGTTAAGAGGGGCTTTTCTTTTTACACTGGTTTTATGATAACAGTTTTAGCACCATTAGAAAAAAATAATGCTTCTATTTCTTTACGTATTAGAATCTAAATAACATACATTCCAAGTCCTAAGTTATCTGATGAAGACAGTTATCGTGAGTTATGGTCCTGGCCGGGACACATCCTCACATTTCACGACTTATGTCATGAATATTCACTTCCGGAATGCCACCTAAGGCCTATAACAAGACTTTTTCGTCAAAACAATGAAGGACATTACAGAATTTTTTACGACATATGTAGCCGAGATTTATCGCTCAGCTGAATGACTCTTTCTTAACGTCTCTATAAATACGTTCAAATCAATATTTATATCATGATTCTGCACAAACTGTGTATATATTAATAAGTCTTCTCTATATATTAATAAGTCAGAGGCAATATTCTTTCGGAAATATCTAGAAATAAAAGTGAATTCTACGGAATGCCTGTAATATCGAAATCAATAAAAGTGTTTGATCAATTGATTTAGAATTTTGAAAGCTCTTCCAGAAAGACAGTAGCAGGTGTCGAGCAAATTATGGAGAATATTTATATGTGAATCACGACAGTGAAAAACTAGTGGAGCAAAACCACTGCACATACTTTCTCATATGTTTTTCTCCGTCTGCAGCATAGAGGGAGAAAAATTTCTATAGTGTAAGGGTCATTTCTGGCGTGTGGTCCTCTAAATTTTGGTCGTCTTTTAGTGTTGTATTCACCCACAAATTCGCAAGACGAACTTATTACTGTCTTTTATTTGAAATTTAAAAGTTAAATAAATATTCAGAATATTATTTCAAAACATATAGCGACATATCTGTCTTATAAATATCGTAAAAGTATTAAGTAAATGTAATTACGTTGCAGACAGAAATTGATGTATTTTCGTATCTGCAGTGCGTTTGCTGTCCTTCTATGAATTTTATCATAATCATATCTTTCATTTCAGTTTACGAAATTCTACGGCTGCTAAATATTATTCAAGTTTCTTGAAACAGCAACCTAATATGTAAGTGTAGCAGACGGAAATTATTTTACTGCGTCTATAATAAACATTCAAGCGAAATACCGCTAATGCGGATGTAATGCATACTAATTGTACTTTAAGTACAGAAAATTTAAGCAAAATCGTTGGAGCCGTTTTTGAGAAGCATTTAAAAGAGTACTTTGACCTTCACGTGAAGTACCCTCAGTTTTAAAGTAAAACAATAATTAGAGCAGGTGCATCGACAACAAGTAAATTCTACCGTCAATACGAAATACGAATTAAATTGGTTCATCCGTTTACTCAGAATCGCTGCGCACAGACGGACAGACGGACATACGTTATGCCAAAAATAACTTTTTCAGAATCAGGGATAGCCAAAGCGGATATTTCCGTCGAAATCTCGCTTTCGAATTTTTTCACGATTACGATATTTTAACAATAAAACTGGGTTGCTTTCCAGAAGATGTGAAATTTCATTCGCATAACTGGTGATTATCGAGTTTAATGAAGTGTCCGCTTGAGATCAGTATTAGTGCTTTATATCAAGAAGACAATGCACTGAACGTTTAATATACGTGACGTACCCCAGGAAGCATGATCAAACAAAGTTGAGACGAACATAGTTTTCGTTCACATTGTCTAAACATGAATTGAAAGCTAAGAATTTTACATTCTGAACTATACCTTTGGCTCATGGGGAGTCCGTATAAAGTGCTTTTCCTTCGGTCGGGATACGAATCGTAGTAAATATAATAAAATTCGAAAACAATCGTAGGAACTTAACGTAGTTCGTATGTCTTCGTGAATTAATTTTCTTTACAAACGTTTATTTATTTTTACAAAAATTTATGTCTTCGTGAATTAATTTTAAATTTACAAAAGGGCAAACAAAAAATATTACAAAGTCAGAAATTAAGAAACTGGCATNCTAGCATGTTTTAATTAATAATTTGAGAACTACAGGTAACCTCTGTGAAATGAGCTAGTTCAATTTAATTGTAACAAGCTTTACCAGGGTCACCGCAATGGTGTTCAGTCACGAGATCGTACTTTCTTTTCTTTCTTTCTTTAACCCAGCCTTTTCCCACTTCATATAGGGTCGGTAAATGGGGATGGATATATATGATGCTTCATTTGGTTTTGACTGGGGAATGCCGGATGCCCTTCCTCCCACACCTCCCCTGACTGAACGACATTATGACTGATTATGAATGACATGGGGGTGAATGATTATGAGTTAATGTTGGAATGGTGGAATGATAGGCAGGGGAAACGGGAGAACCCCGAGAAAGCCTGCCGCGAGCACCGCTCCGTCCACCACCTAAGATTCTACTTGGATCGGACCGGGATTGAAACGGTGTCCCCAGAGGCGAGTGCGTTAGGCACTACGCCACATGTCGCCCCACGAGATCGTACGTGACCTCGCAATTGATAGAATTGGTCCTGATGAAATGTTTTACAATACTAGCAGGATCTTGCATTCGTCATTCGATTACCGTATTTATATTGAATTTAAATCTAGAAATCTTCTTTAACCAGTACAATTTTTTTGTAATCACTAACATTGCAGTTCGCAAGTTAATGCTTTCATGTACGGTATAACGCGGTTGATTTCTTTCTATAACCTGGTTTAGTGTGCCAGGTACGTAAAGAATTTTTCCTGGAAATATAACAATGATTGTTCACCTTTTCTCTAAGTCCACCAAAATCTAGTGTCTTTTTTTAGAAAATGATTAATTCTTCTGGTTGTTTTTTTCTTCATTGGCATTCATGATTAGAGAAACAATTAAGAGAGATTTCAGAAGTGTTTTGTGAGTCATGGAATCCTATATTTTTTCTAGAGATCCATATTTTCAAACATTTTTTTAAATAAATCAATAATACTACAAGCGTTAGTATGGCAGGGTACTGGAATGTGAGTTCGAAAAGTCTACGAAGAGCGTCTAACCACTAAGCCTGTCACATAATACAAACATTCCAGCTTCGCGGTGTGTACATGCATATCCTTGGCCATTTATCACGCATGTTGTATGTGGCCTTCGTATCCCGGCTTAATACCAGTGTATTTTGGTCGAATGATACACGCAGGAAAAGAAAATTATTTCCAAGAATATCGCAAAGAAAGACACATAAACATCGAAATTCCCAGTCAAAATTATTCAGTCATTCCATAATCTTGAAACTAGATAGAAAAAAATTAATATCAAAGGGATATGTAAATCTCCCATAACATAAAGCGGAAAAATCGTAAAAGATTTTCATCGATTTTGTTTTCAATGGCGCGTATTATTTTGGAAACATCCCGAAATAACTATTTTTAAAACAAGAAATACTCCCGTTCAATGTACGACGGAAAACAATACATTTTGTATAGGCAACAAAAACAGACTTTTTTACAGAATTTGTATTCTCACTAATTTGAAACACACAAAAGAAGAAAGAGACTAAAAATGTTGGACACGTCACAGCTAAGAGGGGTAAAAGTTTTTTTTTTTAAACGCCAGTCAGACGCAAAATCAACTTGGATATAAATCACTTAATTTTTTTTTCTTCTGAGAAGTAAAATCCATGAACGAAAATGCAGTATTTTAATTACTCACGAAGACGAGCAGTTCGCATTATTGTGTGTTCTGTATTCCTTTCTGGACTACGACTTCTTTTTCGTCTCTCCTCTGTGCCAGCGGCTGCAGCTCTGGGACGATAATAATAGATTTTATAACGTTCGTGTGACCTTCAATAGGACCGCAGATACGCACACAACGCGAATCATAGAGAGCAGAGATGAGAGTAGGAATGAACGCGAAGAAAACCCATTGATGAATAAATAACATACGAGCTTAGACAAAAACGAAAAGTTTACTCACAAAATGATTATGTAAGGGGTAAAAAATAGGAATGATAGGCTATTCGATAGGCATGTTGCCAGAGGGATCGCAGATTCTCCAGTTCACAGTCTCCCCTTCTACCAGTTATTTTCATATATTTTAATGAAATAACTTCAATGAACATGAATTAATTTTTGCGAGAAGTTCCCCACTCCAAATCCAATTGTAGGCAAGGGCATGTTTTAAAATAAGGTTTACTTTTTGAGACGATAGTTATACAGGAAGCCCGAGTATGCTGTCCGGTAAGTTGCGGTCTGTACTGTATATAATAAATAATAAATTTATTGTCAAAAAAGCAGTACAAACTGCTTATGACCACGTGGAGGACAATAAACTAATCTACTCTCCGGAAGCAAGCAAGGGACCATCCCATAAATTCCGATCAAGTGCCCTAAGGCAGAGGCGGATTCAAAAAATTCAGCAAAAATACCTAGATAAGATAAAGTTAGCTGCAAGTTATAATACTAATAGAATGTCCATGTTTGTAATTTAACGCAAAAAATTTACATGTACAAATTATTATCGAACTATAGATTATTCTGAGTATAGAGTTTAAAAATCATAAGAATTGAAATAACACTAAATTCACGATTTATTGTTACAATAAACACGCCCCTAGAAAAAGCCTAGAGAACCTGTATAAGAAATCCGCCTCTACCCGAAGGAAAACCGGAGAAAAACCCAGGCCAGGATGGGGAAATTATTATTATTATATTATATATTAT
>NNCF01132964.1:152491-164372 GCA_002313205.1 Laupala kohalensis
TATTATTATTATATTATATTATTCAGAAAGTTTGAATACTCTGACCGGAATTGCCCCAGAAGGTAATGCCGTAACGTAAATGAGAGTAAACGTTTGCAAAATATACGCAATGACAAATACGTGGACTAACTACGTTAACTAAGATTCGGAATGTGTAACACAATTTGCTTATTTGGGAATTAAGATTGTTAGGCAAGTTCTGGGTGCGTTAGTGTAGATGTGAAGATACTTCTAGTGAAGTTTTGGCAGGGAGATGCGCGATTTAAAACGGGTGGGAAGGGAAACGTGAAGTGAAGTGCGCCAAAGGTGTAAATCGAGTGTTCATTATAAGTAAAATGTGCGATAAGTAATTATTAAAAACTGATAAATTTTTAAGTGTTTCATATATTACAGAGAACTGAAATTAAAATGTATTAAATTAAAAAACATGAGACCATGAAACAACTAAAGAATTGGGGGGGAGGGAGAGAGAGAAAAGTCCCCCAAAAAGTGCTGAAAAATGCCGCCTTTAACATCTAGAAACAAAATTTCACACTTATCCGATAAATAATTAAAAACTTATGTAAATAATAAAAGTTATCGTATTTTTTTTACTTTATCACCTGACGAGGACTTAAATCCAAGACGAAACTCAGTGAGCTCTTCACAGAAAATATAAATATTATTCGTCCATAAAAGGTCGTAAGTTTTTAATTATTTATTTAATTATATTATATAATTACGTTTGTAGTAGCAAAATTTCCCTTTGTGGTATATATTTCGTAGTGATTTCACATGTGATTTATTGTTCGCAGTAACACATTCTACGAGCAGCAACCCGGTGCGGAGCCAGCGCGCTCACATCTGCTGAGGACGAGTTTCATGACTGCCTGCTACTAAGTCTCTACAGGTTCGATTCCCGGTGGGGCCAGAAAAAAATTATAACTTTTCACTTCAATGTCCCAAGCTGTGACTATAGAAAAGCAAGCCCACCCTCTATCCACCTCCTGCAGCTTCTAGTATCTCTTTCTATTACAATTACTAACTACTCGTTCTAACACCAAGTTGGCAAATCCAGCTAACTAACCCACTTACTAACAATAGCCCTACCACCCACCCTTCTCCTATCGCCCCATATAGATAAGCTTCAATATCACGCTACATTTCCCATTCACAAATACTACAATTAATAAACCATACTTCATTTGACCCTAAAATCTTTAAAAATATTACATTCAGAAACAAATTATTTTTAACATTAACAAATAACTTGGAATTCATTATACCCAAACCCAAAATTTCTTACATACTCGAGGTATCAGCCGTAATAACCAGATAGGAATGATTTCTCGCAGCGATACATGAGGATTAAAAAACTATTCCAACCTAAAATTTCTCACACGGTACACTCGCAATAATCGGTAATAGTATCGGACACAAGTTTTGTTGGGTTTTTTTTCACCATTTTTTTTATCAAACTGTGTGCAAAAATAACAACTTTTATGTTAAGTGTTAGCTTATGCTGTTATTTTGTCTTTCAAAGTACCACTTTATTGATATATTTCTTGCGTGTGCCCTACGCGTGGAGAAGATATGTGATAACTTTCGGTCAGGTGAAAATGGCGAAGTTATCGCATATCTTCTCCACGGGTAGGGTACACGCAAGAAATACGAGTATGTACATAACGAACCGTAACACGTAGGTACGTGTGAAACCGGTAATTAAGTGCACACAGCATAGTGTGCCGCCTGGTTCACTTATCTCCCGTATGGGTATGTCTTCCGGGGTTCAGGTCTGGGGGGAAATGGTGTACAGTTGTGGAAGGCGAACAGGTGGTGTAGTGGTTAACACCCCTGCGATGAAACCAGGAGTCTCGGGTTCGATTCCCGACTCGTCTCCATTTTTACCTGACCGAAAGTTATTACACTCTTTATTGTTTATACAGTGCATTTTAAGATATGATTAAATCTGGCAGCTATAAAGAATAATTTGTTTTTAAAGTATAAAAATGTAGATTTTTACGTGTAATCGATATAAGAATATGCTACGTCCAATTATGATAAACTATCAGATTCACTACACACAATATCCTAATGAAATTATTCAAAATATTATAAGGACCCAAAATTTATCGAGGAAATCTTCTAAATCCTACTGTCTGACATTCGATGTATATGCAGATAATAAATAATTGGAGAGTAACAGACAAATGTGTCCATTTACACGATAACTACGAGTCCATTGAAACGAAGGAAGTAACATAAAACGTGATCGCCGCCTCGGTGGCTCTGGAGTGTCATTACGTGGCGTCTGGGGTCCCTGAGGAATTCCTGAATGGCTCGTGTTGAGTCCATGAGCAGCTGTGGCTCCCTTGGCTCCAAACGCCGAACCCTCCAGCAGGCTCACCTGCCATCCACTGGAATGCTAGCGAGGACCGTTTGCTCGAATAAATCGGGAAGCATATATCATACGAAACTAATCTAGAAGTCTCATCTTATGCAGCATATTTCTCTTTATTTTCTTTCGTTTTCGATCAAAAACTTCGTGGCCGTGCATACATTACGTAAAGGACCGTTCATAAATGACGTCACGTTCTTGAGGGGTTGACGAAGCGTGACGAGGGGTCGATGGTATTTCAGTGTTACTTTACACTCGATATAAATAATGAAAATTGTTTCAGTTGACCAACAAAATAATATTCCCGTTTACTCCGTATGATATATCCGGTCTTATACAGTATTAAAATGATTATATTTTCTCCTTTAATTACCGTTTTCCATTCTGTATGATGGGAGGGGGTAGGTAGTTTTGTGGTGACGTCAAGTTAAGGAGGAGTTAGGTATAACGTGACGAAGCGTGACACCTAGGTGAAATCCTCAAAGATCCCGTGACGTAACCCTAACGCACGTGAGGGGGATTTACTGATACTGTTACAGTGCGTTACGGAAGGGAGGTATTAGCCTCAGTGTTTCGTAACGCTAAACTTTATAAGGCACTTTTGACACTCAAGTTTGTCACTGTAATCTATGAGCTCAACCGCTCTGAAAGAGCACAGATCAATGAGGAACGGACAATTTAGTTAGGGAATAAAAGTTTGTTCCCACATTATTCGAAAAGCAACAAAACGTATTGGTATACAATTTCGTTTGCTCGAGAACCCTTGTACCATACAGCCCTTGATATGAAAACCTATTTCCGGGATGTTTTTCACATTATTTACTTTCCGTACGCCACTTTATATTAGTAGGTGATTAGTAGGTGACTTCACAAACGTGATAGGGGTCTCCGTACGAATGATCAGAGGCGAATCAAGGGGGGCAGCGAACTGGTAAGCATTTTCGTTTAAAAATTGTGGTTTTACCACACAAATTTTATAAATTTTACCTTTAAATAAAATGCATAACATTAATAATTAACAATCTGGTATTACTAATTTTATTTTATTATTAATAACAATTATAACTAATAAGAATTATTAATTTGTTAACACTTTTGCAAAGTATGCCATTTATCAACTTGAATTTTATCTATCAAGAGTTCAGATCCTCCACTGCGAACGATAACTCATAATACTTTTGCGCTTCGATGACTACATGTGACTTTCGTTTCAATTTTTGCTTCGTGGTGCAAAAGAGTGCGAGTGTTACGAATGTGGAATCCAGTGAAGCTGATAATTTCACGAGTATCGCTGCCGTTGGTCATGACCATTTCAGTTGCGCCGTGATATTTCAGTAAGAGGATTTCATTTTCTCAAGTCAGATATGTACAAGGTGAGAATAAAATTGGTCGACAATCGAAGAAGCGAAGGTGTGATTTTGGATTGGGGAGTGTACAAAATTTCCATTTTTTTTTTTTTTTGGGCTTTAGAGCTCGTCAACATCGAGGTCATTAGAGCCCATATTTTAAATTATGAACTCACTTGTAATGTCTGTATAGTAATATTTTAAAGTCATGTTAATTCACATGTAGACCATTAAAACAAGCTATTTTTGGACAAATAACGCACGGCATGTAGACTTTGTCACACCTCAATCAAATAGTAATTTGAAATGTGGAACAACGAGCCTGAAAATTTGTAAGCTAAAAAAATCATCAAACATTTTTTCGAACTTCAAAGAACAGTTACAAACTTTTAAGTTCCTTTCGGGACGATACTGTCGAGGTGAATGTAAGATAGATGATAGAATTACGTCACCATATTTTTACCGTACACTCTCAAAGCAAATTACTCCAAAGCTGTTGAACAGGATGGGAAGCTTCTCATTCATATCATGAGATTAGTATTAACGCAATATTAGCGGAGTGTTAGCACATACTCGTAATGGAGTTTTAACACAGGAACACAGGGATTACCTCCTACCTTAATTTTCTGACTATTTATTTTTATTGGTAATATTATGATTGGAATATTCTTTTTCTATGTGATCATGAAACACTTGCATTTGTACGTCTTGGTATGTTACGTAACATGTCAAATTACCTATAATACATTTTCCAGTCCAATTGACTAGGTCTCTAAATAGGTAATTTTGAAGACCTAATCACTTCACAGGACTGAGAAAAGGACGTCACTCTAGTCGACCCAATAGCAGGGTACACCTGATATAAGTTCTACAACACAACCTACACAAAATTCTTTACGAAAAAGAAATACAATGGTTCTTTGCAACAACAGCTAACCATAAATAGGGATAGTGACGAGCATTACTGGACTTGGAATGCGGAACTGAGTTTGGTCCCCACGTGTCTCACAAGGGCAGTGCAAGTCACAGTGTAGGAATCCAGCATATCAACTCCCATTCTGTGCAGGGTACCAAAAGCCAGCTCCACTACTCGCTTCATATCATAACTAAAGAGAATAGGTATACTCAAGAGCATAAAGCTGTGTGGGTTGAATGTTCCTCGTCATCTAGAATATAAACTGAGCAAATTAATAAAAGGGGCGTAATTTAAAGGGGCTTCATTTTGAGGGGAGTAATTAAAATTTTGAAATTGAAAAAGAAATCGGATCTCTTACATCAGTCAAAATCAAACTTTCCCATAAAAGGACACGGTTCGCGGAGGGTAGAGCTCCGCCATTACTATAGGTATCGACACTAGAAGAAGCCAGCATCTTGCTCTAACCGGTTCATCCCCAGGATACACCCGGTACTCATTTCCCATCAGGCTTAGTATGCCTGAGAGTCAGTCTGGATGTTGAGGTGTGATTAAAAATACTCACTCCATCGGATATTGAATCCAGGCATAATTCTTTAAAAAGTCAAAATTGTTTTTGTTTTTATAATACCTTTATTACTTTTTCTAAATGCTTAAATTTTTCCTAAACTTAAAATGGTCTACAAATTTTGTCCTTTCTTGCTCATAAAACTGACAGTCATTGGTTTCTAGAACCTTTTTACATCAACGTATACTTTTGTCTCTGTTTTCTTAATGAATAGTTGTTAAATTTTCCGCGGACTGTGACAATCTATGCACAAAACTTTGTTACAAAGTGGTTCCAATTTTCAATTACTAAGTTAACATGAAACAACTAGAATTATGTGAAACAATTTTAGTTTGACGATTCCCTGTTGCCTGAAAAGTTCAACGTGTCTAGCGAGGACAAAGCCAAGATCTTTAAACTGAATGCCTGAATATAAAACATTTTGATGTACCATTCATATGCAGCTATATAAGGTTAAGAATATGACCATGTGCGCACAAAATGTAGTCATAAAGCTCAAATTAAATTTTCTACGTAAAAGAGCGCCATACGTTCGCTTCTCATTGCACGATCTTATCCTCGGTGATGAATGAGAAATATGAAAGACGCTACAAAACTTTCCGAGCATGGCCTTATTTCTAAGAAATCTCACGCAAAATTATAACTCACTGTCATAAAATATCTTTTAAAAATAATGGTTTTAATAAATATTTATTCAGGAAACACATTTTAAGATGAACACGTAAGTAATGTTGTATACGGACACGAAACAATGAAATGGATGTAAATATCACGTGACTGGTTTATAATTTGTTACATTATCGAAAAATTATAGGCTTTATAGGCACATTGAATTAAAGCATAAACAACAAAATTAATGTCCTTGTCATGCTGTGATGTTTGGTTTTTTCCCTACGATATTAATGATTTGTTCCAAGTTCATATTTTCTAAAATATAAACGTATAATACTGTTCCGCGAAACTGTCCAGAAGTAATAGTCGTTCCAAGGAATGTACTTCGTTGTATTCACGATTATTGTATTTTATTTTTTCCGGAATTTGCCATAATTGCCAATTGAGGCCTATAGGAACTACTTCCACCCCATTTAATCCCAAAAGTAAACATGATTGTATATATGGAAGCTTGGTAGTAAAGAAGAGCGTCTCATTGTAATCCCATAGTTAGTTTCCCCTGACCTTCCACGGTTCCAACATATGCTGATGACGCGCATGGATTCCAGAACCTCACACTTCAGAGGAGACCTTCACCGCAATCAGGTCGGCGCCGTGAAATTACGAATAGCATTTTCTCACAAGCCGATCGCGTAATATTATGCTGATGAATTCTTCTGCGTCGAAAGATAATCAAGAAATAGAAAGGATGTTGAAAATCGTAAATGAAGGTAATAGAGCAAAAAAACAACAACAATAAATGAAATGCATACGTCGATGGAAATAGAAATATCTAAAACACAAGAAGATGCCTAATGTCGGGTATTGGATAAAAATAAAGATACCAGGTAATGTTAGCCAAATCATCGATAATTGATTCTAATAATCTGTTGCGCTCATATTTAAATTATTTTTTTATATTCGTTTCAAGAATCACTGTAACTAGTAACGACAATCCAATTTTTAACAAAAAAGGTTTTTATGAAGAGAGATATATACACTGGGAACTCGCTCGACTCCATTTCTAAAGAGCGTGGCGCACCATTGACCTTTAATGCCCAAGTCGTCAATGACGGTGACAAAGAAGACAAAATCCGCGAATAAAAACTAGAATACCTCTACAGAATATCCAGTGACCGCTGTAAAAATATTTTTAAAATTAATCTACGTTTTTCCTAGTTCTAAAAAATCATCAGTTTAAAATATTTGGAAAATAATTTATTTTTGCGAAAATAAAGTCTTTTCTTGTGAGAGTAACTGAATTTCATACAACTAAATAGAACATATATTGTTTACGTGAACAGTAAGGTGTATTTGAAAAGGTAAAATCGACATGACGTTCCATTATTGAATCCATTTATACACATTCTAGACGTTTAAAATATTTAACTCTCCATGTAATCTCGATTAACAAAGTTAAGTCTGTTTACTCCAGAATCAAAAAAGTTATTTAGTTTCCACCAGTACAAGAAACCGACAAACTTATGCTCTCATTCGCAATTATTGATAATAATTAAATACTTTCAAGGAATAAAATTTGTGTGGCTCCTTAATTTATAAAAAATGATCAGTGAATTCTAAAACGATTATTAATTATTCATTCCATTACCAGTTTCGGTCCACAATCTTTATTTATCGTTCTTAATTTGTATAATTGGACCACTACCTTGGTATTAAATACAAGGATAACTATCACAACTTGTAATCGCAGCTTGTCTCCGGTTTGTAATAGTAGGATGTTTCACGAAAATACCGATTTCCAGAAGCATATTTAGAGAGAAAGGACGGGAAGCTATAAAACGTGTTCTTTGGTGGTAAGACGATTCGCAGACAGGCACTGGGAACGTTTGAAATCACAAGGTTCCACAGAGTTAATAGAACAGCCCACCAGGCAAGGACGAGGAAAATAATTTTNAATAGAACAGCCCACCAGGCAAGGACGAGGAAAATAATTTTGTATTTCCATGCAAAACAAATATCGCTTTATCTAGTTTCTCACATGTATTTTTTTTGTAAATATCTCTCATTTTCCCCCGTCATCATTAACGAAAAGCAACAAACAAGGCATTGCTACAAATTGAATTAAAATTGACTTTTTGCAAACTGCCCTCCAGGCGACGCTACTCATGACTTCAAATTTCTATGGAGTCCGCGGAATTTGTATTGCAGAAAATTCCTAATGTCTCCGAGCTGATTCTATTCACGGTTCGATGGACTTCAATGAAGTCCACGTTCATTATATTAAGAACGAATTCATTTAAGGTCGTGTAATATATTTAACTTAAAAACGAAGTTGGTGGGTAACCGTTGTTGATTCTATTCATTGATTTCTTAGTACAATTGGTTCACTCTTTTGTGGACCTACTGAATGGGACATTTTTACACGAAACTACTAGTAAATATAGAGGTTTTAAATCCAACACGAAACCAATATACATCTGAGCTGAAGTTTAAAAACACGATTTACTTTTACGGAGATTTTAATTGTATTAGTGCAAGACCATAGTTTGATAATAAAATATGAGCGTAAATCAATAAATATTTTAGTGACCAACGTTTACAATCAATAAAACGAAGAACCCAAAGTGTTATATAACGACTTCGTAAGTTCTTTTTAAAATAAAAAATTCATTTCAAACTATTCCTGGATTAGTAAACAAGTAATCTACAAAAGATACTGTGCTGCTCTGACCAGAAGTTCTCAGTTAACATAAACGTCCTAGATTGCGGCATGGAATGTTTTGAAGGCTAATTAACGGTATAAAGACTCTCTTTTGTGTGGTTCTGTAGGACGAGGAATTTTGTTGAAAGCAGTAAATTTTTAAACAGACATAACAATGAAACTCGAGGAGGAAAATGTAATACTGTGATGTTCAGAACCTAAATCGTGTAACAAATATGAAAATCAGTATTTTGCTCAACATTTTCTCTTTGTTTCCCATAATGGTGGCGCAGTGGAAGTGGAAAATGGTGAGATTTATCCCCAAGAAAAAGTGAGGTATATTATTTGACTGTTTTACGAATAACAGAAGAAAGAAAGAGTGAATTTCAGCACAAAATGGGAAATTTAAGGAAACAGGTTTCATTTTACCATTGTTTGCACATCGAATTAACTTGAACATTGTTTACACATCGTGAAACTCAGAATCAAAATTTCAACTACAGTTCCCCGAGCTGTCCCAGAACAAATAAATCAGTTTATTCTGTGTCCTCCTCAGTTATGTACTACATAAATTATAACAGCAATACTAATTAGTAAATAGAAATGTAAATATTCAACGTATTTAAATATAATTTTACTAATGAAAATACATATATTTCGCATTATTCAATTCACGTAAAAACACTTTAGCATAATCTACTTTCACCTAAATTTGATTTTAATAATTTTCTTCATAGCTATTTTTTTTTCGAAAAATTAAATATGATTTTTCAAAACTGAAAACTTTTAAAGCAAGGAGTAATGACTAATCTTCTTTGTAACATTAGAGCATTCAGTACTTCATTAAATTTTATAAGTAGAGATATGAGTGGCGGAACCCAAATAAGACACGAAAGTTCATTGGTTCCGATTCGAACGAATTTTCTTGAATAATTTGACGTTGTGATTCAAGAAACAGCAGTTTTGAGAATGATCCGGGTAGGATCCCTGTAAAGAACACATTTTTTTAAAAACTATAATAAAAATATTTTATTTGCGTGGTAGTTCGACTTCATAAATGTCTCGTTTCTCTCATCACGACAACTATTACATAACCAGAGATTACGTACGCTCGGATAGTAAATAATTCTCAGTGATATCAAGGTCTCGTCCGTGCGTGCTTGATAGGGGGAGAAATTCAATACGCAGTGACAGGGTCGTGTTCGCCACAAAAGACTGCAGCAAGTTCGTTTACGTGCTGCATGACGAACGAGTGTACGGAGAGGAAGAGAAAAAAAACCTGAGTTGCCTCCCAGGTGTAGTTAGAAGAGTAATAAGATACATTGCGCTGACAGCCGAAGGGGCTTCACGGTAAACCACACAATGCTGAAGGAATGCTTTGAGAGAAGGAACAGTGTGTATAATTGGGGAGGAACGTGATACACAAAAATCTAAAAGAGAATATACACAACGTCCAACTAGGATTAATGCAAAAGATGTTCTTGTTAAAAAAAAATTAGATCTAGGGAATAAAACTCAGACGAGAGAAAATTTTAATTTCAGTGCAGATTGGAGATCGGAACATAATGCTTCCATAGGTCCTGTATAGGTTATATAGTGCTCGCAACGAAACAGAAGTTACAAGATGTAACCCACGGAGTGAAAGCAAGGCGTACGTCTCCACCCATTCCAGACGGCATGCCATGGCACCCACACCAAGGCTGCTATAACCCGTTGTAAAGCTTACATAAGTTAAGAGTTCTTTCGGCCAAAGGTTAAAGAGCAAACAGTCTGTCATTCACAGTAGGTATATCAAATACTGCCGGTTCTACAAATCGGCTAATGTAGGCTAGGGTGAGAGGAAAAAGTCGGCAATCTCGCAATGCTGGCATTTGCTCCTCGAATTTCACACGGATTTTAGACTTCTCCTTCACTACTTTTGTTTCGCTACGAGTTCTGTGGTTTTGCATTTACTTCTAACATTAGGCCAAGAGCTAAGTCAGAAAATCCATTTTTCTCGCTTCATATTAATACAAAAGGAACGATAAAAAATAATTTTCTGTTCATAATGCAATCTTACATTTAAACAATACTATTTATTAAAAGATTTGCTTTATAATTCCAATAAATTTTGAATTGTCATTTGTGCTTATACTGTCTTCCACTAGCGCTGCCTACCGCGTGAGAACATTGGAGGGCAAAAGACGGTACATAAATAAACAAATACTATATATTTTACCATTTGTGTGGATATTGTAATTTGTAAAAATAATATGGAACATTATTATGCATCAACATCATAAATTTTTCTTGACCTTCAAAATAATATTAAAAAATAATAATAATAACAGGAAAATGTTTTTGGAATGGTTTGTTGAAGTAATACTATTAATGTATGTGTAATACTATTTATGTATGCATGTTACGAACTATATTAGTTTCTTTATCAGAGATGAATAAAATAAATAACACAGTACAGTTCGGAGAAAAGAAGAAGAAAATTTACTATGTATATCAATAGTACATTGTGCATATTACATTGTGTCATTAGAGAAATATTACAAATACAATTTACAAAAGTTGTACTTGTTACTAATATTATATGGTCCAGATCAAGTAAACACCAAACAAAAAGTTAAAGTGATTAAATTACGAATCATCAAAACAAATATTAGAAGTATTTAATTTTTAGTTCGAAACGTTGGCACATTGATATATTTTCAACAGATTATTATAATTATTTCAACACACCTCCTCTAGAGAACATTTTCCTGTTATTATCACGATGTATCAAGCTGTTGCCCCTGAGATGCATAACATGAATATTCAGACAGATCAATGTCGTGGGATATTTAACTGAGGTAAGTAGTTTTACTAAGCATTGTAATGGATATTGAAGCATTTGGACTCTCTTGCTCGTTTTTCTTCTGCATTTCTGAGAAGTATTCGCTAGTTCTTATAGAATGAAAGGGAACGAAGTGAAAGAAAAGTGAAGCGAGGAATTGAAGATGTTAGAGTACTTTGTAATTCCAACCTCAGAAAACTTTATTTTAGTTTACCTAGCGACGGCAGAACTCTGTAATAATTTATCCCTCTGTAAATATTTATCTTTAATTTTAATTTATTTTAAAATGTGAAGTCTTGCTTATACTGTCAGTTTTCAATTTGAGTCACCTTAAGATAATTATTCCACTCCTGCACACGACATCGAATTATTGCAATTGCACGGATTATTTCAAATAAATACGAATTATAAAAAAGAATTAAAGGTTTGATCAAATCTTTAATGGTTTAAGTTATTTAACAAATATTGAATTCTAGTACATATAAATTCGTTGGTATTCTGTTGATATTATATCATGTACCACACTATTCTTATTCTTAT
>NNCF01132964.1:164415-204623 GCA_002313205.1 Laupala kohalensis
CTGCCTTCGGGCCATTGATAGGAATTAATGGATTGGTCCTTCGCTTGCTTCCAGAAAGTAAATTAGTTTGTTGCCTCCACGAGGTCATACTCAGCGTGTTTCTATTTTTTACAATCTTTTATTTTTTGTTATATTAAATCACATATTTTTAATCTTTCCAAACAAAGTTTAAATTCGATTTGTGTATTTTTACCATTTAATTTTACTTGTGCAATGAATTCACAAACTTACACAAGCGCGATTTCGAGAAGTATAGTTCCTAACCCGATGAAATTTTAAGTCCGAATGATCGATAGTTCGAAGCAAAACAATTCCTTTTCATGTGTGATGTAATTCATGAGTCAAATCACGCAAATGGAAAAGAATACACAATCCATACGAATGCTCAAAGCAATAATCGTTACTTCAAGACAATTGAATTATTAGAATGAAAATAATGAGAACATTTTCAACTATTTCCAAGGACAAATGTTTCGAACGCAAAAACTGGGAAGAGACAGTCTTAAAGCAACTCATCGACCCCTTCACTATAAAGAGCTGTCGTTCACTATACGTTATGGTCCATTGTTCTATTCCTGAAGTATGACAACACCTCACGGATTCGTCCCTCTTACAATACAATGTACTATTTTAACATTCTCTCTCTTAATCCCAACGTACTTTTCAATATTTTCACTAACTCAAAGTAAAATTACAAAATACGATTAAAGTTCATCTTCTCCGGTAAAAGTTCATGTTACTATTTTTTCACTTTTAGTAAATGGTGAAAATTCATTCACCTTGAGTGAATAAATGAATGAATGAATCAGTAAGAAACGAGACTTTTCTCACCAGTCTGAGTTGTTTACAGAAAACGTATATGATCACCCACCTGAAACAAACAAAATATAAAATGAAAATATTGTATTACTAATAAACATAATCGTACATCCAAAATAGAATTACGACAATAGTGATACAAATTAATGGAACCGAGAGTCTTACAACATTTCGAAATCATATAAATTTCATCTACACAAGTAGTTTTCATATTCACGTATATAATCTGATACATATTCACATATAGTTTTCGACCAATACTACCAATCATTTTGAGAAAACACTAAATACATGTAGGTAACAAGATACGGCATTCAAACATACCACGATATTTCAGATAGTAGGAAAACGCTACGAAACAACAATTCTTGAGTTGAGTTGTTTCGTCAGTCACGCGCGTTTCTATGTCAAGTATTCTATCCTAAGTTCATGACCATTTCTACAAAATTTGTCACAGGTTTCCACGCTACACACAGAAAGAAACTAATATTTAATGTCTACATAGAAGTGTACCCAAAACAATAATGTAATGAGCAACATATGAAGATATTTTACAATACATACGTTGTCACAGTAGACTATGGAATAGCTAGCGCGACGTGTCAGAAGTTTTTAGGTCCATACAGATCGCGACCAAGAATATTCTCGTATAGTTTTGCGGAGACTCGGTTTCGTCAATAGATTGTAACGCTATACTGAGATGTAACCTACCCAGAAAAATACCGAGTTGTTTACTACTCCAGTTTTCCATTATATTTCTGGGTAAATATTGCTCGCAATATAAAGACGTGAAAGGATTGTTTTAAGAGGTGGCACAACTTTCTGAACACCTTATGGTTGCCAAAGAGGAAAGCACACTAAACGGTCCTAATGAACAACAGAACCCTTGACACAGCTACAAGAAACCTATCGTGTCCTTCTTTTTGGCAGCGGCGTAATAAAGGACCGTTATTCTACGACCCTTCCCTTCTCAAGGGCCACAGAAGGGCTCTCTTCGCGTGCCTTCGAAGTCCGGAGGGCCGGTCGAGTGACGGCTGCCGGCCTCATTCATACATCCTCTTATCCTCTTATAGGTTCCGCATTCGTGCACCGGACATTCCCACGCAATTATTGTCAATGCAATGAAGACGAGAGCAACCATCGTAATTGGGGGAAATACCAATGTTATCTCTCAAAGTCATCCTTTCACTTCGTAACTGAAACAACAACAACCCAAAAGAAAAATTCTGACAAATTCCTTTACTAAATAAACGTACGTTTACACTTGTATACATGTACGAGCGACTTGTAAGAGATTCATGTCAATTTGTATCAGCTAAGGCAATATACTTTCTCGCGCGACAGGACCTCAGGCAAATCATGATACATTTTGTATGAGCTTCATTCAGGATATACTTGTCGCTCAAACATATATGCAAGTGTAAACGTGTCTTAAGTATATAAAAATCTAGAATGACTCCCCATCCTGGTACATAGATTTGAAAAAATATGTTTCCAAATGTCAAATACTTTCCAATTAAATGGTTTTATATTTGTTGCAATACGATTAGCAAAATATTTGTAGTTTCCCAATTCCCACGAACTTAAATTTAATCTTAAAATACACAAAAATCAAACACATGAAAATTACTTCACTCAGTGATTTGGTGATTTTGTATAGTCAATATCGTCCATACTATTTAGTGGAAATGAGGTCCTAGGTGTGTCGTCATCTCGATTCATTCAATTCATCAGAAGACTATAAAAGCATAAATAGAGAAATGCAGATCGAATCCCAATAATTGAGTAGATAGGACAATTTGATTTGTAGTTTGTATGCTTAGCGATTTGCCCAACAGAGTTTTGACCGACTTGGTCCCGAATAACTTAATTTTTCATAAAGTTGAATTTTTGTAGCCAGTTCCGCGGTTTTCTAATGCCATAGAAACCTCAAATACCATCTCTTACACATTCTAATTGAATTTTATGTGAGAAATAAATTACACACTATTCTTAGTTTATAGTAAAAAGATTCAAATAGCACCAAGAAGAAAGTAAAACTTCCCAACATATTTCAAAAACGTTGTATTCATTAACCTGGTTTGGTGATGCAGTATGATTGGAACACTGACCATATCCAATTCACACGTATTTTCGTGAAGATATGGAAACTAGAATAGAAGAATAACTAGGGAATAGAAATAAAGCAACCCGAGAATTGGCATAGACATATTAAAGTGGATAACCTCAAACTATTCTGAATAAACCAGATCTCTCTTTGTTTTCTCACTACTTACGCTGAGAACGATCCTGTATCTTCTTTCTACCTTCTCCCATCCCCCAGAAACGAAAAAGTATATCAATGAACGTAAAAGCCTAAACATGTCGGGAGAAAGTTCCTCGAAAGAAGGTAAATAAATACATCATTAAGACATATTCTATTATCTTATAATACACACAATCTTATTAATTATAACACCATCTATGACTCCTTCGACAGAGTAGATAGAGGCATAATTGGTGCTAGTGTACATGTGAATTGTTTAATACGCGATAACTTTGAGCAAATTTTTTTTGGGATGCTAGCTAAATTGGTTAATGTATGGAACCCGGAAAGACTGGGGAAGAAGATTGAGGACAACTTGCACAATAATTCATAACATTATAATTATTGTTAAAGACCGATTTCACAAAGATATTTTATAATGCTCGTTGCCCTGAAAAATCGTGACAAATAGTTTTTTTCTAAACTTTACTTAGATCTTCCAATGTTTGAGACGCATTGCTCAAGCGACTTGTAAATAATGTTGATACTAAGAAACACAAAATCCATCTCATGCTACTTTCAATCATCTGCATTCACACAATTTCTCACATCCTTGTCACAATTGTTAAGGGACTGGACAGAAAAATATACTTCTTCCTCTTGAGAAAGGGAACTTTAATAACAGATTAAAACATTCTTGGGAAATAGAACACAATTTATCTCACATCGATACAAAAAGTATCTTGGACTGAGTTCGAGAGAAAAATCTACGGAATTTTCAAAATAAATTAGTAGTTTAGTGCTAGGAACGATGCTGAAATTCCCATGGTGAAACACAGATGGTGAAAAATCTATTCGACTTGAACCGCCCAAACGAAGAAAAGACAAAGAAATTCGTGTGCAAAATGCTCCTTCTAAACGGACGATTTGCTGATTTTAGTACCTAGAAGTATTTATAAATGCTTTACAATAATTTTTATTTTTCTTAAGTGGTGAAATGGGTAGTTTACAAGTCGGAAAGGTGTTCCATGATTTTAAAGACTGTAATTATTATCCTGTACAAATCTACCATCAACATTGATTTGACTCTTGAATGATTAGTTCTTCGATGGAACTATAATTAGCTACAATTGTTTAACGTGTTTTAATTTTCTCATATTCTACTCCGTTCTCGATGTAAATTAGTTTATTAACCTCCACGTGGTCATACGCAGTTTGTACTGCTTTTTTGACAATAAATTTATTATAAAATTTATTATTATTATCATTATATTATCTTCGGACCAACAGGTAACTTCTGAACTGGATAATATGCACCCAGCATGCATAAAAAAGGCATTATGCTTTAGATGGACAAGGATTCTACAGAAACAATGTCCTTCTCACTATATCACTTCCAAACACATGGCACAAACAAGATAAAAGTCCAAGATAAAAATTCGTGTGTAGAACGACTCACCCCATAACATTAATCGTGTACGTATTGCAGATATCTCGACCAAAAAGGTTTTATTTGGTAAACGACAACTTCATCAGACGTCATTTTCTTTCAAGTTGTGATACTGTCCACGGGTGAAAGCTATAGAAATACATCAGTCACCCCAAATCGATTCCTTGAATCACTCATCGAGCTAGTGGAATCGATTCCAGACAAGTCGAGTAAAATTAACCCAGTGATTAATCGTCGACATCAATCCATTCAGCAACAGCAATTGCTCCTTCCTCGACCACCAAAGGGCTGACTTCTCCCTGGGGCCGAGGAAGAGAAAAATGGCCACAGCACTTCTACCTGCCTCGAAATAACTGGGCGCGTTGCCCAATAACTCTGTGGAGCAGTCGACAGCGGCGTGGCGTCTGTCGTCTAACCTCCCCGGAGGTCGCGCAGAGGAGACACCCCACGTCCCCAGAGGCGCAACGACACAAGCGGGGAAGCCACGGACTTCGCAAAAAGAGGAGCCAGCGAGCGAGGTTAAACTCAATTTCGCTTCAAAAGTAAAAAAAAAAAAAGGGGTTGTGTGTACCCAACAAAGCTGACTGAAAAACGGCAGGATCACTTTCACAAATTACTCTTATCAGGAAAACATCTTGTTCCAATAAGGTCCTCTTAAAAAAAAAACTCGACCCCTCCGTAGCTACTGTGTTAGCGTGCTCGCTCCTCAACAAGTCATCCCGGGTTCAAAAAACCAAACCTTACTTCTTCTATCCACCTCCTCCTAGTATCAGTAACTCTAACTATTACTAACTACTTCTACTAACCCCTCCACGTAGGTCAAGTTGTTGGTAAACCCACCTCCTAACAATAGCCCCATCACCCACATGCTACCTCCTATCGCTCCATACAGATAAGCTTCAATAGCACGCTACATTTCCCATTTACAAATACTACAATGAAAAAAGACTCTAATATAAAAGTGATCAAACAGAAATCATGCGCCTCATGACATAAAAAGAAATTATTAGCGAAAAATATTTCTTTATGGCTGTGTACAAAATCACGAGTCGAATATCATTATAATATTATTCTCCTCTCCCTAGGAAATATGTAACAAATTTGCAGTATTCCTAGTTTCGATAGTTATTCATTAGTTATTTATTCCCTGTCACCTCAAATCAGACAGCAATAGTTATTCTTAGCAATTTAAACCAATTTTTTAAACTTATTTTTCCTATAATACTATGAACATCTGTGAGTTGTCACTCCTTAAAATGTAGTTCTATCGCTAGTTATATTTTAAGCGTATTTGGAATTGCAGTTTTATAGAAAAAGATACAAATAGATATTATTTTTCGACACGCATTTCTTTCAGTAGTGGATTTCAAAGATGTTATAACACACTTTCATGTAATGCTATAAATTTTTAAGAAAAACTACCCATAATAAAAAACCGAAACATGGCTTTGTGACTTAATGTTCCCAGGCCACACGTGCTGGTACATTTAGAAACTCTCATTCCACGTTTAGAAAGAAATGGGGGAAATTTATTGATTTGTCACAATCTGCGTGTATGTGTTTTATTATTTGAAATATTAACTTTATGGTGTGGCGAGGTACGGGTTACTCCTAACCACATGGTTAACAGAGATGATCGGGAAATTCAAGGCACCGAACCGACATGGTTTTGGAGTAGGTGAGGGAAAACCCAAAATCGAACCTAGGAGCTCAACATTACGTAGGCTAGGACGCAACCATCGCGCCACTTCTGTCGTTTCTTGGATTTGAATAAGGAAAGAACAGAAAGAAAAAGGAACTACTTAATTCCCTCCAGTAATTTAGTTATGTTATCTCTATGCTGAGAAGAATGAGCCACCTACCAGGCAGACACTTGCTCATCACAACACTTATCTCGCCTACTGGTTCGCAGAGCATCAAATATTTCAAGAGCTCATCACTTCCACAACAAGGGCGGAGAGGAAACTGCCACCTCTCATTTGTTCATTAGAAGCCATCAGCGCATCCTCATTAACTTCTAAGGCGGCGGCACCCGCGAGACTCGGCCGTGACGGCGCCTACCTTCTTCACTTCGCAACCACACACTCTCATGGCTGCAGAGGCGAAGGAGGAAGATGATGATTTGTAGAATGAAGAAATTTATATCTCGGGGCAGTAATTCCAATAATCACGTATGATTCTGAAGTATGGGGACACGTGGAAAGATTACTGAGTAAATAAATAAATAAATTTATTGTCAAAAAAACAGTACAAACTGCGTATGGCCACGAGGAGGACAATAAACTAATTTACTCTCCGGAAGCAAGCAAGGGACCATCCCATAAATTCCAATCAAGGGCTCTAAGGTAGAGGCGGATTCAAAAATTTCAGCAAAAATTCCTAGATAAGATGAAAAGTTAACTACGAGTTATAATACTAATAGAATGTCAGTATGTTTGTAATTTAACGCAAAAAATTTATATGTACAAATTATTATCGAACTATTCATAGTATAGTGTTTAAAAATCATAAGAATTGAAATAACACTAAATTCACGATTTATTGTTAAACTAAACACGCCCCGAGACAAAGCCTAGAGAACCTATATAAGAAATCCGCCTCTACCCGAAGGAAAACCGGAGAAAAACCCGGGTCAGGATGGAGCTACAGAATTAATGTACACAACTGTGCCAAAGTTGAGTACACATAAAACTAAATTAATATGAGCCATAAGACAACACAGTCATGCAAGAAAATAGTTTTTTTTAATTGTTATAAGTTATTTAAAAAGTACTACATATTTAAAAAGTACTGCAAAGTAGTATGCAAAGAACGTATCTCTTAGGATGGAGTGCGTGTTACAGAACAGTTTCAACACCAGCGTTTTAGATGCTTCAAGGAATAATGCCACTTGATTTACAAGTCGAGAAAATGAAATTTAGGGCATTGGTACGAAAGAAAGGGGAAGTGCAAATAGATAAAGAAAAACGGAAAAAGACAGAAATAACCAAGAACTAAACGAAAAGCTTGCAAATTCGATGGGAACGGGAAACGAGAAGAAGAGAAATATAAATAAATAAATAAATAAATTGTCAAAAAACAGTACAAACTGCGTATGACCACGTGGAGGACAACAAACTAATTTGATGTACATGATGACATGTCGTTCACATACAATAAAAAGAGTATAGGACCGAGAATTGAACCTTGGGGTACTACACATACACATTTATAAAAGATGTAACCTATGCATATTGAAATAGAAAATGGTTTCGACCATTCAGAAAGGAAATGGAAATATTAAGCGGCCATTGAAATATGAATGAATATTTATTCAAAATAAAGAAAAAATCTCATTACACATGTGTAAAAAAGGACCAGAAAATGTGCAACATATGCTATGGGAATGCCCAATTTATTGACCAGAGAAGAGTGAGTACTTAAGAGAGTACTTGAAAATTGATGTTCTAAACACTCGTTTGAGTGACACTTTAATAGAGACAGCGAAGAAATACAATAGTTTCAAAATTTATACTAGTATAAATTTGTGATATTACAGATACAGTGAAAAATAGCACACTCTAGAGCTTAAGAATTGGTATATTCTTTTCTTTCATTTATGCCTACCCTTCAATCAATTTATTGTTTATAATATTAATGTATGTTAATGAGTGATGTAAAAAGATTAGAAGGCAGAAAATAATGAAACACCCTGTATTGACATTGTTTGGAGCAGGGTTTAAAAAAGAAAAAAAATGCAGAGTCGTGGGTGGTGTTACTCACGTGCGGAATTGAAGCAGAAATCAAAAGAGAGATATTGATGCATTGGACAAACTAATAATCTCACATTGTAAACGTAAGCTTCTGCGGCCGGAGTCAAAATTAACTTTTTTTATCCCGGACAAGCAAGTTTTTATATATCCACATTACAGACGTGATTGAAAGAACACCAACGAATTATTATTAATTCAAGACAACATAATGTGATATCACAACAACGTTTACAGTCCTTGCGGCTAAAGAAAAGTAATGAGATGTAACCGATGAAGGGAAGGGGCGGCATTGTCATACATGTAATTCCCTTCAGTAATTTACTGCGAAGCTCCACTCGTTGCAGACGGCGAATGAAAATAAATGAGGGAGATTGCCGACTCTTCCGCTCGCTGAAGACAAGTGGGCAAATTATTCGTGTCAGTGTTCGCATGCTCCTACCTACATCAAACGATTCGTAGAATCGACCAACGGTGACGAACAGGGGACTTGATCGCTAACCTTTGGCTACAGGGAGGATCCCTCAAGTTAGCTTCTCCACCGAATACAGCAGCCTTCATGAGAGTGGCTCGTTATGCCGTCTGCAGTGGGTGGAGTTAGGCTGGGTCACCTCACCTCCACAGCAGACACATGACAACGCCACGCTTTCCCTCTATTGGCTCCATCGGGTTACTATTCTTTCGCCGTGTTGGCTAGAATTATTAATGCGTTCGGTTCCTTAGGGAGACGTGGATAAAGTCGTACATTGGAGAGTGCGCGAGTGTGTCGGGTACGTGTTACAGGAAGAATGCGAAAGGAAAGAGAAAGAATTTTTTTTACATAGCGTGTGCATCTTGGCTCCCGATTATTGTAACCCATTCACAGTTGGCACACTTATTGGTGGAACTAAGTTGCCAAATTAGACGTTCCGCCTTACGCTACCAGATGGTAGTGCAGGCTGTATCTCTATATGGGTGTTCTTTCCCCGAGAATTAATATTGCAGAGATCATGCAAAGATGCTCGTGAGTTCTTTTACGCGCCTTATAACAACCGCAACGAGATAAAATGAATTTATATAAAGGACAGGGGATATAAAAAGGAAAAGATGCCGCGGTAGAAATCAGAATGACCAAGGGTTTATTAACATTATAAACTATGTCAGTTATCCCTGATCCGAAGAATACCTTCGACATTACGAGATCCTATGGTGCTGTTTGAATTGCAGTTTCACAAAATAGCTACCTCGACACCGGTTTTCTAGAGTCATCTTAGTTTATCTAGACAAATGCCGGGTTTGTTCCTTACTTCATTGTAAGTGACAGTTGAATTACGAAATACGAACAGATAATATGAAAGACGTGAATAATAATTTAAAAAAAGGATGCAATGATGTGGTGAAATAAGAGAAATAGGAAATTGGAGAATCAATTGAAGACATTCGGTTCCCCCCCCTTTCTCTCTGCGAACAANCCTCAAATCCATTTGGATCCACAGAAGATGATCCATTTGGATCCTTCTCTCCGACTTTGCATTATGTTGATAAGGGACACATGCACGTGGCTAGTGAACACCGCTGAGTGACGGCATGCAGAGTGCATCGTGACGCTACCTGGACAAAAAGAATTTTAACCCACGTCTGTAGTGAATTAAGACGAAAAATCATTTTTAAATTTATAAAAGAATGTTATATACATTATTTTTTGTAAGAAAAATGATATTAAGTTTCTTTTCAATTGTTTATAACCTCTCGAATCATTGATACATAAATATAAACATGACATTTGTTTATTCATACTAATACATAAATATACATAGTGTGTCTGTCTGTTTGCTACCTGATCACGATAAAATCACTGAACCGACAATGATGAAACTAGGCAAGATGATAGTAGATGTTCAGGATGAACACAGGATAGATCAACATATATTTTTAAAGTGTGTGATGAGAAGAATAGAAATGGTTTTTGACGATAAATGTTGAAAAAAATCAGGAAAAAATGGGAGTTATATTTGCTTACGCTGTCTAAACATTTGGTGATAGGTGACAACAATTAATGGCAAGCGACAGCATATGTGTATATACAAAAATTAACCTAATTTATCGATACAAAGTTTTTAAATCAGAAGTGTTAAAATGCTTCTATTTAAGAGAGTAATTTAAACAGAAAAAAATCAATCACCACCAAATTTAATGCTTTCTTTGTGTTTGCATTTAACAAAGATAAAACGCGACTTTAAATAGTAAAATTTCGACAAATATTTTAGATTTTACAAGAATTTTAATGAAATTCTGCAGCCGCGTGATGCCTCGGAAGCGAAAACTCGACCGGGTGCGGCTCCCGCGAGATGGTGTATAGTCAAGTTTTGTATTAAATCTGTACTATTATGAATTTGAAAAATTAGATTGCTGTACATGTTATTAAAAAGCATTAAGTAAAAATATTTTGATCTTACAATATCGATTCTTTTTTCCCGACGCGCCGGGTAGTCAGCTAGTTTGTTTATATACATATAAATGATTACTCGCCATATCCCATCAAACACGTGGGTATCGCCTCAATATAGTCTACTGTGTGGCGTCACGAATCTGCGTTGAAAAGCAGCGTTCACTAGAACAGAGTATATACCGTTGAAGGCTAGTGAAATAGACATGAATAAGAACCCCGAATGCATCTTGAACATCGTTGAGAGTAACAGTGAGCGGTCGATGTCTACAAAGACTTCGCACGTTACATAATGCCTCTGTTTTTCGTTTTAAATTGGAGCACACGGGATGTAATTATTAAATCTTTAATGTGCTGTGTAATTCGTCTCATCCCCCTGGGAACGAGAAATAACTCACGCGATACACATGAGAGGGATCCCAGTGTCCCGTCGTGTCATGAAGTCTACGAGGTAAGGTATTACATAATATTAGGGTGTCTATGTAATATTAGGGTGTCTATATAAAGATGTAATGGCAGAACATTTCTTCAATATTTTAAGGTATTATATCCCCGATGACTAAAATCAAGTCGTCAACCATTCACGAAAAACGGAGTTATTGACCGAAGGAGTTCACATTCATTAATAAGTCGCACTACTGAATTTTACTGTTCGAGTTGGACAATTATTTTTTGTGAAGTTTAAGTTATATTTTAAAACGTGATAATGAATTTAAATTTTCATCTGACTCTTTGAAGATGTCTTTATCTTCAGTTCATCACATTATACGCTGTCGTTTCCGGTAGATCAGTATTTTCCGCAGTTTTTGCTGATTTGTTTTTTTTTTTTATGTCCCACGCAAGGTATGAAAATCTTACCTCATTGCGTTGCAATTTTCATTCGCTATGTTCTGTTTTTTTTTCATTATTTGTCTTTAGTGTGTTAATTTTTCACGATAATTGTGTAGGGATATCAAAAAAAGACAAAAAAGTTGGAGAAAATTTCACATAATTATTTTAAGTCAATTAATTCAAACTTTTGCGCTGTAAAATTGGTTGGTACAAAAATTGATCGCTACTGGATGAGGATTGGTTCAAACTATCATTTCGACATTTTGGGGGTACTTTAGCCTAGTCACACTGACACATCTAATATCTTAAATAAAGTATAACAAATGTGATTCTTTTGTACCACATGAACAATTTCAGTTTCACCCGGAAGTTTTAATTGGTTTTTTTTCTGTCGTTTCACGGTTTGATAAATTGAATACCAGTAAAAGGTATATCTTCCAACCACAAAACGAAGAAACTTATTTTATATCTCAACTGAATATTCCCGTCTGACCAACCTCCCTCGGCGACGCCTACGTGCATCTACCCGAGGGATTGTACAAAATGTAGAGTTGGAATAATCTCATGCAAAAACTATTGAATCGATTGAATAGAAACTTTCACTGTCGAATTCCTCAGTGTTGGAGATTGACGTATTCAAAAGAAAACCTAGTTTGGAGTAAGTTTTCAAAATCACTAGAGGGCAGTAAATAATTTACTGTTCTGTGTATAAATAATGGACGTCAATATTACAACAGAATTCGAAAAAATACTTAAACTTAGGAATTACTGATAAGACTTCTGTGGAATGAAAATTTTAGAAAATATTCTCATGACAAACATTTCTTCTAGATTACTTACCATTAATTTATTGTTAGTTTTATGGGAATTCAAAACAATTTCAAACGTGCAATAACGCAAATATGTAGATTTAAAAATAGCGAAAGCAAAATAGTTAGATTCAAAAGTACAGACTTATGAATACTTTTCAGCGAATCAAACTAAAAATATCTCGCCATCATTAAAAAGGAATGTAGCTTCTAAAATAATTACAGAACAACTCCCACTATCGCGAAGTAGGTTAACTGTCCCATGGCCTTTAGTGGGAAGTGCATACTGACCAAAAGTGGCTGAAAGGATTAACTCCACACATGTGAAAATCAGTCGCCAGAAACAACTATTTACGGCACTAGGTTGTAAAGTGTCGTGGTCCCGTGAACTAGAAATATTTTGTTGGGTTATTAGTAAAATATTTTGTATTAAAAGAAATAGATGCGAAAGATGGATTAGAAAATTACCATTGTGTTTATTTACGTTCGCCGTGAAAAACACATAACAGAAGCGGAAAAACCTATATTCATACTTATGAACGAATATATAATTTTCATTTATGTAAATCAATATAACACACTATAATCAAATTTTAGATTATAAATGGGTCTAACGACTCTATTCCTAATCAAATGAGGTTATCATATGTTAAAAAGACATGGCGGAATGAATGGATTGAATGCTACAGCACTTTATTCCTTTACTAAGAATACATTAATGCTTTTTCTTTAAGCACTCATCCCTAATAACAAGAAGAAGTCAGTAATTTTTAATATCTGTGAACTGCTAAGCCTAATTTTTTAATAAGAAAAATATCAATCTCGTTTGCAAGGTTATTTCGAGTGGTAATTCCAATGAAGATTCCGCCTCTAAACACTCAATCTCCGTTTCAGGACATCCAAAACAACACGGCATTCTGAAAAAGCGAGAAAAAAACATACTTACAACAAACGACAAATATTTAGAGCAAACACAAAACGATTTGTCACCGTAACGGTAGTTACGCCATTATCCAATTAACACAGCATTGTAAAAAAAAAACAGTTGAAACTTGATACGATTATTGGAGTTCAATTCATATTCTGGTTAATATACTCCAATGTCTGCAAACCATCACATAAGCTTTTTACGAAACCTGCATCCTCTATAAATCAAGATATTTTCTACCAAAAAGAATATTCACATCCAATACACTTTATTGAAAAAAATCAATTTAAATGATTTTCACGATTTTAAGCTTGAGAAACTATTTATATAATTCTTTGATCATCATGACTAATTATGTTCACCGTGACCTTGGCGTTCCCTGTTCCAAGACATAACTGACACCTTAACATACATGAAATCTTAAAAATTATTTTCATCAACCTCCGCCTAAATGTGAAGAATTAAAACCGGGAATAAAAGAAGGAAAAATCACAAACAAGAAAGTGACGCTACCTACAAAAGAATTAAAACGATAACCCGGCGTTCAATTATTTTTCAGACGACGCAACTTCCTGGAATCAAGTTCTTTGAGCAAACACATCCATAAAACTTGTTATCGCAGCTCAGTAAATCAGCGTTTATCACGAACCGAATAAAAACTTAATATTCCTTTATCGTAGTATATTCCTCGTGCACCAACACTTTCGCAAACGGCAAGTAGGCAAACCCAGTGCTGGTTTACCCAATAGGGCAGACTAGGCACTGGCCCAGGGCCTCCGATTTCAGGGGGCCCCCGAAATTAAAGAAACTCGTGAAATAGACGAAACATATTAAAAAATGTCCCTAATATGACATGGTCAATAGACATTATTCTGTTATACATAACAAATGCATTTATTTTTTATTTATTTTTATGTAAGTATAAACTTGCATAAAAATAATAAGACAATAATTCATTGCGAAAAGTATAATCATTTGCATATATAATTGTATTATTATATTTTCGAAAGTAGGGGCCCCGAAAGTTGAAGTGCCTAGAGGCCCCATTCTTTTAAATCCGGCACTGGGTAAACCATCGTGGGATAGGGATGTTTTTGCTCCTGGGTACAGCGCAACGTGGAATTAGCAAAACCTGTTTCCGTCGTCTTCCTGCCAAGGTCGCTTTGGTCGGTCTGTCCATGCCTCACGTCACGAGGCAACTTAACACACGACTCTGCGTCTTCAAGAGCACGCACTTCATTCAAACTATATCCAGTAGAGCGAAATACTGTGAAACTTCTGTAAAAAGGAAACTCACGGGCCTTACATTTGACCGTCACTGAGAAGCAGTGGCTGATCTAGACCGTAATCAAGGGGGGGGGGCGCTAACTGTGGAGCAATTTTGTTTAAAAATTAGTTTTATAACATAAATTTTATAATATTACCTTTAAATAAAATGCACCAAATAAATAATTAACAATCTGGAATTATTAATAACAATTATAACATAACAATTATTAATCTGGTAACATTTTCACAAAGTATGCCATTTATCAACTTTAATTTTATCTGTTAAGAGCTCAAATCCGATGAGGGGAGGGTGCGCTATACCCCCTTTATAGGTAAATAGATCCACGACTGACTAGATAAATGTATGATATTGACACGTGTCCAATTGTGGAAATTTTACTGTAAATCTGAGAAAATTAACGTTCCATCAACAGTTCAGATAACTCTCTGAAAAAAAAAAAAGATTGAAACAATGAATTTGCTATTTAGTTTTTAAATTTCCTTAATTTTTTAAAAAGAATACTGGTTGTACGAAATAATAAATATGAGCGAATACATTTCCAAAACGGATACTAGATAAAAGGTCAATGGGAATCCTGAAATCACGTCACTCAAATCTCAACGTCGACAGAGAATATTTTTCGGATATTAGGGGAGAATGTTTACAAGTAAGAAACTAATATTACAATGAACCACTTTTAAAAATTGTATTTCAGTAGAAATATTTGAAATTTTTCATTATGTCATAAATAATATAGAATATCTCAGTTCTTCTTAAGACAAGTCTTTATTCCTTTAGTAAGAAAAATCAATGATGAAAGAGCATTTACAGGAACCTTGACTGATAACAGATATTGGCAGTTGGAAGTGACTTCACGATCATGAGATATCAAACATGTTTTATGATGTTTACTAGGTGAAGAGAGATAGGATATGAGAATGTACTGCACGGTCTGTGACCCAATTATTTCGTGTACTAATTCCCGTCATTCGAGGAAAGAGCGAAGAAAACCACAGAGAAATTAGGATGAGATTTCATCTTTTTTCAATTTATTTATACCACATATCTACAAATTTATAGTGGAATAAATTGATAGAGAGCAAAGAAAGATACACTATCTTCAATAAATATGTGAACGGACTATGGGACTGATATTCCAACTTACGGTATCGACGGATTTTCATAACCGCCTCTACTCCGTACTACGACTTCACAGATTCCAAACCGCGAATTTAACCACCCTGCCATCGCGGTTGGTTCGTCAAGACAGAAATAAATAGTCTGAGTAAGAGACGTTTAAAATGATCTGTAATTTTGAAAGTACATCAGAAGAAGAAAGTTCGACTGACACTAATTGTAACGTATTACGTTAATTGTGCGTTTTTTTTTTTCACACTGCAAACATTTTTTTATGAAAATCACAAAACCGACAGCGGTGGTCTAGTGGTAACGTCTTCGCTGCCGCGATCCCGCTGAGCGGTAGAGCGTGGGTTCAAACCCTGCTCGCCCGAAATAGGTGAGGTTTTCAGCTGGGGTTTCCATCACTTTCGCCAGACAACTTTTAGTTCGGTACCACAAGTTCCCTGACAACACAACATCACTTCTTCCCAATTCCCCTACCCAAATCCGACGGTTAGATGGAAGAGCGGATATGGCCTGAACCTCGCCAAAAAGCGTTAAATAAAAGTGATTTAGCATGATCTCATATTTGGGAACGCATGCGTTAGTGTCTCTGCTACAGCTTCAGTCGAGGAGATAAAGAGATAGAAACAAAATAAAAAGAGAATCGTGCATGAAGCAGCGCGAGGTCAAAGAGTGTCATTACTGCAGGAAAATGCCAGGAAGAAAAAGCTTGAAAAGAAAACTCCAATTATTTCTTTAAGCTCTGTAATCGAACAAAATATTAGAAGCTAAAAAAACCTTAGTTACAGCTATGTAAATTCAAGAAGTAGAACCAGGAAAAAGCAAACAGATACCAATATCTGTACGCACAAAAAATAATTATATCAATTCACTCAAACTTTTCATTCTATTACTATATTACCTAAGAAATGTAGATAGCACATACAGAAAATAAATTTAAACAATGGACTATACAAAATGCCTAAAAGTATAAATAGGGTGCTCATTATATAATTTTCTGAAAATTGTCTATACGTAAATATTATGAGCACTAGTCATTTATTTAGTATGCAAGTTTTTAGCATAAATAACTAGTTTATAAGTATGAGATGTATGTGCTCACAGGTTGTTTACCTCTGCAGGAATGCAAATCGATACTGTTTTGTTGTTTGCAATTTTCTGGTTAATAAAGTTAAAATTAAAGACTCTTTAGATCTCAAAAAATCTCAAAATACTGTTGAATGCTTTTCTTTTAGATATGTGAAACTATATTGCACATAAACTGACTACTTCTCTATTAAATTAGAGAGAAGACTTTAAAACTAAGTCCATTTATCTCAAAACTTGCGCTTATCTTTAACTTAATCGTGCTCAATTTATTGTCATGAGAGTCACTTGTCCTGCATTCCCAGACATTATTGGAAATATTACTCCCCTCTACTGTTTCCCTCTTTGTATAAATTAATTATGTGTCACTTCCTTCTGTGATCAGATGGTGGAACATAAAGTGAATTACAACACTAAATAAAAACCATTGTCATTATTATTATTAATTTCGTATTTCATTTCGCAACCCACCTTTCAGGCCTAAAAATACATTACTTGTTAAAAGGCAAGAAGAGCGGAAAACGACAAAATGAGTTAACTTCTCCGAGTAACAAAAACCCCATCCTTCATCTCACAACACACTTTAATCAACATTAATCATCTTTGTTGGAGAGTTTTTATCCAACTGATTAAAGTAAATTGAAGGCATGACACTTATATGGAGTGAGGAGTGTGATGTCATATGAGGTCATGAGGGATACAACGTCAGCTCTACTTCGCCGACTTCCCAGTAAGAGAGGAGAGCAGATACTGTTATGATCTCATGCTTCAAGAATACATCCAGTTACATGTTGATTTTTGTGCTTCTTATCACAACGTTATTACATTCAATAGTTTTATAAAAAATAACTCTAACAGGGGGTGATATATTTTTCAAAGATACGTAAATGTACTTGGGAATAACTCAGAGGTGTAAAATTATAGAAAAGTTCCAATTATTCTAGAATCTTTAGTAAAATTAACCAGAATGATTTGGTTATTCTATAATTAAACATTATTACGATTAATAACAGTCAATGGTTTCTAAGACAAAAATTAACTGAAACAGAATTTTCGGTATTGCAGATTCGTGTTCTCATATATTGTGCATAACTAGGTACTTTCTGAAGACAACAGTAGAATACAGACCAACATCGTAGACAATGATAGTGTAAGAATTCTAGTTAATAGTTCTGAGAGTCAATTTCGATTTTAGCGGCTTGACAGGGTAACGAGTCTTAAATAAATAAACAAACAAACTCAAAAATGCAGTTGCAAACTGCGCATGACCACGTGGGGGGCAATAAACTAAGTTACATTAATAAATAATATAAAATATTGTTTTCCGACGAAATATTTAACGATGTTAAGTACTTGTTATCATATACTTCCCAAAATGTTCGATAAAGAGAGAGGGTCTCACGGCATTACACGAAGTAAACATTCCAGTAAAAAATTTCTAAACAGAATTCAGTGTGAAAAATTCTACATACTTGATACATTTATTATATTTAGCTTTATTAGAGTTTAATCTTTAGTATTTTTATTACAATTCCAAAATAAAAATGTACATATTATGAACGATTGAGTACAGAAATCAATTTGTACTGTTTGATTGTTTGTTTAGGAAACAAATTGTTTTTAAAGAATTCATTGAAAGAAAGAAAGAATGTATTGTCCTTACGCTCAAAAGCAATAGATAGCAAGACACTGATATTACATTCCACATTGTGATTGACCAACTTAAAATCCACAAATAACCCTGAAGGCATCATAAATTTACTAGCTTTCTAACCTTGATCCCTCTTTTACAAATCGCAGGATCGTAAACAATTAAAATCACATAAAATGTTCGTTTAAAACGATGTCAAAGTGATAAATAAGTAATAAACATTCAGAAAAAGATGAAAGATAGATCTGATATTCTTTTACTCAACTGATCTGCATTATCTGCTCCACAGCATGTAAAACTAATTTCGCGTGATACGTTCTAATGATACATTACACTGCTTGTACTCATTGGCAAAGAACCAACATCGTGAGCTGCGCGTATTATGTAGCAGCACAAAACCAGATTGAAGAAGCTAGTTGCAACTTCCTGAAGCAGTTAAAACGTCAATAATTCCAGACCGCAGCACTTCGAGTTGCTTCCAACATCCAAGTTCGAATTAATAACAAGTAGATAGCGAACGTCTCAAGAATGGATTTAAGAGCGGTATCTTCCGCTCGCTAATGTTCTTACACATTACTCCAACAGTGTATTCTCTTTCCAGTCTCTATTTTTATGGTCTTTAGTAGATAAAGTTTACTGGTACAATCTCGGGAAAAACGCATGAAAAAGTGACGTCAAGAGTACCTTAAAAAGAATAGACTTATAAGATGATGGGCATCACAAGTTGATATTTTCGTAATAGCATTATAGTATATTAAAGAATGTATTCAATTTTTTAAGGTTACTAGATTATATACAGTAGACATTTCATACAAATTAATTTTATGCTTCGAAAAACTATGGATTCTATTCTACAATTCAACCACGTTGCGATAACTAAACGATTGTAGGAGACTGCCATACTTTTTTTCTAACGAATTACATTTTTTTCTTGAGAGTGTTCGTTTTCAAGTTAATTCTTGTAATTATTTGATTTTTTTTTTCGCATGTCAATTGACCATAAACATTATCAATAAAGATACAACGTTCTGAGTAAAAACAAGAAATGATAAAACAAAGTACTTTTATTTTGTTTACTTGCGTTCACACACGAGAAGACTTTTGCGTGAATTATAGTGTTCGAAACGAAAGAAAAGGAAGACCACGTGAAAGTCGAGGACCCAATGACAGACTCTTCCCCTCGATGAAGACACGCGTGAGTCTTAGTGTCAGCAAAATCCTAAGTTCCGTTCGGATGCTAAGTCGCTGTACCAACCGATTCGTAGGATCGATAGTAATTAATATGTCAAANCGGATGCTAAGTCGCTGTACCAACCGATTCGTAGGATCGATAGTAATTAATATGTCAAAGGGGATGGACAGATGGCTAAATCTCTAACCTTTGGCCTGGCTGACACTCCCTGGAGTTAGCTTTTCCACGGTCTGTAGTAGCCTTTGCGTGGGTGCCTCGGCATGCCGTCTGAAACGGGTGAAGCTACACTAGGTCACCTCCTGCAGCAGATATGATAACACCGCGCATTCGTTTCATTGGTTACATCTCATTACTTGTCTTTCACGGCGAAGACTGTAAATAGAGGATAACGAACAAAGTATACTAATACTTTCTTGAGAATCGTGCATTTTCTTGATTCGTTGCTCGTCGCTTCGTGTGGGCCCACCTCTTCCGCCATCGGTGGGCGGCACAGCGCCGTCGCAGCCTGCTTTGCCGAAAAAGGCGCCAGGGCGAGCGGCATTGCTTGAGCGAAAGCGATCGAGCTGTTGTTTCCGCACCGGAGTGATCGGCACCAACAGGTTCCTAGTACGCTTGGGTCTTGTCGGGTTCCTTTTTGAAATAATACCTCGCCATTTTCTTCCCACATCTCTTTCACGACTGGCTTGTTATGATATCTACAGAATATTAACAAATTTCATTTTAAATAATTTTAAAAGATCAGTTATTCAACAATCAATTTATCAATTATTTAAATCAGCGCTGACCATCTCATCGGGTCGGCGCGGGATGGATTTCGGCAAAATGTACCACGACAAATAAAACTATTGGGTCATATTTATTTATTTGTAACGCAATATTTTGATTCTCATCAACAATTTTATTATAATATCAATATTTGATATTATAATAAAATGTTTTCATATTGTTATGACAGTGTAATTGCAGACACAATTATCACTGGATCTGCCACATCAAAATATTGACAGTATAGATTAAAAATACAAATTTGGGCCCCTCAATTTTTGATGAAAAATTTGATGTAAAGTATACCATAACACGCCGGCCGTAAAGAAAGTTTAAGTTGTTTGGACAGCGCTGATTTAAATTATTCCGAAAATACTGCTAACGAATCGTAACTGTTAAAATCACTGAAAATTCGACATAAATAATAATAGTGCTGATGACACTGCCGTCCTACGCTAGAGCATAATTCATGTGATACTTAAATGTGCGTGCAGTACTTAATTAAGCATGCATGCATATTTGGATTCATGCACTTGACGTGATTCTTTATGAACTACTGCCTGTGAAGCTTTCTAAAAAAACAGCGAGGCGTTCACTGGAGATGGGAGCGGCTGGTGGGCGAATGAGACATTATGTAAGGAGAATATATAATGGGAGAGGACGCGATTGAAGCGAATGATATCACGAAGCCTCAGATGAGGCAGGTGCAGCGAGAGAATGTGGTGGTTGTTTTAATGTTAACGGAAGTGATTAGGTGGCAAACAAATTGAGATGGATTGCTGAAGTCACAAAAATTGTAATTGCAGACACCACGTCACGAGGCCATGAGGATACAAATCACTAGGATCTTGGGTTTAGAACTGAAACCAAGTGTACAAATGTAATACAGTGATTTGATATTCACAAAGACGTGCTCAAAACAGTCCCCCCTCGAAGAATTTAATATACGTTCTGTAGTCTGAGTAGAAGAGAAAGAAGACAAAAAAAATTCACGTAACAGTATATTTTTATAGTTGCTCTCACCTTTCACCCTCGAGGCGAGTCTCACTCCTCCAACCACAAGAATCCGACAGTGTCGTGAACAAGATGAAATATTAATAATAATAATAATANTTGTACGAAAGTAAATGTAACATCTATTTACCGGGAAACGAACAATACATAATCAGATCAGAGATTTTAATTTATTATTATTATTATTATTATTACATCTTGTTCACGACAAGATATGAATCGATGTATAGAAACACGTTTCTCATCGATTTTTTAAATGTTGCCTCAGTGACAAGAATTTGTTGTTGGGTTTATACAGACTTCTGCTAAGAAAAATGCTACGTTTCACCTTTCCCATGTCCCAATACAAATAAGAATATATTCTAATTCAAAGTAGTTTTTTCTAAGGCTGATCAAGAAGGGCAATGGCTTAGAACGGTTTTGTAGAAATCGATTAGATTGTTCTCGAAACAAGAGGCCTGAATAGAGGTGGAAGGCTGAACAAGTAAATGTAGGACACCGCGGTCATTCCACTGCCCAGTAAAGGCATATACATGCAAGACACGCCCCATTCAAATACGCCCATGTTGCTGAGACAAAATACTCATATTCCTGTGGTCCAAAATGAAGCACACATTCCGACTCAACCTTCATCGCATTCTATAGGAAATAGGCTTTCGATTATTATTCTGAGCGCAAATTCCATTACTTCTTCTCCCTTATCCAACCGGATTTTTTTTCAAAGGTTATACTTCAGTAAACAATGGAGAAACAGGTTGAAAATAGAAATCATCTATCACAGGTCCACCTTAATCACCCCCAAAAATTCCACTAGATTTTGAACCACCGTCTCCATGTGTGAAGCCAAATATTTATTTCGGGACGGCCAAGGTTCCCCACCAAAATGTATGTTAACTTTAAACTTGTGTCACACTAAGTACTTCCATTACAACTTAAAAAAGTTTGTCCGAGACTTCCCAACTCCATACATAATCTTCCCGTCAACTTGACTCTTTATTCCTGTGGACTGAAACATTTTCGTCACAAAATTGTTCGGTAAACTAAAATTTTATTTTAGTGTGGTATTTCATCCAGTGTAAGATTTCCATTACTATATCCTGGTGAAAGGGAGTTGCATTCTTTTGCACATGATCGATTCTTCTTTGGTTTTAGAATGGTAATTAAATTCTTTTTTTTTCTTGAGCCAACATCTATTTAAAGATATGTCTCATCGCCGTCTTATGTCAAAAGTAGAAATATTTAATATGAAAAAAAACTTGCATATATTTCTTCCGTGTACCCTACACGTTGGGAAGATTTGTGATAACTTTCGGTCAGGTGAAAATGGCGAGGAGTCGGGAATCGAACCCTGGAATTGGTCTGGGTGGAAATGGTGTACAGTTGTGAAAGGCGAACGGGTGGTGTAGTGGTTAACACCCCTGCGAACATTGCAGGAGTCCCGGGTTCGATTCCCGGCCATTTTCTCCTGATCGAAAGAAGAAGAAAAGTATTTACTTTTTTCGAAAAAAATATATTAATTTCGGCGCCCTCTCTTTCTCAAAAATTGTTTGAAATTTTTGTAATTAACCAAAAATTATTTTCTCACGTAAATTAAAGTACGATCCACCATTTCCTTTCATACTCCCTTCACAAGGAATTCATATCGTGTTTAGGTGGAACTATGACCGTAATAAAAGAACCCGTCAATTTTCAGAGAGCTCTTTGATTCCTCGTCATAGAAGAGAGCCGAGCTGTTTCAATTCCGTTCAGCGGAGGACGCTGTCATTACGCGTAGATCAACGCCGATGTCGCTCCACGTTCACCAACACAAGCGCTCAAACAAACGCTACACACTCGCATTCGCAATTAAGGGCAGCAGGTTTTGAAGACAATCGATTTTCCCGTGGCGCCTGCCACCAGACCGCGGACTGTATATGAGAGGCAGTATATTGCAGTCACAACAACTGCATTTTATTAGGCTGGTTCTCTTATAAGGAAATGGGCCTTATTGAGATGTTTTGCGGTTGACCTACACCGGAATAATGATTATGCTAGGGGTAACCAAACTTACGGAGAAAATTTCTATTCCAGTTCTCGAGAAAGACGGCGAAAATCCACTACTTACTTCACATTATTAAAATTCGCCTTTATATGAATATTTACGGAATATTAGCATCTCAACAATTGTTCTAGACCTGACCTATCTCCAGAGAATAGGAAAACTGATCATCTTCACTCGTTACTCGAAAAAGGAATTATTCAGCTCGTATACGAAATCCAGAAAGCTTGTCTTTGACTACAATGATATGAAAAGACGAGCCGAATCCCAATATTTAGTTGTAACTCGTCATGAATTTTTTGAAAGATATATAATTAGTTAACAGAGATTAAATGTGTATTGACTTCTCCCAACAAGATATAGTTATAACGCATATTAATTGCTTTATTAATTACCTATTTGACCTTGAAAAGGGTCGAAAATAAAGTTACTTTAAAATTGTAAAGATTACGAACTCCAAATTGTAATACTTTTTATCATGCCTTTGACCTTTGACATTTGGCCTTTGACATTAGTGCGTCCATAAGAAAATCGAAGCTGTTACTTTTTTAGGCCAAACACAAAAGAATTGTCCAAGCGAGCTGAATCGTTTTTTATAAATCTCATTACATACGAGGAACGTTCCTTGTAACAAAAGAACGCAATTCTACACGCGTCTGAAACAAAAATTATTTGGTATCCCAGCAACATACACGATGTGAATAAACAAAACTGAATAAACTTCTGGATGACAAAAGAACTTCTGGAATATTTTGTTCCAAGACAATACAGGAACGCAAGTCGTTAGAGCAGAAATAACATAAAAAGTGCTTGTTTAGTAGAAAAAAATAGTAATCGTAATTTACCTCACCCTTTCAGTATCTTCAAACAGACCCGTGCCATCCTCTGTGCAAAATAACATACGTTTAAATAATGCAATATAATAATGTTCCTCTATTGGTCTAGTATCTGGAGTATAATAATAAAATATAACCGGAACCATATATATCTAACCTGCTAGCTGAGCCGACAGACGTTGTCCTGTCCAAATTTCAATAAATTTGTTTGTGATCGTTTTGTGAATTTGTGTAAAGCTTCAGAATTTTCCGACTTTCTTTGTAATTGTCTTGAATTTTGTTCCTGAAAAAGTTTCCAGGATCATAACAAACAATACAAAAAATAAAAAGAATTATACATATCTATCGTTCGAATCGTGAGTTAGGAGAGGCAGTTCGTACAAAAATCCCATAGAAAAAAGCACTTTCAGTTTCTCCGAATTTTCCAATTTTCCGAGCAACTTTTCCCATTTTTCTTTCTCTAAAAACCTTATTCTGACTATTACGAACATATTTTTTAATTAGTCAAATCGGTCCACCTGTTCTCAAGTGATGCGCTTACCAACGAACAGCATTTAATTTTTATTTATATAGATTAATAAAACTGTCGGAGCGTAGGAAATCTGGTATATTAAGAAGCAATACATGATTTATTCATATTTAACTTTGATTCACCCTGTTTTGCGTTGGTACATTGACACTTCCTCACTAACGAAGACTAAAGCATATTATTTAATTTAGGGTGAAGGTGAGTAGAGTAGTGATGCAGTGTAGTGTCTAGTAGTGATTTAGTGGTATTTTGAATAGTGTAGTGCTAAACAAATAGTACCAAGGCAACACTACATTGTCTTATTAAGTAGCTAATTGCAATCCAGGTGATCATATACAGTTTATTGATGGCTGTTTTATCATAAATTCTTCCTTTTATTTTTGATTAATATTATAAATATTTTTATACAAATACATTAGTAAGCCTTGACTGGAACTGGACCTGTGAAAAGTTCGCTTGGGCGTTTTGTGTAGTATTATGTCACGCTGACATGACCTTTCTTTTTTTTTAAGATTTTGTAGAACCAGATGATTGACGTAATCATGGGATATTCCTCGGCTAACAAGTTGAAATCCGGGAAATAGTTTTGTAACACATTTTTTCTTCATGTAAATAACCCACGGTCGTAGAATAATGACGTAAGTTAATGATACAGCTAAACCTGACGTTTATAAAACTTTAGTAACCAGAATGATCTTTCCAATTTTCTTCTCTCCCTACATTATTCCAGAAGAGTCATAAATGGACTACAATGGCGGGAAAATAATTTGAAATGTAGCAGTGTCGTGTAAAGCGGATCTTAAAAAACCTTGGCCATTCAAAAGTAGCGAATTTCTATAAAACGAGTGTAGCACATACTTCAATGGCTGTTTATGACTTCTTTATCAGTCGACGACGTACTTCACTAACAGCAATAACTAGATATTAAAACAAAATAAATAAATAAAAATAGAATAACAAGAAGTAGATGAGATACACGAGGCATAAGCGTATACTGAAACACCAGCCATACACCTGTCACCGTGATTACTTAACACGTGAAACCAACGGAGCTAACCACAAATATTGTCTCCAATTGAAGACAAAAAAACTGTTTTTTAACATCTAAAAAATTCTCGAATAAAAAAATATATAGGCGTAGCAAACGTAAAAAATATCGAAAATAGTATTTCCCTAAAACATAACTAGTGATGAACTAAAAGAAATTTTGAAAAGATATAACTTCGTAAGTATATACTATTGGTAGTGAATACTTTCCTTTAAACGCACTTAATCAAAATAATTATAATTATGAGCAAAACGGGGTTATCTGCAACAAAACCGGATTTTTAAAAGGAGATTCAACGAAATCTACGTTTCTCATCACCAACAACACAACGTCCCATTTTATTCAGAATATTTTAATATAGAAGACTTGGAAGTGAGCTTGAAGTAGCAATGCTTCCACTGTACGTGAAGAGCGTATGTGAGTAGACCTAAATCAAAGCAACGAATTACGAGAGAAAGAAATGCTGAGTCAAGGTGAAACTGGCGGATGATGAATAAAACAACAGCTCTACATTGCTTCTTACATGTACTCATCGCCGTGTAACTTTGCATTACTCGAGAGCAATACGAGAAAAACGTTTCTACGAAAAAGTAAGCGCGATTACATTTAACACGCGTGTTTATCCTTCATACTTTCAGGGTTGATGGCGGAATACCTGTCTGAATAAGTAATATTCACGTCGTCCAGTAAAACCAACTTCAACATCAGAAAAGTTTAGGCTTAGTGTTGCGAATTTACTTCATATTGACAGCGTGATCCACTCTACGATTCTAAACTCTTCCTCTGTTTCATAGAGGACACATATTTCGAACGAACATGTCATAACAACTGTGTGACGTACTCTCCACCCACTTCATGCGAACGATACGAAAAATACAGATACAAACGCCGGAAAAAAGAAGTCTTCTTGAATATACATACGTAAAAAATGAAAGTGGGGGTTGTGCGTTATATGGGGTAGAGAGAATAAGATATTTAAGTCGAATGAAGATAACAGATTAGTAACTATATTCGTACTATATATATTCGTACTATATATATTCATACTATATATATATGTATTCGTACTATATTCGTACTATATTCGTATATAACTAGATTAGTAACTATATAGTAACTATATTAGTAACTTCGATTAGTAACTATAGACATTTAATAGATAGTAAAGAGAAATACATCGTCTTCGAGGAGTTTGTTAACAGAATTTGGATTATAAAGGAAGGAATAAAGATGGTTAGGTGATGACGAGTTATTGTTTGTAAACGATTTGAAGAATTAAAACGAAAAGAAAAATGCCATGGAATATACCGAGTTATAGGATGATACAAGTGTTAACAGGACACGGTGACATGAATATGTATTTAGAGAGGATTAAAATAGTGAGATTGGAAGAGTGGATGTGTGGTGATGGTGAAGAGTCAGTTGACCACGTATTATGGGATTGTGCGTTATATGGGGTAGAGAGAATAAGATATTTAAGTCGAATGAAGATAACAGATGTTCCTTCGACATTTAATAGATAGTGAAGAGAAATGCATCATCTTCGAGGAGTTTATCCGACAATGAATAGTTCTAAACAGACTTCAACGTGTGCCATTAATGACATTTTGAATTGAATTATTCATGGTTTAAATAAAAAAATAAAAGAATAAATAAATAGTCTATACAAAAGAGCAGTACTCAATTTACAGGTTGTGTGTGGTATTTCAAAGGACCGATTAATGTTTCGGTTAGTTCTTCAAAAGTGTATTTCGTATTATAATTAATTCTTGCGTTTAGGCTAAACCTTTTTGTATTTGCCTAAACACAAGAATTAATTACATTTCATTGGATTAGTTTGATGTAGACAGATTGTTCTTTATAAACAACAAAAGAATTTGTCATTCTGTCGTTTGATGCACTTATTGATGCAAAAGGCCTTTTCGAACGCATTGTGGTCATCTTTGTTGGGTCCTTTGGCTGAAAACCCTTTCAGTAGTCCCAGAACTGAAGACGGCCAAGACAGTCTATAGGTTTGTGAATTGTTATTTTTACGCCTTTCACTGAGCCATTAAGGTACTTAGCCGGATGCCGAAAAGGAGGAAAGGGCAGTGACAACCGCTAAGCCTATCCATTCATTGTGTTGTTGGTGGACCATTCCCCTGTTTTTTTTTTCGGGAAAGAGGGTAGGAATGTCCTTGAAGAATGCCTGCAGAAGCGTGTGACCAGTGCTTGCCTTTCCCTTTGTTTTTATACTATTTCTGTGAAAGTACATTTGTTCGCCATATCTGACCGGGACGAGGCACCTTAAGGATTGTAAGCTGTATTATGCCATTTCTGTGAAAGGGACTTGCTCGCCATGTGTACCGAGGCGAGGCCGGAAAAATCCCTAAAGAAAGAATGTTAATATGTTATGAATGGTGTATTATCGCCGAACGCAGAGACAATGACAGACCTGCGTTCCCAGGAAAGCTGAGGGGTGAACAAGACATTGGATTGCAAGTTGTGGCAGCGAAGGTGTGGTTACTTGCTGGTCACGTGACTTCCTCTTCTGTATATATTGGAAGGATTGAGGATCCTCGAGGACTTGTACGTGTGGGTTGAGTCCGCAAGATACTTGAGATGTGACCTGGCTAGTATTGGTCGCCAGATTACTTAAGAATTACTGAGGTAATTTAAATACATTTGCTACTAGTTGCGAGTGACGTAATTTGTAACAGTTCGTTATTCGGGAAAGCAACTTGTAATTTTGGAGGTTCGGATAATTTAGGTGGATTTCCGAATTAGTTGTCAACAACTGTATTCATATATGTGTGTAATTGATGCTTTCTGATAGCATTAACTGTGTAATGATAAATTTATACTTGTATCTATGATTTTGAGAGTTTGTTCAAGTTTGTAAATACTCAGATTACAATTTAACTTGTATTAAATGATTAATTATTGTTATTACACGTGTGTTTAATTGTCCGGGAAACTGGGCTGGTGGCAGCGAAAACCCTACCATAGGAATTATGGTATTTATGTGAATTCCGATCGTACCAAAATACCCACACCGCATCTGGGCTTGTGGTGTGTGGTTACAGCATCTAATGACAGAATGACAAAATCTTTTATTGCTTGTAATTACATTTCAAATAATGACAAAGAATATCCCGATCATTGAATTTCGTATTAATTTTTTGTCTCTAGATACTTAGCGCACGTAATATTTTAATTTAAAAAAACAGTCCACAAAATTGTGAATCGTCAATTTCCTGTAGAGAAAATGTTTTATTCAACAATTAGTAGATATAACTAGACTTTCTGATTGTGGGTCTCAATAAGTTTGCCTTTTGTTTTCGTTTTCAGAATTAAACTCACACGTATTAAATATTTACGTTGAAAGAATTCAATTTACAAAAACATCATATTAAAAGAGTTTTTCTCTTTTGTAGATAGAGGTGTATGTTTCATGATTATTCCAGTCATTTAAAAAATCACTATTACTGATTTCGTTGTTAGTATACACATGTCTGTCCTAACCATTGGTTTCTCGTGGTTCCTAACAGTGTTCCATGATTCGATTCTTGTAACACANGTGATCCACTCTACGATTCTAAACTCTTCCTCTGTTTCATAGAGGACACATATTTCGAACGAACATGTCATAACAACTGTGTGACGTACTCTCCACCCACTTCATGCGAACGATACGAAAAATACAGATACAAACGCCGGAAAAAAGAAGTCTTCTTGAATATACATACGTAAAAAATGAAAGTGGGGGTTGTGCGTTATATGGGGTAGAGAGAATAAGATATTTAAGTCGAATGAAGATAACAGATGTTCCTTCGANTTAGTAACTATATTCGTACTATATATATTCGTACTATATATATTCATACTATATATATATGTATTCGTACTATATTCGTACTATATTCGTATATAACTAGATTAGTAACTATATAGTAACTATATTAGTAACTTCGATTAGTAACTATAGACATTTAATAGATAGTAAAGAGAAATACATCGTCTTCGAGGAGTTTGTTAACAGAATTTGGATTATAAAGGAAGGAATAAAGATGGTTAGGTGATGACGAGTTATTGTTTGTAAACGATTTGAAGAATTAAAACGAAAAGAAAAATGCCATGGAATATACCGAGTTATAGGATGATACAAGTGTTAACAGGACACGGTGACATGAATATGTATTTAGAGAGGATTAAAATAGTGAGATTGGAAGAGTGGATGTGTGGTGATGGTGAAGAGTCAGTTGACCACGTATTATGGGATTGTGCGTTATATGGGGTAGAGAGAATAAGATATTTAAGTCGAATGAAGATAACAGATGTTCCTTCGACATTTAATAGATAGTGAAGAGAAATGCATCATCTTCGAGGAGTTTATCCGACAATGAATAGTTCTAAACAGACTTCAACGTGTGCTATTAATGACATTTTGAATTGAATTATTCATGGTTTAAATAAAAAAATAAAAGAATAAATAAATAGTCTATACAAAAGAGCAGTACTCAATTTACAGGTTGTGTGTGGTATTTCAAAGGACCGATTAATGTTTCGGTTAGTTCTTCAAAAGTGTATTTCGTATTATAATTAATTCTTGCGTTTAGGCTAAACCTTTTTGTATTTGCCTAAACACAAGAATTAATTACATTTCATTGGATTAGTTTGATGTAGACAGATTGTTCTTTATAAACAACAAAAGAATTTGTCATTCTGTCGTTTGATGCACTTATTGATGCAAAAGGCCTTTTCGAACGCATTGTGGTCATCTTTGTTGGGTCCTTTGGCTGAAAACCCTTTCAGTAGTCCCAGAACTGAAGACGGCCAAGACAGTCTATAGGTTTGTGAATTGTTATTTTTACGCCTTTCACTGAGCCATTAAGGTACTTAGCCGGATGCCGAAAAGGAGGAAAGGGCAGTGACAACCGCTAAGCCTATCCATTCATTGTGTTGTTGGTGGACCATTCCCCTGTTTTTTTCGGGAAAGAGGGTAGGAATGTCCTTGAAGAATGCCTGCAGAAGCGTGTGACCAGTGCTTGCCTTTCCCTTTGTTTTTATACTATTTCTGTGAAAGTACATTTGTTCGCCATATCTGACCGGGACGAGGCACCTTAAGGATTGTAAGCTGTATTATGCCATTTCTGTGAAAGGGACTTGCTCGCCATGTGTACCGAGGCGAGGCCGGAAAAATCCCTAAAGAAAGAATGTTAATATGTTATGAATGGTGTATTATCGCCGAACGCAGAGACAATGACAGACCTGCGTTCCCAGGAAAGCTGAGGGGTGAACAAGACATTGGATTGCAAGTTGTGGCAGCGAAGGTGTGGTTACTTGCTGGTCACGTGACTTCCTCTTCTGTATATATTGGAAGGATTGAGGATCCTCGAGGACTTGTACGTGTGGGTTGAGTCCGCAAGATACTTGAGATGTGACCTGGCTAGTATTGGTCGCCAGATTACTTAAGAATTACTGAGGTAATTTAAATACATTTGCTACTAGTTGCGAGTGACGTAATTTGTAACAGTTCGTTATTCGGGAAAGCAACTTGTAATTTTGGAGGTTCGGATAATTTAGGTGGATTTCCGAATTAGTTGTCAACAACTGTATTCATATATGTGTGTAATTGATGCTTTCTGATAGCATTAACTGTGTAATGATAAATTTATACTTGTATCTATGATTTTGAGAGTTTGTTCAAGTTTGTAAATACTCAGATTACAATTTAACTTGTATTAAATGATTAATTATTGTTATTACACGTGTGTTTAATTGTCCGGGAAACTGGGCTGGTGGCAGCGAAAACCCTACCATAGGAATTATGGTATTTATGTGAATTCCGATCGTACCAAAATACCCACACCGCATCTGGGCTTGTGGTGTGTGGTTACAGCATCTAATGACAGAATGACAAAATCTTTTATTGCTTGTAATTACATTTCAAATAATGACAAAGAATATCCCGATCATTGAATTTCGTATTAATTTTTTGTCTCTAGATACTTAGCGCACGTAATATTTTAATTTAAAAAAACAGTCCACAAAATTGTGAATCGTCAATTTCCTGTAGAGAAAATGTTTTATTCAACAATTAGTAGATATAACTAGACTTTCTGATTGTGGGTCTCAATAAGTTTGCCTTTTGTTTTCGTTTTCAGAATTAAACTCACACGTATTAAATATTTACGTTGAAAGAATTCAATTTACAAAAACATCATATTAAAAGAGTTTTTCTCTTTTGTAGATAGAGGTGTATGTTTCATGATTATTCCAGTCATTTAAAAAATCACTATTACTGATTTCGTTGTTAGTATACACATGTCTGTCCTAACCATTGGTTTCTCGTGGTTCCTAACAGTGTTCCATGATTCGATTCTTGTAACACACTTAAAAATACTATATAACTATTAAATCATATAAAAAGCATAAAATGATGTCAGTAAATAGTACTACAATAACAAATCACAAATAAATAAAATTACAATCATTAAATGTTCAAAAGAAAAGATCGACAAGTTGATACAAATGCAGGTATCCATTCATGGAGAGTAAATTCCACAGAATTGCACGCACAACTCACGGCTTTACTCAAGGGGCATTAGAAAGGCATGCAGGCAAAAGCCTCGCCATATATTGTACATAATTAATATTTCTGTAAATAAATCGCGAAATCGGAATTGATATCGTGGATATGACTTCTAAGGAAATTCCCTTTTTAAAATAGAAGTTAAATTTTGATACTTCTGGTATATAGCAACATAAATAGTGTAATTTACTGACATTAAAGAAAAAAATATAGGGAAAATGTCGTTGAATTACATATAATACGCCCACCTAATAACCACGCAAAACTCTTCCAAACCCCTCCTTAATAGGCGCTAATTACAACGCACAAACGCCTCCAGACGAGGCAATGCGTGAAAGCTGAACACACGGAACCGCCCCTTGTACGCCAAGGCGCGATCAATGCACGGCGTTTGTCAGAGAGCAGGTAATCTCGCACAATGAAACCGGAGGTGCCTCGTCTCAATTCACCCACGATGCGCATAAAGAGGCCGCAAATCCCGGAATTTGGAGCTAAGATTCGTTATATACGTAAGTTTAGTTTTATCTGTTCCCAACCTTGGCACGGTTGTGTACATAACGTACGCCCTTCCTGGCCACGGTTTTTCTCCGGTTTTCCTTCGGGTAGAGGCGGATTTTTTATGCAGGTTCTGCAGGCTCTTGCCAAGGGGTGGCGTCTACTGAAATAACAAATTTCGAATTTAGAGTCATTTTAAAGTTACGATTTATAAACAATATTTTCCGAATAACCTATCGTTTATAATAATATACTACTACTAGTGAAATTACGTTTTTGGCTTTAATTAAATACAAATTAGTTTGTATTTTGTTAATATTATAACTCGTACCGAACTACTTATATGCTTATTTTAGGAGCTGAAATGTTAAATCCGCCTCTGTCTTAGGGCCCTTGATTGGAATTGACGGGATGGTCCCTTGTATACTTCCGGAGAGTAAATTAGTTTATTGTCCTCCACGTGGTCGTACGCACTTTGTAACTGCTTTTTTGACAATACATTGATCTATTTATTAAAAACCCGGACAGAAGTATGAAAAATATTACCATTCATAATAATAAATAAGTTTAACTTATTATTACGTGTCATTAAATTAATAATAAATGAACAAACGTTTTCACAGAACGAAACATGCGTTTTTTAAACAAAATTAATTTCGTGATAACTTTCGGTGACAGGTGAAAATGGCGGCGAGCCGTGAATCGAACCCGGGACCCCGGTTTTTATCGCAGGGGTGTTAACCACTAAACCCGAACGCCTTCCACAAATGCATCATACTGAAAGTTATCACATATCTTCTCCGCGTGTAGGGTACACGAAAGAAATATTTACGTTACGAACCTTAACACGTAGGTACGTGTGAAACCAGTAATAAAGGGCCCACAGCATTGTGTGCCGCTTGGTTCACTTTATCTCCTGTGTGGGGATGTGTCTCAGGTCTTCCGGGGTTTAGGTCTGGGTGGAAATGGTGTACAGACAAATTTTTAAAAGTGTTCTTGTTCTTTTTACTTTTTGATGTTATTCCACTGAATTCTAAAAAATTAATTATTGCCTGCTAAAAAATTTTTATTGATGCCAATATTTTTGTAAACACAAGAAATGACTTTAATTTAGTAATTTTAAAACTGAAATGAAACACTTCATTAGTGATGTACCAGAATACGGTGTCAGTTGCATTATTTCTCATATTTGTTGCTTGTGGTTCGACTGTAAAGAAAAATGGAAGGAAACAGCATGTCTTTTTATGGTGATAAACAAATGAAACTTCTTTACTGTATTAAGACATTTACCTTTTATGTTTTCCCAAATATACTTTTGCAATTTGTGTTCGTAACTGCTTTTTTGACAATACATAAATTCTTTATTTCCATACTACATTATATGTTATGATATTCTGAGGATATGTGTGTTACTTATGAATCGAATTTTTAACATTTTCATTTATTTTCTTATTTTAATTTTATTCAGGCTTTCTAACGCGTACAATAAAGTTTCACTGTTTTCATATTATTTGAAAAAAAAATTAGAATATTAGCGTAGTAGTTTAAACAAATTATACTAACAAAAAAATCAAGGGTTTTTGGTCTTCTAAAACGATAATTTCATTCCTGACTTCTGAACATGTATAGTGTTCGCCGTGAAAGAAAAGTAATGAGATGTAACCAATACAGCGAAAGCCCGGTGTTGTCATATATCTGGTGCACGGAGGTGGCTCAGCGTAGATCCACACATTCCAGACGGCATGCTGTGGCACTCACAATCGCTATTAACCGTTGAAAAGCAAACTTTAAGCAGTGATCATTCAGTCAAAGGTTAGAGAAACAACCCCACTGTCCGTCACAGTTGGCATATCAATTTCTGTCGGTTCGACGAATCAACTGATGTAGGCGTTTAGCATCCAGACTTAAACTCCCTAAGATTCTGCTGACTATAAAAGCCATTACAGAGAGCGAGAGGAAGCAGCACTAGCATTGGCTCCTCCCTCATTCCTTTCCTTTCGCTGCAAGCGCTGTATATCACAGCTCTTATCATCTCGTCGTTGGTCTCTTAATTATTTCCCTACGTAGTGATGCAGGCTTCCACGGCTAACGCGATCAAGATTTAAATGTACTTTCGAGATATTAAGCCGCGTCGTCATTTTGTTAAAACTCAACGTTTTGTTGGCATTTGGAGCCGCCATCTTCAGGAGCTACTAAGAACTAAAGTCTCAGGAGTGGATACTGGGTGTATTATTTCCCTACGGATCAGGGGCGGATTCAGAGTTCTATTTGTTTGGACGGGGTGTCTAGAATACCAAATAAGAATATATTTAATTCAAACCCAAATTAAATAAAACAGTAATTTCATTTATGAACTCCACGAAACGAATGTAAAACGAAAAAAAATGTATTACTTGCATCAATATTTTAAAAACTTTTCGTTTCAAATAGAAAACCCGGGCCAGGATTGATTTCTATTCCGAAATCTCCTTTTAAACGAGAAAAAAAAAATTCGGACGTTTGTTAATATATTTCGCCTGTTAGTGCATTTATTCATCCGCATACAACTTTCCATCCTGATTACTCGTGTGTTTCTGTGAAATGGGAGTCTGGAGTGACGGAAAGCGATCTGATCCCCGTCTTTCGCTACAGTTGTTTGCGCTTGGTAGCCGTCAATTAAGTCTTGTTACCGCCTCGATGGCAGCTGGCGTTGAGAGTTCAGAAGGCTGTGCATCGATCAGTTGGCGACTCGGACGTCTTGCTACCCACAACAGCGGTAGGGGGATGGCCGCATTCTGGACAACTGTTGGTTCGGTGAACGAAAATACAGTTCCCTTCAATGCCCCATAATGATATTAATTTTCTGGTTTACAATTTATTATACATTACCATAAGTTATGCGTATCCTGTTTTATATTAAAGGATTAACATTCTCGAGAAGAAAATTACCCATCAGACTCGTGGTCGCATAGTCCCACTATGATATTTTTTACCGAAATAGTAAGTTAATCAATCCTGGCCCGGGTTTTCCTCCGGGTAACGGCGGATTTAACTTGGGCGTGAATGTCGTTAATACTTTTGTTTTATTAACATCGAATTTTTACTGCACTAATATCTAAAATTTATTTTGAATAATTAGTGGATAACAGTACGTATTCATTAAATCATTTATTTTGTAAATATTAAATCCGCCACTGCCCATGGGTCCTTGATCGAAATTGATGGGATGGTCCCTTGCTTGTTTCCGGAGAGTAACTTAGTTTATTGTCCCCCCACATGGTCATTCGCAGTTTGCAACTGCATTTTTGACAATAAAGTATATTTATTTACTTATCCTCATAATTACAAGAAAATTTTAAATTTTTTATTTGACATTAACACATTTTGACTCATTATCATCTTTATGACACGGAAGAGCAAAGAGTTTTAGTGTATTTTTTGTTTGTTTATTTGTTTAATAAGAGACAACAAACTTGTACTGGGAGTTTTCAATAACTTTGCAATAGCAGATTAATGACTGGAATATTTAGATAAAAACGCAATCTGGAGGATTTGTGCAATGAGCATTGCACAATATCACATTATGCAATTTTCAATACGCCTATTAGAATTTTCGCATGACAGCGACTCACACGAGAATTTCATAAATGAATGGAAACAAAGAAGCAAAATCCTACCGTGTGTTTACGACTTAACAGTTGTTTAGTATCCGTTATCATATGAGATGGATCAAGGAGACTGGAAGTATCAATACATCCAACTTGTATCGAGGCATCATTCACACTAATTGAAGAGCTTCAATTGTGATTTTTCATCCTACAGATGTGAGATTGTGTTAACATAATACACGAAATTAATATAATTGCTATAAGATATGAAAGAAAGAAATACTAAATAAAAACATAAATCACACTACATACATTCGCCCTTCACACTGTAGAACAAATAAAACACCTAGGTTCCTTAAAAATTATATACTCTTGGAGAGAATGTATCTTGAGTTAATGTCTTCGACCGGGTCATGTTAGAGCAAAGAATAAAATGGTTTCAAAATTATCACAATTGGCAAATCGTTCTTTTTTTGCCTCGGGTGGGCCGTATATAATAAGGATCAAAGATCTAGTGCCAAACTTAGCGGTTAAAGCTCTCATGAGTTTCTAAGACAGATTTATGCTACTAACTAATTGAAGTTATTGAACCGATCTTTTTTGTTGTAGATATTTATTATTAGAGTCATAACGTTTCGGCAGTAAATGTCCAAAAAAATACGTTCACCTGACGATGGCAGAAATATACTGCCAAAACGTGACTCTAATAATAAATAATTGTCTACAACAAAAAAGATCGGTTCAATAATTTCAATTTAATTATGATTACAGACGAGAATAGTGTGGAGAATAAAACTAGTTTCCACAATAAAACTGGATTAGATGATTATCGAGATTCTCCTGTAGAAGTCAGTGGCGAATCTATACCGTAATCAAAGGGGGGGGTGCTAATGGGGGAGCATTTTTATTTAATTATTATGGTTTTACAGCACAAATTTTATAAATATTTAACAATTATCAATCTGGTATTATTAATAACAATAATTATTATGTTAATTATAACAATTATAACTAATAACAGTTATTAATATGGTAACTCTTTCACAAATATGCCATTTATCAACTTCAATTTTATCTGTTAAGAGTTCAAGTACATAGATCCGCCACTGCTAGGAGGCAGAAGACGCAGACGTCATCCAATGGATCTCGGAAGAGTGAATGACCTTGACCGCGAGTAGCTTGTTACGTCACATAACAGTGTATCCTCCGCGCCAAACGCGACGATTGGCCTGAATCGCGTAAGGAGAGAAATCGGAATGAGAGTCCGCGTCAGTTTCTCTTTCGCGAGGCTTTGTACGACAACACTTGTTCCTACGTGGGAATCGTTGTCAACATGCGACTACTATTTGCTACAGAGCTCAGGACGTTCTTCAGTCACTTTTCACCATGAAGCAAACACGATCCAATCAGGAGAAATATTTTGTTTGCGACAAAATTTTAATATACTCAAATATAATTTGAGTACGAATCCAAAACTGTATATTATTCAGTAAGTACATAAAGCATATGGGACATCAGAAGGAAAAAATTATTTCAAAAACACACATTTTCATATAACAAATTAGGAGAGCTATTTCCACTCTTCAAAAAACTCCTATTTTTTTCCCATCATTCCATTACAGAACTTGGATACTATCGAAAAATCATTTTCAAGCATGTCCAGCAATACTTACATACTTGTTAAAATACTCTCCTAACTTTGTGATTCTGATTTAATAAAGATGAATTGGATGTCTCGCATTACAGACGAAACTAGTGTTTATTGTGTTCAATGGCAGATCTATGGGAGGGAGGCGGGATTAAGGAAGCTACACCCCCCCTCCACATTGGACCTGAACTCTTAACTGATAAAATTGAAGTGGAAGAATGGCATACTTTGTAAAACTGTTACCAGATTAATAATTGTTATTAGTTATAGTTGTTATTGTTATTAATGATACCTGATTAATAAAATTAATAATACCATATTGATCACTTTAATAAATTATTGTTATTAATAATACTAGATTGTTAAATATTTATTTGGTGCATTTTATTTAAAGGTAATGTTCATAAAATTTGTTGTAAAACCATAATTTTTAAACAAAAATGCTCCCCGGTGAGCCCCCACCCACTTAAATACGGCCTAGATCCGCCACTGGTTGTGTTTATATTTGAAATTGTTTTTTTTTAAGAATTGTAACATATGTATATTATTTTATTAATATAAGTCAAATTGAACTGTCTACAAAAAAGTCAGGTGGTTCTTCTTTACTATTTATATTAAGGAGACATCAGACATCATTAATAAAGATGAAATGTGTACATTACATTTCCTCAATTCCGATTTTACCTTCTTTGAGCTGGGAACAAAAGATTTTCTCTGGCGGTTGGTAACAAAAAATTCCATTCTTGAAGGGTATATTTCCAAGGAATTAAAATGATCCAATCCCAATATTTCTGTTTCCTGAAAAGTTTCAAATGTTGGAACAGACGCTTCTCAAATGGATTCATATGATGTTGGAATTTTCCATCTGCGTATCGACATTGCTCTCTTCTTTCAAAGGACTGACTTTCCATGACTCCAAATTGAAATGTTGGTAGCTTCTACCTATAATTGTTTTTTCTAAGATAATGTACTTTTTAAACAATTTACTACAAATTACATACACGTGAAGTTCTTCCCATTTTTTCATCCATTCGAGACAATAAGATCGTATGATCACGGTGATCTAAATTTATTTAAACATTTAAAAAATATTGTTTCAAAGAGGCGTAATAATTGATTATTTAAAATTAACCATTATTTAAACATAAACTCAAACACGTTATTTCAAGACTACGGTTACACAGAACAAATGAAGTATTCAAATATTTGAAAGGGAGGAGATCCAATTTAATTTTATATTATTTGACTCGCTTTGCTCGCAAGGGGTCTACCACCCTCCATACGTCAAGTCTTCCAACTTATCAAATTATTTCTTCACTTAACAGTTTCTATATTTAAGAACTTACTACCACCTACTACTTATCATATTCTCATTTGCATTCCCAACACTAAAAGCGAAAGAAAATTAGTTATCTGAACATAATTATGCTTTATATTATTATAATTAAGCTGAACATTGATTCGGTGAATTGAGAAGATCTCCACATTTCGATGTAATATTCGTTATAAAATTCATAATATTACGAATCATTTATAAAAAATAGAAGTTATGTATGCTAACCCCTTCTGGTGCATCGCAAACAGATGAGAAAATGTTAATATACTTATCCTCCATCATGTTTTTTACCTCAGAATTCGAACTGGTATAAGGTATTTTTGCGTTTTAGTCAAATATAAAGGAAACAATTTTTACACGCCAACGTTTATATGATATCGTCAAGCGGAAAAGCTAGCCAGATGACTCGCGAAGTGATAAAGCTATTTTCATACTGAAGCATTATTAAAAATATTTCCAAAATACTTCCGGATCCATTAGAAAAACTCAAAATTTCCAACGAAAGATCCACCAGAACGCATCACAGAAAGCGAATCAGTGTTGAAATCACATATTTAAATCTCAACCCGGCATCTTTTCTCTCCTACCGTAAATTACCGTGCATTTTACCTTAACCGAAAGCAGTAGTGTAGTGGTAACGTCTTCGCTTCCACGATCCCGCTGAGCGGTAGAGCGTGTGTTCAAACCCTGCTCGACCGAACTAGGTGAGGTTTTCAACTGGAGTTTCCCTCACCCACTCC
>NNCF01132964.1:213153-223838 GCA_002313205.1 Laupala kohalensis
AGAGAGAGAGAGAGAGAGAGAGCGAGCATAATAAACACTGTTAAAGAATGATGAAAGATGTGAAATGTGTTTAAATGAATGAAGTTGCTCCCTAACATAAACATTATTTCTTTACGCCAACATTTTATAATATCAGTAAATGTGATAATCGAGGATAAATATGACACGCGAATAAAAAATGAGACATTAATATATTACAAGAGCTTAATAAATGTCTAATAACGGTTTAGTTACAGAAGCATATGGATATAAAAGAATATGTTACCAGGTACATCACATGTCGACAATGAGTTCAAAACATGCTATTTCCGCAGCCGCTTTCAAACAGTGGGATCTCGTGGTTATTTCAGATTCACCTGGAAGATAATTTTTGATTTACGACACCTCCTTAGAGAAATGTGTAATACGATTCTTATTCACGTTATTATCATTTCATCGCGCTCCGTGTATAATAGAATATCTCAATTATTCAATCTTAATACATGTAAATCACAACCAGACAATGATGGCTTCCCAAAAACCTAACTTACTGGATAGGCGAGTTAATTAAGTTCCAGTGAAAAGTTTCCACAGGTATAAACTTTTGTATGTGCGTAAAAGAGTAAAAGTCCAATACTACAGAGGAAAGTCTCTTATCTCAGCCGAGCAGATTAAACTCAAATAATTACTTACATTATGAACAGTCGGTGAGAAAAAAAATGTAAAAATATTTTTTGTTTTCTTCTTCAGAAATTTAGGTTTTTAATCAACGATAAGAAAGAACATCAAATAAAATCAGCATAAAAAACAACATAAAATATCAGCATAACATAAAATAACGATTCACTGACATTTATGCACACGTCCAGATAGATTAAACTAATATTCTGTATGATAATATGAACGTTTACTTTAATTTACCACGCTATTTTATTTACCTGGATAATAGGCCAGATAGTAAATTATGAACTCGCAAAAAATCCATTATAATTTCTTATATACAAAAGTATTATAAAAGAAGTAATTCATGGTTACATGTAAGAGTACGAAATAAAAAATGTACCTTCCGCAAGCATCGGAGAAACATGATTGGGTTTATGGTTTTTTTAAAATCCTAATACAAGTGTCGACTTCACAAAGCTAACTAGTGGTGCAACACCATTGCACAAACTTTCTCATACATTTCTCCGTTTGTAGCATAGAGTGAGAAAAAAATCTATAGTGAAAGGGTTATTTCTGGCGTGGTCCTCTATATTTTGGTCATCTTCCAGTACTCTATTCATGCTCAAAGTCGCCAGTTGAACTTATTACTGTATTTTACTTGAAATTTGAAAGTAAAATAAATATTCAGAATATTATTTCCAAACATATAGCGCCATTTACTATATTTATAAAAGTGTTATGTAAATGAAATTTGGTTTTAGACAGAAATTGATGAATTTTCGTGTCTGCAGTGCGTTTGCTGTCCTCGCATTTATTTTATCATTATCGTATCTTTCATTTCAGTTTACGAAAAGTGTATTCTACGTCTGCTTGGTCCGTTTACACGTCTAAATATTATTTAAGCGACTTGAAACAGTAAACAAATGCGTAATGTAGCAGACAGAAGTTATTTTACTGCGTCTATACCAAACTTTTGTGCGAAATACCACTAATACAGATGTAATGCATACTAATTGTACTTTACGTACAGAAAATTTAAGTAAAATGGTTGGAGATGTTTTTGAGAAATATTCGAAAGAGTATTTTGACCTTCATGTGAAGTGCCCTTTGTGTTCAAGTAAAAAGGAAATTGAAAGCTCGTGCACATGTCAGTAGTAAATTCTACCCTAAATACGAAAAATGAAAAAAAAAATATTTTACCATTCCGTCAGGAGTGCTGCGCACGGACGGACGGACGTCCAGTCAAAAACAACTTTTTTCGGAATCAGGGGTGTCCAAACTGATATTTTAACAAAAAATCTCGTTAAAAGCCAACGAAATGCAACTAAAAGCAAATGAAATTTGGAACGCAATCGTCATACGTTTTGCATACATTACGCGACATTTTAAAGAATAATTGAACAAAATCAGGAAAAAACTGTTCTACCGGAAGCGTCAGACAGAAGCGTGACTGAAAATATGATTCTCGTCAAACAAAAAGTGAAACGATTTATTATCAAGTTTTAAATTCACAAAATAATTAGCCTCGTCCGACAGAAAAAAAATAATAGTGCAAATTAATTAAAACTACTTAGGCGATTGGTTAATTACGACAGACAAGAAAGAGAAGTTTACAAAAAGTTAGCTAGGGATATCCATTTGTGTCTTCTTTGGATCATAAATACCGATATGTTCTAAGCGAGATCTGAGTGTATCCTTATACTTCGACGTAATATTTACAAATCATGATGCCAGAGGAGATTCTCACGACCAGCCCTCAGGACCCATTTAACACTGCTTCGCTAACAAGAAGGGGCCCAGCACGACTCCTCTAATTTATATGACCTTCCAGAGCTCACTTCAATTCGAGTCTCATCACATGATGTATTTATATAAGGTAAAGAAAATTGTTTACATTAGAATGAAAGGATATCGAGAAGATATTAATATGCAGTAGAAGTGCGTATCAAATACATTTTTATTATTTTTCAAAATAATTTTTTTAAACTGAGTCAAAATTCTGGAACGGGACAAAAATTCGTACTCCAATCGTTTTCGACGAAATTCTAATGATCCTTCTATCAGGTTTTAATGGCGCCAGCAAGTACCTTATAATTTGAGCAACTGCTTTAGGTACAGTCGTGTTCTGTGAAATTTCCTTTTTAACAAAGTGGCTACCTCAAAAATGATTATTTTAAAAAAATGTGTATCAAAGTCACCAACAGAATGCATTTATCGTGCCTCAATTGCGTCTAATATTTTCCTCGTATGTCCACTTGACATTTTAAACGGAAAGATTCCCATGTTCTACGTTCATACACATGTCTTCGTAATTACGAGGAAAATATTAGACACAATTACAATTCGACGAATTGGATATTGTGGAAAATATGTTCTCGTGAGCTGTGACTGCTATATGGGATGTTACATATTTCGGGCTAAAGCCCCACACCCCTCCAAATGAATTAAAATTTAAAATTTTAATGACTAAAAAAATATAGAACACATACGTACTTGCATCGCGAAAAAAATATATTCTTACGGAATCGTAAGTTATCTTAAATACAGTGGCGGTGATTAGGGGTGGCGTGGAGGGGCAGTCCCTCCCCCCACACATTTTTTTAAGAAAATATAATTTCACTTTAACTGTCTCAAACTGGGAATTATAAAAAAACACCATCCTTGATATGGTATTCACCAATTGTCTTTTCTTTGATTTATTTCATTATTTAAAACATACTTAGTGGAAATATGCAGAAAATGTCAATATTTTTAATATTTCATGGCTTCTTCACAAATCTTCAGATTAGTATTAGTATTAGCATAAGAGGACCGTAAACAAGAACGGAAAAAGTAGAGTAATAGTTTTAGTTTCTCCATAAGAACCCATGGTAATTAAAATTAAATAATTCAAAATTTTGCGGCGTAAGGCGATAAAAATTCATCGGCACTGGATAGTTTTATTTAACATTTATTTAATATAGTTTTATTTAATATTTACTATTTATAAACAATACTTTCCGAATAATCTATAGTTTGGTAATAATACGTACTTGTGAAATGACTTTTTTGTGTTTTATTAAATACAACATTTGTTGGTCTTATGTTAATTTTATAACATGTACCGAACTATTTTGATTGTTAGGAGCGTGATGAAACGTTATATCCGCCTCTGCCTTGGGGCCCTTGATCGGAATTGATGGGATGGTCCCTTGCTGGCCTCCGAAAAGTAAATTAGTTTATTGTACTCCACGCGATCATACGCAGTTTGTACTGCTTTTTTGATAAGAAAGTTTATTATTATTATTATAAATTTTTGGTAGTACTTTAGCATAGTCGCTCTGTGAGATATTATACCTTAAGTACGAACTTTAGTACTGAGTTCTGAATGGGGATTATTTATTGGCCACCCACAACCAGCCACGCGAAGAGAAAACGGTAATAGCTCCAACACGTCGTGACGTCACTAAGGTCAGGGCAGCGACTTCGTTGGATGTATAGAGGCGCGTCTAGCCAGCATTTAGCTTCACGCCAATGTCAAAACATTGTTATGCAACGAAGCCATTGAATCTCAATAATACGCTCGTAAAAACTGGTTTTCGCATCCTTCACTGCGGTTTATCTTACTTGTACGAGTATTATATTAATATTGTACATGAATATTATAAAGAGTTTTATCGTCCGAATCGTAAGGGAGAACCGGTTTAAGAGCGTTATTTTTCATGGATTGCAATTATTCAGATATGTTCTTGAATGTGAATTCAAACCGAATAATACTTGGGTTCTGCATTTTGAATCCTTCTATTATTATTATGGCCAAACTTTAGCAGTTGGTCCAACAAGGGTTCGAAAAAATAATTAATGTCATAATACTACAAATATTATTGCGGTTCCGAAAATATAAGCCGTATTCTTCGCTCTTCATATTTACGGTAATTATAAAGAAATATTGTTCCGCACTATTTTCTTCTCTCCGCCACCGTTTATGTTAGTATGTTAGGGTATGTTAATTATAATATGGTTCGCGACAGCGAGCCATGAACAATTATAAACAATTGTTCGGTCACAGTCGGCGATGTTAGGTTTGTTAGACCCGGCGATTTAGGTTTAAGAATCGCTTGTATGTGTGAAGATGGAGGCGATGGTGGAGGTAGCAGCACTCGCTGAAGGATATACGAAGAATAAGGTTATTTTTTTACGGCTTTGGACCGGAAGGTAGAGTTGGTCCATTATTATTATTATTATTATTACTATTATCATAAATATCTTAAACATAACAATAATGTGGATTTGGTGGCGATGTTACAGCTTTTCCCTTTCCAACACCTTCAGAGAATACATTTGCATTTAATAATAGATTTTTACGTATAAAAAAACAAGAAGACAAGATAAGGTAGCAGAGAGAGAAGACAAGAATTCATTAACTTTTCACCACGTGTCATTGCGCCTTCGAAAGTTCGAATAGTATTAAAGCAGAGACGTTTCTTGAAATATTGCTGATACTATGGTGACGTTTTCCCCCTAAATTTGGCCACCTTGATCGAGTAAGCACGGGGGATTGTATGATTCCAGCGTCCGAAAAATTAGGAGAACTCATTTGGAAGAATTTAACACACGTTCACTGGCTAGAGATTGAAAAAGGAAGTAGACTTAAGATGTGATTTCATTACGACTTATTTCATGAAGAAAAAGGAGAGATAGGAAATTGTTTCTATCATTTAGCCTTATCCAACCACTTCCTTGTAGGACTGACTCAAGTGATAGTATCGTTTTAGTCATAAAACAACCCGAAAGCAGGCACCCAACCTTCTGTAGTCCTTCAGCGACGGTAAAAGGTTATTGTATGTCATGGTACATTACGCTAAATATTATATATCTCCTTTATGTAGAAATTTTATAGAAATTGATTCGCTACCGCTTTTTGTTTGACAATGCTTTGAAAAGGAAAATATAATTTTACTACTTTAGATAACTCATAATAAGTGTTATTTAAATATAAATACACACTATAATAGATATGTAATGTTGCTTTATTGATACAATGCTAATATAATATTTAAACATTCAATTCATGAGAAAAATATGATTAAAATGGCGGAATATTTATTCAATGTTATATCGAAAAAAATAATTCAGTATGTTGTACTCTGAGGACAAGAAACCTTCAGAACTTCAGGATTTAAATCTAATGTTCCTGGTACAGAACTCATATTTCATTTCGGCGTAGGCTCATGTTATATTCTTACATAGCACGAAGTATGTATAGAAAGCTCTGTACTCCGGTTTTCCGGCACTTCGATAGTAAGAGATTCAATGACCCCCCAACTCACTTGAGGATATTAAATTCATTTATGGTCTTCCATTCGCGTCTTTCGTCAGAGATTTTTGCAATGAATTAATTTTACATCTAAATTCTAATTCCACGAAGTACGTATTTTCTAAATATTTAAATAAGATTCGTAATTGCAATATTTCATGACTTTTAGTTAGGATCAATGGCAATCCTTGACTACATATTATTGCGACGGGATCTAGAGTTTTGGCCATTAAAACATTCGTCAGATTGCCATAGTTTCAACTTTCATAAAGTCCCACTTACAAATGTAAATGTCAAAATACGGCAACCACTGACACAAAACACTTCAGCATCCCACTAAGCATATTGCTCAGATGCTANATATTGCGTTCTCGAGTTACGGAGTTCACATGTATGCACATCTTAAAAAGAATGCATTCAGATTCACAGTGGTCTGAAACCTGGCAATTCATTGAAACGACGTGAAATCTTTCAACAACTACCTCTCTTGTTACCCCGTCCCTTTCAACGAACAAGAAAATTAAAATAAATTACTATATAATGCTACATCGTACACTAAATTGTTGCACGTGCTGAGTAAAGCACTCGAAATCAAGTTAGGAAGTTTCCCAAAAAGTTCATAAGCAAATGCTAAAACCTTTGTATAATATAAAGGATCAAAATATAAAGAAATTTTTTAAAACAAAAAAATATACACTCTTCTTTTTCCTAGATTGTAGAAGATACCTTTCCCACTATTCACAGTTTTTACCAATCCGGTTTTTAAGTATACGTACGTAAAAAGGTACGCGGAAAGTTACAGGAATCGCTACACAGCGCTAATCTGTGAATTCTCCGTGGAGGGGAGTGAGAAGCGCACTTGACAATCACGTTCACCGTTCCGCGCGTGCACTCGTTCCACTCCGCACGTCACGGAATAAGGTTCGAGTGATGCGAACGGTGTATGCAGCAATGCATCTGTCATCGACTGGCGATAAGCGGGGAATGCGAAGTAACCACACTCGTCACGGTGACACGAATTCTGGCTCCAAAGAATCGCAGGTTGTTGTCGTGGCTCATAAAGAGGAAATTTATCATTCCATCTCCCATGATTATCTACAAAATTAATATTAAATCCACTGTACCTACCTATTCTCCCCCTCTTTCTACCACACGAAAATTATAAATAAAGTATTATAAATAAGGTAGTATGACCTAAATTGTTGTGTACACAATAAAGTACTCAATATCAATAATGCATCTATTTCTCCCGTTTACCTACACGCGCCGGAGATTTGTGATAACTTTCAGTCAGTGGAAAATGGTGACGCGCAGGGAATCGGACCCGGGACTCCTGCTTTTACACGGATGAAATACATGCATAACCAACCTTACCACGTAGGTACGTGTGAAACCAGTACTTAAGCGCACACAGCATTGTGTGCCACCTGGTCCACTTAGGTCCAATATAGGGATGTGACTCAGGTCTTCCGGGGCTTAGGTTCGGATGGAAATGGTGTACGGTTGTGGAAGGAGAACGGGTGGTGTAGTGGTTAAAACCCCAGCAACCAAAGTCCCGCGTTCGAATCCAGGCTTGTCGCCATTTTCACCTGGCAGAAAGTTATCACTCAATATTAAGTTTGAAAGTTTCCTCAAAAGTTCCCGTAAATATTAGAACCTCTGTAAGGCCCAAAGGACGATCGGAAAGCAACAAAAAAAAGTATTTTATCAGTGTCGCAATTAATAGCGCGGAGGAATTTAATTTATTTATCACCGCGAACACAGCGTGTGGTCACGTGAGAGAAAATGGTTCTGCTTCAGGAGTGAAAAGTAATGTTCACAACATTATCTTCAATTCACGAATTTTGAACATTCACTGGAGAAAAAGAAAAAAAAATTGTTGGGACCATTCGCTATCGTATATTACAGAAAAACTCACAGGGATTGAAACGTTTTATGGACTAAAACGAAGACTCGCGTACAATCCTTAATAATAATTTTCTAATATTAAAAATATAGTAAAACGACCCTACTCAGAAAATGCGATCAGCTTAGATAATTTTTTATCCCAATTCTTTCGACAGAATCTGTACAGCCGCATACGCGGAAAATTCTAGAAATATACTCTAGCAACAGGATTTATATGGTCATTGAACCAAAGGAATCTGAGATCAAGAAGACAGTTACATAAACTGAAGTAACCTCAATTCCGACAAGATGCACACGCATGAAAAGAAGAGTAGTATCTGTCGGGAACACTTCATACACCGAAGTTCGTGATGTAATGGGATTGACGATGGCACGATATCCACAACTTTATTCTCGACATAATTCCATACATGTCTAAGCACATTCACGATCTCGTATATAGAACATAGATTTCGATCAATCATAATAGATAAATCTGACAAAATAATCTAAATGTATCGAGTTATTTTAGGATCTTGACGTGTTTGCGAACGAACTCCTACCAGATGCGAAGCACAAATCTATGTAGTCATGAATCAATGCCCTAGAATGAAGTTAGTAGTCTAGACTGGTATGTGTAATGCATCAGCAAGAAAGAGAAAATTGTTGAAAATTAGTTTAAAAAATAAAAACGTACAAAAGAGGTTTGCAGACAATGTAATTGTTTCGGTATAGCAATTCTTTTTTGTATGGCAAAAGCAATGACCACACCCCCAATTTTTAAAGTATAATCGACATCACAGAACTGCAACATACGTTCGCAGGAACAGAAAAAGCCATACCTCAATTCTTAAAGGAAACACATTTTGAAATTTACTTCATCTCCCGCTATTCTCCCATCATAAAGTCCATAGTTTCTGGACAGGGATGGGATCGTAACCTAATATTTGAAATATGAACTATTAATTTTATAATCGGTTTTACAACACAAATTGCATTGAAATAGTTGTTGGCACGTGAAGTATGTGAAGTCACAATAAACTTAGAAGAAATCCACGATTATTTTGAAATTTACTACACATTTACTTTAAAAATGAAATACTGGGTTGTTGTCCTTTCGTTTTATTACCTCTATCATCATCATACGCATTAACATGCAAATGAACGCAAAAATTTTCCGTTTTTTTTTTGTGTGTGTACCTGGACAGAGCTAATCATACAATTAAGTATCGTTCTTTACGAGCATTAAAGAAGAGCATCTTGTAGAGAGTTAAAAGCCGCGTTGACTATTTCCTGTCGTGTCATCTTTCGCCTTTTCCTTTCCGAGATAACAGCATTCAAAAATTTATCAAGAAAAGAAGACACTCGACTCATTTGTTTGAAAGGATTGTTACTTGACTATTGAGTCCTAACTATGACACTCATAACTCTATCACTTGAGTCCTAAGCCCTGACGCGCCTTGATCATGCTGGTAATCTGTGGTAGTATATTTGGAGAGAATTATGCCTGAAGTACCTAATGCTCCATTGTGTAATATCTTATTCCATTCAAATCTGTTCTTATTACGTATTTACATTGTTATTGTTAAACATGAAACTCGCCTACAACTAGCAGATAGGAGAAAGAATTATCTGCAATATTATCCAAGTAATTAAAATAGTATTGCCTAATAAAAGTTAGATTATCGTTCAGAATGTTAATCTCATTCGGTCTAGCTAGTTAAGTGCATTACTTTGATTTACCTTAGAAAAAACAACACACCAATTACTACTACAATAAACGCTCATTGTATAATCAAAATAAATAAATAATTACAGACTTATGATGGACTAATACTATATATTTGGGTACTTTCTGCGTTTTTGTAAATAAATGTATGTCAAAAAAGCAGTACAAACTATGTATGATCACGTGGAGGACAATAAACTAATTTACTCTCCGGAAGCAAGCAAGGAACCATCCCATCAATTCCGGTCAAGAGCCCTAAGACAGAGGCGGATTCAAAAATTTCAGCAAAAATTCCTAAATAATATAAAAAGTTAGCTACATGTTATAATACTAATAGAATATCAACATGTTTGTAATTTAAAACAAAAAAATTATTTTACCTGTACGAATTATTATCGAACTATAGATTATTTTGAGTATAGAGTTTATAAATCATAAGAATTGAAATAACACTAAATTCACGATTTCTTGTTTCAATAAACGTGCCCCTAGACAAAGACCTGGAGAACCTGTATTAGAAATCAGCCTCTACCCGAAGGAAAACCGGAGCAAAACCCGGGCCAGGATGGGGTTACAGAATTAATCTACACAACCGTGACAAAGTTGGGTTGGTGCCAAGTGCCAAACATATTTTGTGTTTATACTTACTTTTAATATTATTCAATTGTTGTTATCTTTTTTTGTTATAATTTGTAACACCTGACAACGACTTCCACATCAAGGCGAAACGTTGTGTACTTATCATCACAAAATGTACAGTCATCACAATGTCGAAGTCTTTATTTATATATTTCAATATACCACTTAATTAATAAAACGCAAAAGCAGTTAATGTATATGCCATTAACTGCTTTTGCGTTTTATTAAGCACAGTAATTGGTACTCTCGTGTTAATATGACAGTGAAAAAACTTCACACAGGTCTACCAGTATTTCTATAACATGGAAGAAAAATCAGCTTCTGCGTACTGGTCACTAGTTTACCTTATACACGTCACGGACACTTTGTAACCCCATATATCTTTCCCCTAAAGGGACGCTGGTTCAAACCCGGTCCGATCCAAGTAGAATCCGAGATGGTGGACGAAGCGGAGTTCGCGGCAGGTTTTTTACTCGGGGTTTTCCCGTTTCC
>NNCF01132964.1:224034-282194 GCA_002313205.1 Laupala kohalensis
ATGAAGTGGGAAAAGGCTGGGTTAAAGAAGATATCATATCCCTAAAGGTACTTGCTCTATTCTAGTTCGTAGATGAAGGGTCCTGGAATAGGGTGGATCCACCGACCAGAACTCACATATTTGCACAAATTTGCATAAATCAAGTCTCCAAGGCATCCAAGTCGATTGGGAGAGAATTCTAATAATACACCGCTCTACAGAACAGCGTGAAGTATTCCACCAATGAGTCAATTGGTTCTCACATAAAAATGAACCTGATTGTGTATAATTATTCGTAATATTTAAATTATTATCGAATTGTAACATTTTTTTTTTCTATTCTTTCATTATGAACATAGAACTGCCCTAAAAATACTTCGGGAAAAAGTGTTACCAATTTATATATTTAACGTCTGAGTCTATTCAATGTAGATTAAGACGACCGTATAACGATGGTATTTTAGTAGTTCTAGTAGTTTCAGTTCAAGCTTAAGTCACTTCGGTTATATGCGGCTTTAAAACAAGCCAGGTCATTGCTTTGGAAGCAAACTAGGATGACGGACTTCTTGCATTATCGTAAACAGAATGGAAAAATGGGAGTAGTAAAGTGCAATAGGACGGGGGGAATTTGTAGATAAAGCAGAAAATACTAAAATAACTTTTTCTCAATTTTAATGTATGGAAATAATTGTAACATTTTATGTAATAAATATTTGTAGTATTACTTTATTTTTAAACGTGCTACAACACATTTTGGTTTCTCTCTGAATAACGATTACGATCTCTCTCTAACGATAATAATGCCAGGTCCCATGGATATCGTTGCAGAGAGGGTGGTATGTAATATATTTTGATGAAGAAACTGATCCGGATATTCCGTAGATTTTGAAAAACGAGAATCTATATTGTTGCCCAGCATATTTTCGGTAAATTTGATCCGATAAAAAAGTATTTGGTGAGAAAAAACATCGCGGTATACAATAGAGTTACGTACATTCAAACAACACTTGACATCCTCCTCTCCGTAATAAACCTGGCTACACCTGCCCCCCCTCCACACCTACTGTGGTGTTGTGACGTCGATATACGGGAGGAGAGTGCACTCCGACGAGGGTGAACAGTGCAACCAACACGAGGTCGATAAGTGCGTGGCGTCTATTCCTTCCCCCTCCCACCACTCCCTACGTTCATCTCTTTGACGCGTCTCACACGCAACAATGGCGAAAGAACTGAAGGTGCAAACGAACACTAGTGGTGCAAAACCATTGCACATACTTTCTCCGTCTGCAGCATAGAGGTAGAAAAAATTCTATAGTGAAAGTGACATTTTTGGCGTGTGGTCCTCTATATTTTGGTCGTCTTCCAGTGTTCTATTCATGCTCCAAGTCGCTCGACGAACTGATTACTGTCTTTTATTTGAAAATAGGACGTAAAATAAACATTCAGAATATTATTTCAATACGTGTAGCGACATATCAGACTAATAAATATCCTAAAATTGTTATGTAAATGTAATTTCGTTGTAGACACAAATTGATGTATTTTCGTATTTGTAGTGCGTTTGTTGTCGTCCTATGTATTTTTTCATTATCATATCTTTCATTTCAGTTCAGGAAAAGTGTATTCTACGTCTGCTTGGTCCATTTACATTGCTAAATATTATTCAAGTTTCTTGAAAAAGTAAACTATTGTGTAAGTGTAGCAGATAGAAATTATTTTACTGCGTCTACACCAAACTTTCGAGCGAAATACTGCTAATGCTGATGTAAAGCATACTAATTGTACCTTACGTACAGAAAATTTAAGTAAAATGGTTGAAGCTGTTTTTGAGAAATATTCCAAAGAGTACCTTCATGTGAAGTACCCTTTGTTTTAAAACAAAATCAGAGCACGTGCATCTACAACAAGTAAATTCTACCGTAAATACGAAATTTGCATTAAATTGATTCACCTGTTTATTAAGAATCGCTGCGCACAGACGGATAGACGTTATGCCAAAAACCACGTTTTCTGAATCAGGGATAACCAAATCGGATATTTCCGTCGATATGTCTCATTCGAATCTTTTCACGATTACAAAACTGTATATATACTACGTATTTGAGAAAGTAAAAATGAAAATGTACAGGAAGAAAAGTAGTAATTATTGTGGCACTATATGTGGTCAGTTGGACGCGGAGGTATAGCTGGGCTGGTAGCACAGAAGGCAGACTCGAATTTACAATTAGGTTGAACATGCCTAGGGTGAGAGTTTTAAGAGGGAGCGATAGATGGATATGATAGAATCCAAAAATTCGCAACAGCCAAAACCAGAAGAAAAAAAAGTTCGAATATTGGAGGACAGCTGAAGATCGAACTTTCGCCATTGAAACATATTCCAAGGAAAAGAGGACACATCTATGCACTGACTTGATCAATGGTCATTCCTTTCAACCAGATGTCATGGGGTCGAAAATCGGGTACACCGTCAGTGTTTAGAACATGCAACATCCTTCGTAAAGAGGAACAGAGGTAACGCTAGTGCTTGCATTCCAATTGGCGCCTTTCCGTATCAAACTATTCCGAACGTCTTGGAAATGAAAGAGCCATCCTACGAAGGGCTGAACTCTCCTTATATTCCTGACGTGCCCACAGAGATATGTTATTAAATGAACAACGTTGATTTAAACACTATACTCAGAACAATCGATAGTTCGATAATATTTTGTACATGTAAAGTTTTTGCGTTAAATTACAAACATATTGACATTCTATTAGTATTATAACTCGTCGCTAACTTTTCATCTTATCTAGGAATTTTTTCTGAAATTTTTGAATCCGCCCCTGCCTTAGGGCCCTTGATCGGAATTGATGGGATGATCCCTTGCTTACTTCCGGAGAGTAAATTAGTTTATTGTCCTCCACGTGGTCATACACATTTTGTACTGATTTTTGACAATAAATTTATTATTATTATTATTATCCCACCAGGAACAGCGCGATATACTGCGTGGGTTCAATAAGCAAACCCTAATTCAGTCGTGCGGAGATAAGAACAACCAATCCGTTGGTCCACAGTATTGTGAAAGTACTAAATGGCAGACATAATTGTTATCCAGTATTCGTTTTTCAGCTAAATTAAATAGTAAACGTGGACTACACCGAAGTACATCGAGCCATGAATAGAGTCACTTGGGAGATAGCTTCGAACATATTTCAAATTGTTCCTAATAGTAAAAATAGTTAAAATAAAATATGGCAATTCCTGAAGTTTAGAAGATCTTCGTAATGAAACCTCATTTGATCGGGTGAGTACCGGGTCTATCCCGGGGTCAAATCGACCGGATCGATACGCTATATACATAACCTTCTCCTCGTGCCGAGGTCAAGAAATGGCGGATCTCTACTGCCCACGACCATGGTCGAAAAAAAAATTAAAAAATGGATCTGTTGGGGGGGCGGGGGTACAATGATTTTTTGATCCACCATGACACAACCGAGATTTAAACGTTGCATAACGCTCACTCCATATTTCAGAACATCCAACGAAAATAGGATGTGGCCCTTTCAATCACAAAAAGACAATCAATCCTTACGTTCAATCCCCTCAAGGCACCCTCCTGTTCACGTTCCAGCGGTCGCTGAACCTATCTTATCAGTGAAGTTCATCAGAATCCATCCTATCGGCTTCCTTCATCGTCCTCCACAACACTTGGACAATATGATCGTTCAGGATATTGATAATTGGTTGTTAGGACGTAAGACCTTCGTGGCGTGTTTCTGTATACCTCTCACGACGTCAATTCTGCGTCAAGGTAATTATAGGAAACATTCACATGGATGTGGTGGAATTCAAGTACAGGTAGTCGTATGTCATTTTACAGTTTCCGTTGGAGAGTCTTTAAAAGTCATCATTGTTCCCGGTAGAGATAAATTTAATAACACATTTGTTCCTTCAGGTCAACGTAGGTCCGCATACATACAAAGCTCAAAAAATATCCCCTGGAAGCATCTGGGAAGTGGATAGCGAGTGGCAGTGCTAGTCATAAATAGCCGCCATCAACAGGAGCGTACCCAAGGGGATATCACACACATATATTGTACATGTGTATATTATGTGTTTACATATTATCTATATAAAAATTAATGTTTGTTTGTTTGTTTGTCCTTCATGAATTCCTATATCGTTCATCGGATTTACGTTATTCTTTTTTAATTCAGAGATATGTTCTATGGCAAGGTTTAACATATATTTTCTTAGATTAGGAACCACAGTAACAGGCAACAACGATATTAGACTATCGAGTCAGGAGAAAATATTAATCTTCGGTTATGTATATTCGCTTATTCTGCCTAAACGGTTAGAGGAAGGTAGCAACTATGAATGGCTATATTGTCCGCCTCAAAAGAGTTCTACATAAAAGTCCGCGGCAGCATACATCTGTCTACAAAGGTTAACCTAAATTACTGAAAAAGAGTTACTGAAAATGACGTGTGAAAATACTTAAACTATAGAGAATAATTAATGTAGGAAATAAAGAATCCTAATCCAATTGAATGCATTCTGTTTTTTGTGCATTTAAGAATGATGAAAACTGCCTTAAAATAGTAATATTTGGACAACAGTTAAGATTTTATAAGTGTTTTAGTTTTACAAGCGGCCGCCATCTCCTCTGCCACCGTCGAGAGGACAAGGCAAACATTCGACTGGCGCGCTACCCGGCGTGAGGTGCTTCACGTGAAGCAAACAGTTTTGAGGTGACATTAATTATATGACATTACAAAATCCAGCAAAAATAAATCAAAATGGTTAAATGAAACTGAAAAGGACCTAAGACAAATGCACATTATAGAAAATGACTTCAATGATCGGGAAAAATTTAGGAACACTGAAAAGAAACATAAATTTGAACAAAATATAGATATAAGAAGAAGAGGAAAGGAATCGACAGCGGAGAGGAAGAGAGAACACGGTGAACACATGAAGAGAGTTTGGGAAGAAAGAAAGAAACAATGGTGCAAGGACGTCATGAAGATGCTCGAGTTCAATCGCTCTCTTAAATAGGGAATGATCGAAAATAATAATTTTAATAATTTTATATTATTAGAAAGTAACTAGTGATGCAAAACCATTGCACTTACTTTCTCATTCTGCATCATAGAGTGACAAAAAATATCGTAAAAGTGTTATATAAAAGTAATTTCGTTGTAGACAGAAATTGATGTATTTTCGTATCTGCAGTGCGTTTGTTGTCCTCCTATGTATTTTATCATTATCATATCTTTCATTTCAGTTTACGAAAAGTGTATACTACATCTGCTTTGTTCATTGACACTGCTAAATATTACACAATCATACAGGCCTCAGAGCTAGTGACCGTGCGGTGCGGGNCCAAAAAGGACTGATATTGAGTCATATTTTATTATTAATCACACATTTTCAGACACAATTAAACTTAAATTGTATCTCCACTTGTTTAAAATGTCCACTCAACAAATACAGTGGAATAAAACCAATGAAACACACATTCACCATACTGCCTGGCAGTTCAAAAACATTCGCGCGCCATTCAACGAGAAAGAAATAGCCGTCACGGGTTCGCGTGCGACATTCATACCGAAAACACCGAAATATCCGCTGTGGCATAAATTATAGAGTAATTGTGAGTCTGAAGATTGCCCAAGGCCCGTGTTCTCTTGTTTATTATACATTGCGGACACCTTTTATCTTAGCGGTCACCAAGAAAATTATAAACGGAGAGAACCAATAGGACCCTGTACTACAAAGTCTTCGATTTTATGGTATTCTCTTGTTTTATCGATGAATAGAAAATGAGAAGAACATCAACGAATTACGCGTGGGAGTTTGTTTGTTTCTGAAGGTCGACAAGAACAGGAAAACAGACGGAGAATGTAGAACTTCTGATGTCATAGATGAAGTTAGAAATGCAACATAGAGTAACTGAATATTACAACAAAACGTCCTTTCTCTACTATACTACATGCAAACGAAAGTGGCGGCTGGCAGCTCAGGCCACTTCCCCGAACTCTGCCGATGTCTTTATCCGTAATTAATACACCGCTCGGCATATCCGATGCTAAGCTCTTAGTCACCCACTAGATCAAAGAATGTTACTATTTTATTCAACGTTTTTTTACCATTATAATGTAAAAATTGTATTCCGCATTAAACTGTGAATAAAATGAATCCAAATACAATAAACTCGGCCGAATTAAAAAGTCAGGATCACTCGTAAACGGAAGAAAGAATCTGTCCTAAGACCTTAATTTTGTCGTAATTATGTAGTGATTGGATTCATTTCCTTTGTAATTATACGTAGATCGCAAACAAAATTAAAATTAAATAAAATGTTAACATTTCAATTCTCTTTGGGTCCAGTAGGCGACTAAGAACGTAAGAACCCGGGAAGACCGAGCGGGCATTTAGGGGTGAAGGTACCGGTCGATTTCGGGGAACTGTCCTGAGATGTCAGTCTCCACTTTCGTTTACATATCAAACGAATATATCTGTGAGTGCCCAGTTGTGGTTTAAATCTATGGATAAAAGGTGATTCCAAAATAGGTACATCTGTGCTCTAGAGACAATCAATCTAGTAACTACGGTCATTACATCGTGAAATAAATTTTTTTGTGTTTGTACATAAAAAAACAGGAATAAATGCATATAAATAATTATAAAAAATTAAGGCATTCATCATTACCATCATGCAAATTAGGTACTATTAAACACGACACTTAATGAAACCTTGCAGTTTGACCATATTTATCGTCAAGATATTAATCAAATAGAGTTATATTACTTACATTTTATTAATACTATCATTACTAAATTAGGGCCCTTGATAGGAATTGATGGGGTGGTCCCTTGTTTGCTTCCGGAGAATAAATTAGTTTATTGTCCTCCATATACAGTTTGTAACTGCTTTCTTGACAATAAAGTTTATTTATTTATTATTTTTAAGTGCTTGGCAAAATCACGTTCGACAACAATAATAAATCTGCAACATGACCTAAATTCAGTCATTAATTGCCTAAAAATAAAACGTATGTTATCACCGGAGTAGTTCCATCATCAGTGAAAACCACACGCGACCTTATTCTGCCGTTCATTGTCTCCCTTCATAGACGACGCAACGTCCCCGTGTTCCTATTGCCATTATGTCGTACGCGAATCTGAAAGTCGTTGCACCGAAACGCTGTGCGAATGAATGAAAATGTAGAGGAAGGAAAAATATTCAAAGCTTGTCTTTCCATTTTTGCAATACAGTATTTTATAATATTGTCATGAAAATATTATATTCAATGAGGGGGGAATTTAAAAGGACCCCATGTTTTTTTTTAAATCTAATTCTGATATACCATGTATAAACTGGTTTCACGTGTTTTAATATGTTTCTTTTAATATAGATTTCTAGAGTGCATTATTATTATTATTATTATTATTATTATTATTATAACGTACGTTCTATTACAAACATTTTAAATGGATTTATTCAATATAGCTAATTTTACATTGTATCAGGAATTAAAATAAGATAATTTAAAAAAATAATAGAAAGGATGACTCAACAATCATGTTGAGAAATTTCTCAATAATTCCTCAAAATAAAACATTGTTGGCACTTCATTTGAAATAAGTACATAATTTTGACATTATTATTGACAATCACGAAAGATGAAAATTTCCCCTCTTTGGTAAAGAACATGCGATGTAGAAGTGGGAAAAAATACAAGGGTGATAATTCTATGGTTTACCCCCTCGAATTCGAATCTTGCATCCAATAGACAGTAGAATGCGTCTCCATTCTACGCACACACACACACACATAGTGCATCACTTTTTCACTCAATTCACACGATCTTCTCGACCCCCCTCTATAAATACATGTGACTCATCTGTATTCTCCGCGACTCGTTTCCTCGCACAAGTCTTCGTTCAACTCAACAGCTGAGGACGGACTAAAATCGCTCCTGTTACACTTATCCGTCTTCTCAACATCCATGCCATAGTACGATACGTCCAAATAATTAGCATACAACATATGACACAACGCTATTGAAATATCCCTACGTAATAATGCTAATTAAACTTTCCACTTTACAGTTTTTGAGAAAATTTGGATTCTGCTGGTTTAATCACTTCAGAAAATTGAACTTCCACTAACATAAAAAGTGAGTTTTTACGAAGAATTCTTAAGAAGTGAAGCTTAGACATTTTAGAAAATGTGCATTCTTTTAGCTTAAAAAGTACATTCTGCCAGCGCAATCATTAGCAGAATGCAAATTTTCTCAAAAACTAAAAAGAGTGGAAAATTCATTCTGCCGTTTGTTATTTCTTAGCCTTGTTCACTTTTAGTAGGTTGGATCATAGAAAAATAAGTCTACATGGCCAGAATCATTTAGATACAGTTCGTTATTTTGGACAACCCAGGTTGTGGGGAGTGCCATTCCGAGGTCGGTGTTCTTGGTTACCACATTTCTGTTTCCAAAGTGATTACTAGTTGGGTCACGTATTACGTAATATCAAAGTATCGTGATGCCCATTATCTGAACGAATAAAAGTTGTGTAGTTTATATCAGTGTTTCCTAACCTTTTCAAGATGACGTCATTCTTTTAGATGAGGAAAATTCCAGGACCCTCCCCCACCATCAATTTTCAGAAACACTGGCACGGTTAATGCAAACATGAAATAACAATGTACAATATTATCGTACATGCTAATAAGTTGGTAATGTATCCAAATTTTTATAAAATCACGTATATGGGTCATTAAACTCAGCATAGAAATAAATTATTAGTTCAGAATTAGTCTGGAATCTTCTACTTAGTCTGGGCTCTAATAACCCTGACGTTGACGAGCCCTAAAGCCCCACAAAAAAATAGAATCTTCCGAAAATATGTACAAAATTGTTTTATCATTTGTGCATAATAAATTGCGTAATTTATAGCTTGTTTTACACCCTCTCGAGATAGCCTCACGTCTTCAGTAATAAGTGCGCCCCTCAGTACAGCCCCAGTTCTATATGGACCTACTTACTCGGGTACATATTCCTCATCAAATTTACCGAAAATATGTACCAAAACATTTGTTATTGAAATGTTTCGTTACTCGATCAAGTATATACGAATCGAAAAAGAGTTTGGCCTTGCAATATTTATTTCAACATAAATATTTTTAAATTCCTCTTCCGAAGTATTGAATGCCATCAGTTTCTTCACCTCCATACCACTTCGTGAACCATGCTGCACGCGAGGATCCAATAGAGCTAATAAGTACAAAGTCGGAGAGATATCACAGTGGCCAGTCACGCCGATAGAGAGGAAAACCCGAAACAAGAATTGAACGGACAGGATACTCATTTTTCCTATCCATCTGGGTAATGAGCTCCAATGCGAACAATCTACGTCTTGTTTTGGTTCTTTTGATATCAGCAAACAGGCGAAAATAGAAATATTTTGCCCCCACATGAAACGTTTTTTTTTTAGACAGGAAAATATTTTATTCGACCGATCAGGGTTCTTCGGTGTTCAACATGTGCGTGAGTTATCATTAACAAAGAATTAAAACTCTTCAAGCTAATATCAAAAACCGCATATTAATTATGTTTAAATTATTGTACAGGATTGGATTCCTTCTAATATCCTAGAGACACGGGCGGATGCAGAATTTAATTTTGGGAAGGGCCCATAGTGAATTTTTTTTCGTATTATTCATGATTCGTACAATGTTATTATTACACATTTTATAAGAACATATTCATCATTAATGTATTCTAATATTAAATTATTTACTTATCTTTCTATTGTAAATTTTATCTAGGAAACTTAGATAATTAATTAAGTGGTTCGAAATGTCGCTGGAGTGCGAGTATACTAGATACGGTGTAATATTGCAGTGGTATGTTTTTGTCCCCACATTGGGAAGAAAATCTATAAAAGTAAAGTCATGTTTGTCCCATGAAGTCGTCGTTTTACACTGATTGTATTAATTGTTGCTTTTAATGTGTGTACTGATTTTGTTTCGACGAAAAAATCTTCCGATTCTATTTCTATCTAGGTTTTTTGGAGGGGCACGTGCCCCCCCCCCTGGATCCAAAACACAGCCTTGAGAAGCTGTGTTATGAGATAGAGAAGGCAATAAATCATCCGCTACTTCCTATTAAAAAATAATAATTTCCTCTCCTACACTAGAAGTTACTTTTCTTTGCTCCGAGAAATTTAACTTAAGAAAAAAATTATGAACGAAAATACACGGTGTTAAGTTTATTGTATATCAGTCGAAGTAAATTACTTTGCTGTCCTAAACGTGGTCTTAGGCAGTTTGTAACAGCTCTCTTGACAACAAATTATTTATTCATTGTCCGTCTTATTGGCTTGATGTTGGTATAGCGCTTATGCACAGTGTAGCCAACACTCTTACTTCGCCATCGTCCATAAGAGTAATCATATTTGTACCTCACGTTATGTTGGCAGGACATTCGGATTTCTGAAAACTTAAATCCATCGCCAACTCCAGCCATCAATTCAATGCTCATGCTCTTGTGGTGCTACTCTGTTCCTTCTGCATCGAGCGTGTATTACCTCGTGTCCAAGTTTGCTGAGTAATCGAATTGTATTTCTTTACAGCAAATAGTCGCTTTTATGACTACTATAAATATTTATTTGGATATAACTTAAAGTTCGTAGAAGTTGGCAATTCTTGTTAGGCAGCCATATTGCATAAGTTACATGACCTGGAGTATAACATCAGGTCCCGACTGTATACTTACTATCTCTATGGAAATAACCCCGTGCGCCCTATGAACAGCTGCCGACAAGCAACTCAGTCCCCCTCCCCCTCCCAGCCGGCAATACATCACGCGTGGCCATCGCCTCCCGTGCCCTCTCGCGGCGACCCGCGTGACCCACCGGGCCTCCCCCCCACCCCCAGAACAGCGAGTGCGCGCGTGGACGTAGGAATATAGTAAAACCCCGCAACACGAGACTTATGACAGGTGGCGCTGCTGACGTCTTGAAACAAGAAAACGCCGAGTCCACGATGATCTGTACACGAAAAAACTTTCTACGAAAAAAAACTACTCGAGCAGAAGTCTCAAAAATATGAGTACTCGAATTCTAAGAGTTCTAGAAGAGTGTAATGAGGTGATACCCTTTTTTATTTCGTATACATATTTCCAATCCAGTAAAACATCAATCGCAACACTCAATTGCATTAATTTTTAACATACTAGATATTTTATTAAAAAGCGAAAATGCGAGGATGCGCTGAATTAAGTTTCCAATCATCAAGAAATCTTCTTTTCTCTTGATGACTATTTGATCAGAGAAGAACAGTCGATTGTCTGAATGTGAACGGAATTAATGCTTACCAGATTTTCACCATTAATTTGCTTTTTTAGATGTACAGTTTTTTTTCAGTTGCTTGTGCTGTGGTTGCATTCATTCTCAACAATTTTGTTTCATTTTTTTAATCGGTAATTTTATGTATTGCAAAGGCCCGTAATGTTAATGTGTTTGTTCAGCTAACACATTTTTACCAGAAAATGGCGTTTCCTTGTTCATATGTAATTCAGAAAAAGAATGAACTTGTTTGTCCGGGACAAACCGCGTCTTAGTAGATAAAACTACCAACGTTTCGACCATCATGCTGTGTCCAAGACATTGCCCTGAAGAAGGCCATGGCATGATAGCCGATACGTTGGTAGTTTTATATACTAAGACGCGGTTTGTCCCGGACAAACAAGTTCATACTGACTCCGACCGCGGAAGCCTACGTTTATATAGCAAAAGAACTCTCGATCCGGAGCAATAAAAGTCGGTATAAGGAAGGAATTCAGATTGTCGAGGGACGTACAATATAATGAATTTAACAAATGCGGTAACGGGTTCTGTTCCAGACTCAGCTCGAGACCTTTCAATTATTTCTTGCCCTGTTTCAAAGTTGTAACAAGCATCAAATATAGAACCAACACATAATAATTTTTACAACGATAATAAATAAAACGTGAAAATTTGTGTGTTCCAAAGGTTCACCCAAGAAATGAAGTACATCCTGTAACTTAGAATGATACTTCGAAGCATATTTTGGGGGACATATTGCACATTTTTGTTGTATGCAGAACAATAAGATGTTGAATAATAGCATTCATATTTTCCTCTAAAAGTCCTTTCTCGTTTAAGGGCATTCATGTTCATCAACTTGCAGAATTATATCTCGCGACGATCATGACAATGTACCTCTCAAGGTTAAGAAATATTATACGTATATCGACCAAAAATGAGGCGATTTTCCGGACTAATGGGTTCTTTTTTATTTACAACATTTTTATTTACCTTTTTCAATTATGAATATTAGGGATGTTACTATTTTCGTTCATACACAAAGGGCTGTAATGACCTCGATGTCGACGAGCCGTAAAGCCCCGCAAAAAAAATTCATACACAACAATGAATGAGTGCCCATCGAAATTAGAATAAACAAAAATAACCTGCCTCGATAAATAACGAAAGTGGTATTGGCATCAAAATTTCTCATCCTGATTCAAATAAAATCTCAGTACATCCCGACGCGTCTTCGCGCCGAAACAGATTTATCGATATTCCGGATCGTTCATCCGCGTGTCCGGACGGGACGGTCGTTGTAATGGAGCTTCCGGGCGCCACCACTCCAGCGCGCGCGTCGCTGCCGGTCGCTGGCCGCTCGCGGATGCTTTGTTTACATTCGGCGACTGGCGCGCCGGCGCTGCCCAGGTGGGTGGCAAGGGAGGCAACAGCCAGAGGATAAATCACGTAGGACCGGCCATAAACAATGCTGTTGCATGGGATATGATGACAGGGAGATCCATTTTCTTTGGTCACGATACACACAAAGCACTGCTTATGTCTCGTACATTCATTTTTTTAATACTGAATTTCACGTTTTCCGGAAAGAAAAACAAACGTGTTTGGATTACTTCCGTTAAATTTCGGGAACTGCAAATATTTTGAAAATTACGAGAACGTTGTTGACTCAATACCACAATGAATTTTGAAAATCAAAACAAAAAAATGCTAGATAAAATTAAAGAAGTATTTAATATTTAATAAATTGAAAAGAAAATATGTTTGACGATACTTTAATAAGTTTTGCAAGTACAGAATGATTTCACTCATTTCGGAAGACACTTACTGATGGTGAACGAGAGTTGACGTCTATGGACCACCCAAGTGACTGGAGATCATACTCTCCCGTCTCCTCCCAAGCGGGAACATGGATCTTCACTGACACCGGGTCACCCACCACACGACAAAAAATAAGAGTGGATCCCGAGCGCGACGTGGAAAGTCGAGAGAGCGAGAAAAGGAGCGGAGTCACATCTGGTGCCAGATGCGCCGCTCCCAATGCTCCAACACATCCACACGCACTCACGTACGTCTCACAGCCTCCCGATTGAAAGAAGGCGGGACCGCGACCCAATGGGAGAGACTTACCTTATCTCGTGAGATGCACCGCCGGATGCCTAAGCTGAAGCCGGGTGGTACACGCCTCACAGCATCTCACGTATCCACAAAAGCAGCGAAAAGGGTGGAGTCGGCCACCTGAGGACCTAACACTTCTCACACTACACACACGCGCGCGCTCTCCGTCGCTCGGCACAACTTCCCACCGCGGGGACGCTCCTTCGACTGCTTCGGTCGCTTTCGGTTTCGTTCAAGCGGCCGTCGCAACGAGCGCTGCGGACGGTGCGCATGCGCGGTGGCAGCTGTTTCATTCGCTGTCGGGGTCTGGAGAAGAGAGTGGCGGTTGAGTTTCAATCTGCGTGAGACTCGTTCGCTAATTATTGATGGAATTTCACTTCATACGCGTTATTACTTCAGAGAAGAAAACATACTTTTTAACTTACATTTTAACTAAGAAAGTGTCTGTGATATACAACTGAAAACTGGAATTTTACACATTTCAGACTGTGAGAACGAAGTCTGAACTAATAAACAATCAGTGGCGGATGTATGGGAGGGGGCAAAGGGGGCTACCCAGGAGTTTCTTCTAGTTATTTTATTTAACCGTGTGACTTAGTTGGTTATTAAAGACAATAATGTCAGCAATTATCCACAGTACTCCACTCATAAAATTTCTTGTGTGTCTTAAATGGGACAGAACTTTTTCTTAAACGAAATCGGAAGTCTCATTATTTAATTTCATCAACTTCAGAAACTATGTGGTGTCGTCACTAATACCGGTCAATTTCGATTATTCTTACCATAGGATGGTGCCCCTCCGTCTCTTGGGGGCTTCCCCCTTGCGGGTTGAATTAAGACTTAAAAATTAAAGTCAGTTTTTTTTCTATTATTTTGATCGTCAAATATACAAAATTTCAACAAAATGTATTACCCCCTTATACATTAAGAGGTGAAAAATATGGGATGGGAAAGTTGATCGAAATCTCATGTAGACTGTGATCTAGTGTGAAAGTCAAGTGCGCAAAATTTCAATCATGTTCGAAGAAAAACTAGATTTCTTTACCAGACAGACACACAGACACTCTCCTTTACATAAAGACTAGCTGCTTTGATCGCGTGAATTCTCCTACTAATGTATTTTAATACATACTTAATAAAATGTTTCAAACTTTATTCTTACTCATATCCCCATTGATATCAATTGAGAATGTTATCCATTAAAGTTAGTGGTTTGCTAGTATTGGCGTGTGTTCTCAATCCCTTATTTTCACTTACATAATTAAGAAAAAGTATTAAATAAGAGATATACTAAAATTAATTCAAGGACCAATAAGATCAGAGTTATTTATGTATAAAGTTCGGGAGTTGCCCCGGGCTTACATACATAAAACGTTTCAACCCCATTTCTCCCTCTTAGGAGTGGAGTTTCGTAAAATCCTTTCTTAGTAGGCGTCAACACCCCAAAAGGAATCTACCTGCCAAATTCCAAGTTTCTAGGCTTCGTAATTCCTGAGGTTTCGTGATTAGTCAGTCAGTACTTCGCTTTTATAGATAATTGTAGAATATTTTCGTAATGAAATTTTATTATTATTATTTACTGGTCTAAAATTAAAAATCATATAAGTTCTTATTAATAAAATGGTGGTCCTTGAAGAGTAAAATATTAATGAATTATTAATCCCTATAGAAAAAAAGCTAATTATAACTAACTTTACGTTAATGTTAATAGCAATTGTACTTTTAATCTTCTATTGTTGATTACTGCAATTACGTAGGTTTCTCCAACAAGATTGTTGCCATGTGTGTTATCGCAATTCGGCGACCGACGATGAGGAGTATCTGAGTTGTATTCTTCCAGATGGAACATCACTGACAAGAAGTAATAGATGACAGGGAGGCAACTTTTAGATAAAACTGTGAGAGAAAATGAAAAAGAGATATGAATTGTAAATACGCTTTAATTAACAAGAGAGGTCGTATATCTTGCTATTTCTTTGAATATAACTTAATACGTTGCAATGGGAAGTAAACGACATTTGCCAATGCCATTCCCATGCTTATCTTATCATATAATATGTTGACGTACGTGGATCAATGAGTTAATTACTGGTCTGACAGGTAGCGCAATTTTCTTTTCCTCAGTTCTTGATTTTCCAAACTTAATATATAAATGCGATAGCGAAAGTGTGTCTGTCTGTTTGTTACTTCATGACGACTGCTGAAACGATCGTGATGAAATTTGGCAAGGAGACAGTTTAGATGAACATAGACTGACTTATATTTAAAAAATGTGAAAGAAAGACAAAAGGTGATTTTTGACAATAAACGTCGATTAAGTCGGGGCGGGGGAGGGGGGCGATCCGTTATATTCGCTTACGCCGCGTTAACGATTAGAGATAGGTGACAACTAAGATATTGTTCGCCTCAAAGAGTTCTTCCAAAATGTCCACAACATCACATGTCTATAAATAAAGGTGAACCTAAATTATATTTTTTTTAAATAGGAGTATTTAAATGTAAGAGTAATTTAAGAAGGAAAGAATCAATCATTATCAAATTTGATGTTTCCTCTGTTTCGTGCATATAACAAAGATAAAAGAAATTAAAAATTGTTAAATTTGGACGAATAGTTAGATTTTACAAGCGTTTTAATGAAATGCGCGCTGCCGCCGTTATGTCTTGACTTAGAAGCGAAAAGTTCGACCTGCGCTGTTACCGGTGAGTGCGATCGTTCTACCTGAAATACGGAGATGAAGAGGGACACTTCCGATGTTACGGGGGGTGGGGGAGGGGACGAGGGAGGGGGGAACAGCCCTAGAAACCCAGGAAAAGAGGATCATATAAAAATGTTTAATCGAAAAAGACGGTACAGTCCACTATTTCGGAGCCTTTCAAACAAACAATGACATGATGCCGTATAAGTTCAGCACATATGGATGATAAATATCCCTAACTCTCCTAAAGGTGGTGTGCTAGGCTTAATTGGTTTGTTTCTCTCACGGACAACTCAATGTTACTTTCTCAAGGGTGGTTTCATCCAAGGATTTATTTATTCTTGCTGCTCGGGGGAAAACTCAAAATGCTATATACAATCAAGTTTTGTTTTAAATTCGTATTATAATGAATTTGTAAAATTAAAATGCTGTACATCTGTTATAAAAAAAACCAGTAAGTAAAATTATTTTGATCGTTCTTACTCGTAATAGATAGATGGTATTTCTTCCAGAGTAAAATAAGATTGATCTGACAAGTAAGAAAAATACCGGGCAACGTCGGGTAATCAGCTCGGGCTGCGATAAATTGGGAAATTAGGCTCGCGACATTTCAAAGCAACAAAAATCATTCATCTAATGTTATGTGACACAAACTCACCCTTTGTGAAACAATCTGACCCTGGTTCATGATAGATTTTTAGACAAATTTTATAATTTTTGTCAATATTTTCAATATTATTATTAATACATATAAAAATCTTCGTTCTCTATTGAAATTTCAAAAGTTTTTAGATACATATTGGATTCTTAATCGAAAAAGTTAATGTCTCATTTTTAATTTTTAACAATCATCTTTTCACATTTACAATACCGATGATTTGCATAGATAAATCATATTTTACAAGATAGCAATTTAATTGATTTAAATTCTTCAACATGTTTCATTCTTAAAAGGCGAGCGGGAATTGTTCACAGAAAATCCGCTAGTTTTATCCATTGAGCAAAGCGATCGTGGAGTTGTCTTATCCGAAAAAAGTGAGATGAGTGAAATTCAATCACTGTCAAGAAAACATTTACCCCCGTGGGGACTTACATCTAGTAACTACGTGTTTGGCAAACACGGGGCCCCGAGCTGAGTCAGGCATTACTTCCACTTACTTGTGCGAGGCTCCCTCCTTTCTCTTTCCTGACCTTCCTTGTTCTTTTCGATCCCGACGCTATTAGGGCTAGGGTATCTTTCATTTTCCTCGTTGTAATGTTTTGATGTAATGATATATGTTTTGATATGTTATAATTCAGGAGGGTTTTTAGTGGGTATGGTTGAGTCGTTCGGCGAGTCCCACACGTGGGGAGAGTCATGTTGGCTCTCCCAAGTACGTAACTGCATTTTCCCTAACTGTACAAGTTTTTAGGGCTCTGACCTCGATGTGAACGAGCCGTAAAGTCCCCCCCCACCCACAAGAGAGCATTTAGACCTGGCGGAACCTGGTAATAAGGGTCAGGGGTTATATCTGTACGTACACTTTCGATACATTTTACAAATGTATATTTATATTTTTTTAAATAATTTTGTATTTTTGTGTCCGGAAATGGCGCTCCTGAAGTAAATGTTTTTGAAAGGGTTCTTCAGAAATAAGAATCTGTTCCAAACAAAATAAAATTTATTTCTCAAGTTTGCTTTTGACCAATCTTTTCTCTTATGAGCTATTAACGTAACAAAATCGGTCGCATTAAAAATTCGATGTAACAATAAATCTCCATGTAACTTGGAGAATAATCGATCCTGGGTCTCATTGGGGTGATCTGAAGTTCTAAAAACCTTCTCCTTCGTTTGACGATCTTAATTCTTTCCTTGCATAATATTTGTTTAATTTGAGAGTAATAAGCAGATACATAGGTAAATAAGAATGAGGAAGACGAACAATATTTCAGCTTTTTTTTTTTCACAATCACCATGTAATTAAAATTATTTACAACAATACGATATATAACAGTAAGAAATATAACTAATAATAATAATAATAATAATAATAATAAAACAGAGAAAAACGATAACAATGAAGTCCGTTCTCCAAACTGCGACAATATGCGAATCATTTTTCATCTGTCTTCTTCAAAGATGGCGCCTCCTCGCCACTTCAAAAGAATGTGTGCCCATCCCCACTTCAGGATGGTGAGTGCTCATCTACAAATCTTGCTATTTACTCTTACAAATCTCCTTTAAGGTGGGACCAGCACTCCTAGTTAGACAAATGATGTATAAATGTTATCTTTATTATCATTCTAATTGTTTTAAAACGCTACAATATGAATAATAACGAAGAAAAAACACGATTTAATTTCTATCTATCAGTTAATAATATAGTTCAAACAATATTTACGAACTCGCATGGCTTCTTTTAAATGCATAACAGCATTAAGTACAAACATGAAAGCGGCGGAGCACAACAGTTTCGTCATTTACGCATCTCACCTAAAGTGTACGAGCCAAAAAAATAACGAAGTAACAATATAAAAAAAATAAAGAAAAGCCTTAAAAAATCAAACGAATAACTTTAACAGACGTATGTTCAAAAGGACCAACAGATTCTCAAATCCTATTAAAACTCCAAAAATATAAGTGAGGACAAATTCTTGAGGCAAGAAAAAAAATGAATTTAGATAAAAAATTTGAAGAAATATGGGAAATTAGTTTATATAACTTTTTGTTTCTTTAGTTTTTACGACTTGAATAATGGCGGCAAATGGATAGATAGAGAGGGAGGATGATCAGGTTCTCTAGGCTTTGTCGAGGGGTGTGTTTATTGTAACAATACATCGTGAATTTAGTGTTATTTCGATTCTTATGATTTATAAACACTATACTCAGAATAATCGATAGTTTGATAATAATTTGTACATTAAAATAAATTTTTTGTGTTAAATTTCAAACATGTTGACATTCTATTAGTATTATAACTCGCAGCTAACTTTTCATCTCATCTAGGAATTTTTGCTGAAATTTTTGAATCCCCCTCTGCCTTAGGGCCCTTGATCGGAATTGATGGGATGGTCCCTTGCTTGCTTCCAGATAGTAAATTAGTTTATTGTCCTCCACGTGGTCATACGCAGTTTGTACTGTTTTTTGACAATAAATTTATTTATTTATTTATCACTCCCATTTCGAAGAAAAATATTCAATTTTAGTCTCCTGAAACTAGGAATGTAAAAAAATGTTGTCAAATATACTTTTTCTAATGTCAACTATACTTATTATAAAGTTATTATATCCAGAAAAGATAATGCATCGCGGTTAACCGAATCGTACAGATGCCAGGTGCTCTTCTTGGGACGAGACAAACACCTTCCCCATGCTACGATTCATTTAAAAGTGAAACAGAGTAAATTCAATATGGCTGCCCAGGGAAGAAAAAATATAATCAACGAAATAAACCTCAAACTCGTAGGGAAACTGCCAGTTCGGGAATCACTCAGTGTTATCTCATGTTTTGTGAGGTTAGGTTAGTGTCAGGGAATCTTCGTGTCTGAAGTAGATGTAGTCATTCAAAGAGCTATACGTCAAAACTTCCGATACTATAATATAAGCAGGTACTGTATTTGTGCGCTGAGATTTCACAGAACAATGTGAGGAGCAAGTTACAAATAAAAGTTGACAACAAATTCAAATACATATTTCTTCTGAATTGTTAGAAACATAATGCAATTTACATGGTGAAGAGAGTGGCTGCGTGATTGGTGCATAGCAATAATTTCCGATTGGTATTGCGTCAATGCTGTGTAACACTTAAATGGTTCATGGGTACCACAATAAAACCACTCCATGCTTTTGCATCAAGTCTGAGTTTGTTAGGGTGACATGTGGCTTCCCATTTTTACATGAACCGTGGTATAGACATGTACGAGCATTGCCTCGGATTCATATGAAGATGTAGAATGTATTATTTTCTCAGAGCATTGTCTCACCGCTTTCGGAGCCATGATCATTTGCACGATTATCACTTCTGACTGCTCGACTATTTCGAAATTTGAATTCAACATATACAAAAAAAATCGACAGTCAACATGCTCAAATAGCGATGCCAAAAAACGTCCAGCGGAAGTCCAAAAAAATCTGCAAGATTCTCCTAGGCAAAGGTTAATGAGTATATTCTCAGACCAAAATAATTAAATGCTCATGCTCGTGCGAGCTTTCTCGGTAATCACCCAATGGGTCGTACGAGGAGACAGTATGCTACATCGTGAAAGAATTCGAAAGCTAGATTTCGACGGAAATATCCGTTTTGACGATTCCTGATTCTGAAAAAATGGTTTTTGGCATAACGTCCGTCTGTCTGTCTGTCCTTGCGCGGCGATTCTGAGTAAGTGGATGAATCAATTTAATTCGCATTTCATAAATATGGTACATTTACTTGTTGTCGATGCGATATATATATGTATATGTATATTTGTACTTCACATGAAGGTCAAAGTGCTCTTTTGAATGTTTCTTAAAAACGGCTCCAACGATTTTGCTTACATTTTCGGTACGTAAAGTACATTTAGTATACATTACATCCGCTTTAGCGGTTTCGCTTGGAAGTTTGATATAGACGCAGTAAAATAATTTATGTCTGCCACACTTACACATTAGTTTACAGTTTCAAGAAGCTTGAATAATATTTAGCAGAGTAAACGGAACAAGCAGATGTGGAATACACTTCTCGTAAACTGAATGAAAGATATGATAATAATAAAATAAATAAGAGGACAGCAAACGCACTGTAGACATGAAAATTCATCAATTTCTGTCTAAAACGAAATTACATTTACATAACACTTTTACGATATTTTTAAGACTGATAAGCCGCTTTGTGTTTTGAAATAATATTCTGAATATTTATTTAACTTTCAAATTTGAAATAAAAGACAGTAATAAGTTCATCTAGCGACTTTGAGCATGAATATAGCACTGGAAGACGACCAAAATATGCAGGACCACACGCCAGAAATGACTCTTTCACTATAGAATTTTTTCTCACTCTGTGCTGCAGATAGAGAAATGTATATGAGAAAGTATGTGCAATGGTTTTGCACCACTAGTTTTTTCATCTTCTCCATTTACGTCTGATGATTAACTGCATTCCAAAATGACCGCATGATATTATTTGTGAAACATTTTTATATTTTCACTGCAACTATTTTGTGCGTGTGTTATTCAGTGTTATTTCACTTGTGCGTTGATTTTCATTAGTTATGGCTGCTGAAAAACTCACCTTGAGCGCAATAGAAACTAAATTGTTAGTGTAGAAGACTGACCCTTGTCTTATTAGTGTGATAACTAATACCATAGAGAGTGAATATAGTAGACATGAAAGGAATTTTGAGATAGATATTGAACTTGATCAAGCTATTGTAGTTTATATTGGTTGAACACAGAAAGTAGAAGAAATTGTATTATGTACTGGCTTTAAATATGGGATTATCAACAATAAAAGAGAAGCCATAATATCGAGGGATCATTTTACCTTAAACATATATCCATTTTCTCTACCTAAATTATTTAAATGCCTTGTATTTTTAAATATGATTAATATGCTATTAACAACTGATTTGTATACAAGATATTTTTTTAAATATTGATTTATAGATTTGTCCAGTGATTTTTTGTGTTCCAAAGAATATGTCAGAAAGAAAAATCCATGAATACTGATATTATAAATTAACTTAGTAGTCAGAAATGACGCCAGGATTGTTGTCACATTAGTTGAAATATAGATGCTAGTCACGGGTTAATCACACTCAACCAATTTAATTTTTGTTGTTGTTTCTTTAAGCTGCAGTTCACTGACTTGATCTCTCAGCACCCAAGTGATGTTCCCTGAACCCTTGATTAATTAAGAACTAAGTCTCTTGTATTGGCATACCATACGAGTATGTACTAGCCTTCCGTAGCCATTTTACAGACTCTTAAAAATAACTTCTGTTCTCCAGAATTAAAGCAACCTTTCATGGCTCATTTCTATGTTGTACAATATGTCCAACTTATTTTTTTAGTATAAAAAAATTTAGAATACAAAGAAAAATATTCTCCTGAATTGGGTTTACAATATTGTCTTTAAATTGCAATTAAAAAAAGAATTATGAGTAACTATACTTTTTAGCGCGCAGTAAGTCGTCGAATGAAACATTTCTTCTTGTGATGTCAATCTTTTATGTACTTCGTCAGCTGTGAATGTTCCATTGTAAATTTTTTTCCCAAATGTTCAGACAGAATAAAAAGCTCACACTAAGAACGGACAGGGTGATCAATACTTGAGCGGAAAAGAATCATGGGACAAGTGAGGTTATAACGTGCAAAAACGTTTATTACACGACCATATATACATGACATATCTCTATTATCAAAACTTAGATGAAGCATATGTCCGTGTTATACACAATTATTGATAAGAGTTAAGCTATGATCATATACACATACCATATTTTCTCCTTGAGAGACCCTACGTCATATCTTTGATCATATATCTTTGATAATTGACATGTCACATAGAAATATGACTTATGTGTAATACCGGCCTTATCCATGTAAAACTATAACAAAACACTTCACAATGATCCTTATGTATAGGAAGAAATCTCTAAGATTTTCAATAAATATCCTTGGAACTAAAAATTCTTCGGACAACTAAATTTGAAGTGGTAGAACGCAACAAATTTCAGATGTGTTAAACACAGTCCTGAAGAATGTGGGTGGGTTTTAAATGAAAAACTTAAGTCACTCTGATTCCATAATGCTGTAAAATTGTTAAGCAACAAAGATATATTGACAATAGAAGAATCGGAGAGTTCAACCGATGAAGCGAAAGGACATGCTATCCGTTCAGATTCAGAGTCACACCGATTTTTCTAGTTCTTATTTCCCCTACAATTGAGGATGTTACGTTATCTTTGTCTTTGTTATAAATTTATAATAAATATTTTACCTTTGACTTTTTTTAAAAAATACGTACAAGTTAGAAAAACAAATGTTGTAAATATTCTTTACATTTAATTACAGCGAAGTGAATCATTAATAGCGAATATAGTGTCTTGAATTTGTGCAAATTTAAACCAATGGATATTCACTTAATCTGGACAATACATTTTAAGATCATTACATTGAAGGAATGTGTATTAATATTTATGACGATTTTGTTTACACACATACGTTGATAACAAAATATGAATATCTGCGTTTTTCAAGTAATATGTGTAAAGATGTTGCGTTTCTCCCAAAACTTGTTCTAAAAATACTATAAATAATATCAGTGATCAAATTGCGATAAATGCGTATCTCAAACCCCGTTCCGTCCAAATTGTTCAGGATTCGTCCAACGCCCTACGATTCTGCGTTCAACGGAGTGTATTACAGTGGCACGAAACAGAATATTGGAGAAGGCAAAAACAAGAGCGTATGCAGGGTGGGGCAAGATGGGGCAGTTACCCCACCTTAAGAGTTAAGGCAGACACCCAATTTTCCAAACGGAATAATTAGTAAAAGTAGTTAAAAAATTCGCTACTAATCCTCTCAAACTATTGTTGAAAAACTGATTCTTTTAAATACATAGCGTTTAAAAATCGATTCTTTTAATGCTAGTGTGTATTATTGTATGGCATTCAATTCTCTTTGATATAGGTTGAATTCCGAAATCTGCCCCACCTTACGTTTTGAGCTGGATGCGCCCTTGGGCAATATGGTTCATTTCAATGTTACAAACGATACTCTACACAATAAAAAAATTGACCTTATGTTCTGTGTGAGAAGTAATCGAGGAATTCCTTTCCACTACCGGTTTTGCACCACACATCCGGTTGCAGTAAGACATGGCAACATATATTTTAATATTTTTTGATCATACATTTAGTAATTTTTAAATTTAGTTCAATGTGTATTATTTTTGTATTTACAATTTTATTTTCTTATATTCTACCACCGGTTAAGACCGCCTATTGAAGTAAAGAAATTGTAACAATTACACCCTGAACTGTTGTGTTTCATGCATTCTAATCACATGTTATTTTATTTTTTGTGTCGCTTTTCTTCCTAAATTGTGTCTCCAAATGTGTTAGAATCGTAATGTATAATTTTGTTACCATTTCTCTCTGTAATGAACCATTTTCATAAAAATTCAAATGAAAATTCTGAGCATCAATATTTACTGGTAAAAGAAAGTCTGCAAATTCTGTAAATATGCCACTATACATGAAAAGTGCGTCATTTTAAGTTTCGTAGTTAGTTCGGGTGCCTGTCGTCGCGCTCCACGCGTACTGTGCGCGATTTTTTAAATTGCGCTAGATCTTAAACCAGGTGTTCTCAAACATTTTAAGACCTTCATGTAACATCAAATATGCGAGCATTAATAAAAATAAATAAAGTTTTTAATGCACTAAGCAATAAATTATCTATAGCTCCATGATCATTGCCGCAGCGCACAAAACACATCAATTGTGCGACAGACACATTATCTCCCAGATCATCAATAACAAGAGTAAAATCGTATTACGATATTTTCAGTTAGTTTTATCTTTAATTTGAAGTACAACGCACCTAGCAATCATGTCATAACTTCTTAGATCATTTTTTGAAGCTTTAATCAGAATATTTCTGTATTTTTCAAGTAACTCTCAGTGAGAGTATTCGCGGCCCGAGTAATTACTATACCCACTTTCTCTACCTCCTCACTAGAAAATGACATGCCGTGCTTAAAAAGATACTTAGAAACAAAAATTCAAAGCTAGGCGAATTACATTATTCATATATTTCTTCCGTGTCCCCCAGGCGTGGAGAAGATATGTGATAACTTTCGGACAGGTGAAAATGGAGATGAGCCGGGAATCGGACCCGGGACTCCTGCTATGAACGCAGGGTCTGGGTGGAAATGGTGAACAGTTGTGGAAGGCGAACGGGTGGTGTAGTGCTTAACACCTCTGCGATCAAAACAGGAGTCCCTGGTTCGATTCCCGGCTCGTCGCCATTTTCACCTATCACCGAAAGTTATCAAGTTACATTATTATTCAAATCATTAAGTTTGATGCGTGGCATAATCCTTTGTGCGTTGTGTGCACTCTTGTGTGTTTTCACTTACTCCGACTCGTGAATTTTAGAAAAAGAACCAAAAAATTCTCGCGAGTACCAGGTCGAGAACGCCTTTCTTGAATGGTTCATCAACCTGCTCTACAACAGAACTACACAAAAGCTAGTCCAGAGTTTATTTCAATTTATTGAAAAAATTTTGACCACTAAGAAAATTGGTCGACCAGCTTTGTTTATACCATATTCGTAGTTAGGCTATGTTGATGGTTCGGATTAAATTCCCGAAATATAACGTCACCGATTTTTGAAATTCTATGTGCAAAATATCCTAAAAAATGAAATTATTTGCGAACAACTTGATCAGTTTCTGCTGCACGTTGTTCGTGGTAACATGAAACAGAAGATACTGTGAGGTGTCGCCCATAGACTTAAATATAAAATTGACCCAGCGTTCTCATGTCCCTTTCCATCGAAAGTGGGTTCATTTTGAACGTTGAGATTGTCTAGAGATCTACAGGTGGTTACATGAACATGTTAGAACAAAAAATGAAGCTAAGTCCATGGTTTTATTTCTAAAGAGCAATCCTTCTATCCTTTTCGTTCTATCCCATTCCTTCTCGTTCTCTAAGGAATAACATAGGAGTAGGAGTATTTTTGGTAGTTGCAAATTTCTCAGAAAGTTAATCCTATCTTCCTCTTTAAGACGAAATAAATACGAAGTAGTTCACTGGAAAAACGTACAAAACCAATGTTCATCCGTTAGCTCGTACTCTTACATCTGAATAGAACTTGAGTGTTGTTCTAAATCTATTGTCATTTCATCAAAAGACTCAACACAAAAATGATTTATTAATCCATAAACTCGAACAATCTCAAAACAGATACGGACATGTTGAGACGTATTCATGTTAACATCATGAAATAGTTGTTAATCATATTACGTCGTTCACACGAGGTATGCAAATTCGACTACAATGATAATGGCAATTTAGTACAGAGCGAAACAAATTTTCTCGTCTACCTTTGAAAATATTTTATACAATCTTTTGGTGAATGGAGTTTGTAACAAATAAGTCGGCATGGAGAATAAAATATTTAATATAAGTCAGTTTCCTTAATACCGTTTCAAATTACGAGCGCATTTTTTTGCCAGCAGATGGCAGCATATGTATGCATGACATATCGTAGGCACGCATTCAGTCAGATGCAGCCTGTGCACGATGGCGGTTGTGTTGCACGAGTGTACACCAGAATAACAGCGTGCAGTAGTGCGTTTCTTTGTGGACCAAAGGACTCTCCACACAAGAATTGCATCGCGAAATGCATCTCGTGCGTGGATACGGCTGTTTCTCACAGAAAGCTTTGTTCAATTAGATCCTCCCAGCTCGTCGCCATTTTCACCTGACCGAAAGTTATCACAAATTCTCTTTATGATAAAAAATTTGTCAAAAATATACAAAAATTCTGGACTACTTTTTATTTTGTACTGTATATTATTTACGATTTTCGTAGTATGACTCGACTGGTCGAGCATGAACCTAGCCAAACCACGAATGTTATGGTGATCAAAACTTTTGAGGTGCAAAATTCTGGTCTAGTTTTCGTTTAGTTCTGCTATCGTGGTTTCAGCAAACTTTGCAGTCCTTTGCGGAGAAAAAACATTTTTACCTCGTTTAAAAGCTTTATTTACAATCAAATGAACCGTTCGTGAGATATTTGCAAAAAAATCATTTTACGGGACTTTTGACCACGCATAATTTTTAGCACGAAGGGGATCGATCGGGACTTAAGATATATCATTTGAAATGATGACCTTAAAGTGTATACAAAATTACCTCTATGTGGAAACTTCTCACCAAGTCCGTATTTTGACCGGGTTAAAGAACTGGCACATACCTGCTTCATTACCTTTAAACGGTAAGCTCTTGCAAAAACCTGCTCAACAGTCAGTTGTTCTAGAAAACAAAGACTTTCATTGTTCTTTGTCACTGATAATTCATTGTTTCACCTAGAAAGTTTTAGTTTGCTAAGCGTGATCCAGGACGGCTCTCTAGTAAGAAATCCCATTGGTGTGGCCGTCTGTTGTCGCCAAACGGCCATTGGTGGCCACTTGAAATGAATCGCCGTTTGGCGTTAACAGATGGCCATTCAATAGCCATTTCTACTAGAGGGTGCACTATATTTTCCTAATAGTTCTCCCTCGTTGATAAATATTAAAGAACAAGCAGCGATAAAGCACACAAAAATTCAAGATCTCTGATGCGGATATTTGACTGAGATAAATAGTTTTATCAACCATTTAAAGGACGTCTGAAGCTAATTGTTACTAATAATTGGCTATCAAATTGATACATCTTCACTACCGTAACATTTTTTCTATAACTACGTGTGAAAATATTGTATACGTTGATATGGACCTAACGTCAGCCTATTTGTAGAACCGGCAGTAATAGATATGCCAACTGTAATGGACACAAGGTTTGGTCGCTAATCTTTGGCCTCCCTGACAGTCTGAAGTTAGCTTTTCCTCGAGTTATAGCAGCCTTGTGTGGGTGCCGCGGCATGCCGTCTGAATAATGCTCAGACACACAGAAATAAAGCCCCTCCCCTTGATTAGTCTAGATCCGCCACTGATAGCGTGTTCGTTATATACTATCAGGCACACACACGCATCCAAAAATGCTTCTGCTCTGGGCTTCAGGGTGTGTACTTATGCCACTCTCAGAATAACTTTTACAAATTACTGGACAATGTTAAGTTTTGAAGAATTGATTGACAATTATAGTTGACATTTCACACAGAAAAATTAATTTCCTGAAATTTCGTGTATTGTGTTAAATAATTTAGGCTTGGGGCACAGAGATGTCATCACCTAGTCCTTTGATTGGAATTGTTATGTTGTAAGAAAAAGGAGAAGGAAAAAGAAAGAGAGAAAATGAAAAGGAAGAGAGGAACAACAAGAGAAGGACATGAATAGGTCAGGAAGAAGAGAGAGGAGAGATGAAAAGGAGAGGAAAAAGAGAGAGAGAGAGAGGAAAGAGGGGGAGAAGGAGAGGAAGGGGACAACAGGGCAATGAGAAGGAGAGGCAGAGGGGAAGAGGAATTATCTTGCCAACAATAAATAGAAAATGAAATAATGAGGTTCATTCAATATCAATCAAATAGAAAATTCAGGAATCTTTACAAAACAAATATTTATTCAAAGTACAAATATATACGATAAAAACATCACAAAACTGTAATTCAAATTCATGATTCTGTAACATGAATATCCTTGCTTGTTCTTTCAACATACTCATACCCAACTCGAAGTAAGTATTTAAAATTGTTGTTTTCACGCAATGGACCAAGTTCGTGACTCTCAAGCATACGACCCAGAGATGGAAGAACATCTTCTGGATTAGCCCCTGCAACAACACATGGAACATTCTCAACATTGTCAAATAGTGTTTAGTGTTTCAAATAAACTTCTACAGAAACAAGATTTTGAAACTTTGAAATGCAAATTTTACATCTTCACACAGTTCTTTTAACCCACAAACAGGTTAAAAGAGACTTGACATGTTTAAGTCATCAATAAACAAAGAGGTTAATTGTCTTGGAGGAAAATACCTCTTATTCCAATGAAATAAATAAGAAGTACCAGAGGTAAGAAAATTTTCCTGGGTATTCTATTATCTTACTAGCACTGATACAAAGATCAACCAACCCTCAACACATTGACAGTGAAAGGAATTAACCTCTTTTTATGACAGCACATTTGAGAAACCTCTTCCAAAGGCAATGCATGATGCTTCCAACAAGTTGAATAAAATTGTAGAAAGTATGTAATTACTGAATAAATAAAATAAAATTGATGTTCTTAAATAGAGGTACCACCTTCCACCGTTTAACGGGAAAGAAACAAACTTACCAAATATCTGCATCAAATCAACTACTTTAAAAAAAATTGTTTGTTGAATTGCTTCTATTGGTGAATCAGTATTTATTTCCTCCCATTTATCTCGTAAAATTGCTTGACACCATATTGTATGTCTGGAATGAACAAAACATTCCATTAAGATGTGACACACACTAAAAGTATTTCACACACCATAAATAAATGTTTGAAACAAAAAGAAAATAATAAGTTCATACCAAATGGATAATTTAAAGAAGAATTTTTACCTCATTTCACTCTGTTCAAGCTCATCTTTAATGAATGGCAACAGATCCAAAGCTTTCTTAAAATCAGCTTCAGTAGCATTTTCGTTTTCTTCACTGATGTACAACTGCCAACAAAATTTTAATATAGAGCATGAGCAATGGGAAACAATCATTACTCTTTACAAATTTTTCATTAAATTTGGGAAAAAGAAAAAAAAGGTAAGTTAACTTTAATAATTAATTAACTTATCCCCATTTCATTTTGGAAGAATGTAATTACCGTATTTACCCGGATATAGTCCTCCCTTATTTTAGGAGGCAAAATTTAGAAGGAAAAAAAAACAACGAAAAGTCTAAAGTCTTTCTGAAGGGAAATGCTCATTAAAAATTCAATGTGAAATGGTTGGCACAGGTAAGTATAATCAAAAGTACTTTAAAAGTTAACTGGTGTAGTTAAACTTGTCCTCTTGACATCGCCAGATCCACAAGGACTTCAGTTCTACTTCGAATTTTCTTGTACCACTGCTTTATTTCTGTGTGTCTGAGCATTATTCAGAACTTGCAGTTTGATGTTGTCATCAAAGCATCTTCTATCATCCAACATTCTTGTGTCAAAGAAGATACCCGTCTCTCGAAAAAATCTTGTGTCACGGTCGGCACGGCGATGGCAGCCGGTCATTCCTACACGACATGGACCAGTTCGGTTTCCATTTCAAACAAGCAATAAATCCCGCCATCATCAATCGATGTTCTTTGTGTTACGTTACGCATAAGGCTCATGTTCATTTAACTCATTATCATTCACGAAACTTTGAATCAGTAGTTTCCCCATTCTAAACTCCTAATATAGTCCGTCCCCCCACCCCAAGATTTTTGGGCGATTTTTTTTAAATATTCGGGTAAATACGGTAATAACACATCTCCTAATTATATATTTTTCTACATATCTCATTAATCTTCTTGCTACTAAATGGTATTTAGAAGAAATTTACTCTTTCACACTACAAGAATTTTCTATTCTTCCAAGAACTGGTGAATTTTCCAAATTTCCAAAAAATTTACTTTCTCAGAGAATCTACAAAGAATTTATAATAAAACAAATTAAATTTTGTATACATATAAATATTCACTAAAACATAATTTAATTTCAGTACAGACAAATGGGAAACAATTAATTCATTGCATGGTACATATTAAATGACAATTTTGTTTGAAAATCTGAAGTCCAGAGTTCACCACAGTTTATCTGTAATGGATTGAATCAATATGCCGACAGGCCACATAACTTTAGTCCTAGAATTATTTTTATATTACAATTACGAACAAAGTAGTAGCAATTAAATGGAAAAAAAGATTATACTACATAAAATGATTGAAAATACCATCAATATACATTCAAAAGTAAACAGAGAAAAAAATTACAATTCACCTTTATAATGTCAGTGGCTGACAAAACAGACATTCTGCCTGTATCATAGCAATGCGCCACAAGAACAGCTTCTGGAAGATCTTCTTGACACATGATGAGTTCAAGATCAGAATTAAGTCCCTCTAAATCTTTCTCCAGCATACTTTGAGGGTATCCAGTAGCCAGGAGAGCCATTTTTGCCAAAGAGACCATTGACTAAATGATCAAAGTATAAATATGAATTTACAAAGCCATCGCATACCCTGTTTTTTTCAAAAGGAATGAAGATCAAGACTTTAAAGTAGAAAGATTCTAAGGTATCATTTCTCAACAGGAAATAAAATACTTTTAGTCTGCTAAACATAAAACACTGAATTTCATTATTTTAATAAAACACCAACATTTTCATATTTAATATGATTAAAGTTTTTTTTTTTTTTTTGTGGGGCTTTAGGGCTCGTCAACATCNGTCAACATCGAGATCATTAGAGCCCTTAAAACTTGTACAGGTAGGGAAAATGCAGTTACACACTAGGGAGAGCAAACATGACTCCCCCGCTTGTGAGACTCGCCGAATGACTCAACCATACCCACTAAAAACCCTCCTGAATTGCAACTCAAAACTCAAATCCCAATATACCTCAAGACTTTACTTAAAACATTTTTAAAAAAAGAAGAAGAAGAAAGAGGAAAATGAAAGAAAATTGAAACTCTTAATGTCTTTAATTTTACAACTAGTGGTTTCAATTAATGCTGAAAGAAAGAAATGAAGACAATATTTCTCTCAAGAATAAATTTTATCATCTTCAAAGGGACAGTTTGCATTGCAGAAATTTTTTTAGTACATTAACAACTTGCCAAGATCGTAGTTCTATTTTCTAGTAGGATAAGTATGTAATAAAAGATTTGACAACACAAATACTAAACACTTTACTTTGAAATAGTAACACATCATGCAGAGAAAAATGTTATGTGAATATGATCTACAAAGAATCTACACAGGATGGAACAAAAAAAGATATGAGAAAGTAAGACATAACGTGGAAATTTTATCTGCAATTGTGAGCTGACTTGTTTCTTGTTTCTTCTGAGCACGTTCATAGAGATCGACTCATGTATCATATCAAGGAATACAAATTGCCATTGAGTTTTCACAATCACAAAATACATACTATTCAAATACTTCTCAAAAAAGCTATAATATACATAATTACTGAGAAAGTTTTCCATACATACATATTAATTACCACTCTCATATGACAGAATATTCAATCTCAGCATCATAGATGACACAAACAGAGAAGAAGATATTTCCTTTCGCAAAGGAAACAAAAGAATTTCATTTAAAATATTGAGCAGCATATTTAGTGATATCAAGATCTGAATAAAATATGAGAGTAAAATTACATTATTAATCATTCAATAAAACAAGACAAATATGTATTTAAAGGACAAATAAATCATTATCTTAAAAATATTCAGTTGTACTGTTCTTTGAGTTCTTCAACTGACAGTCCGCAACAACTAATATTTCATTATTGCATTTCTCATCCTAAAATGACCAACCTTCAACAGAAGCTTCCAAGATGAGCATAATGTTTTACAGCTCCAATACACAGGACAGGACAGGTCATTCCGTCTCAATAAAAGAATTCTCCCTCTGAGTAAAATGGATTATTTTTCAGCCATGCAATAAGTTCACTTTTATACTTATTTCCAGTCTTTATCTTAAGTTTGGACGGTAGTTTATTGAAAAAAAAAAAGTGCTGCCTTATATGATGTTTTTCTCTTATACGAGGTTAAATGGTGTACTGGGAGTGAGAAATTGTTTGTATTTCTTGTAAAATGATGATTGTCTTTGTGTCTGATCATATCAGTACCTGAGATATTCAGTATAACCTCGTATATGTAGATTCCTACTAGTTAGGATTTGTAGTTTTTTAAAAGCTTCTCTACAACTCTCCCTGTATGTTTGTATGTTAAACCTACAATTCTCCCTGTATGTTTATAACAGCTTTCTTTCGTTGGACCAGTAACCTCTGTAAATTATTACACGAGATGCCACCCCAAACAGCTATACCATATCGCAGGTGAGCCTCAAAAATTGTACAATAGGCAATTTTTGCTATATTGGTCCTGCATAGCTGTTTTACTCTTCTCGTTACGTATGTGGCAGTACTCAGTTTCTTATTTAACTGATCAATATGCTGATTCCAAGTCAATTGAGCATCAAAAAACACTCTGAGGTATTCCATATTTTTTTCTAATTTAATACGTTTGGAATTTTGTCCATTTCTGGGGTGTTTTTTTTTAGATAGATCAGTTGAGTAGTACCAAGTTATCTTCATAATAGGTTTTTGCAGTGTCAAAGGTAATATTTGCTTCAGACTTCAGTTTTTTATAGTCTTTGTTCTTTACTGTAAGTACAGTATCATCGGCAAACATCAAGGTTTGTGTAAATTTTTGGAAATTTTTGGCAAATCATTAGTAAATAAAAGAAATAAAATTGGTCCCAGCACAGATCCTTGGGGAATTCCTTTGACTATCTCCATTTGATTGGACTGAACCTTAATCTCATCTTTTCCTTGTAAGAATGTCAATTCTACAAGTTGTTTCCTGTTACTTAGATAGCTGATAAACCATGATCCAGTTTTGTGGTATATTCCTATTTGATTCAATTTGCTTATAAGTAGGTCATGGTCAAGGCAGTCCATATATACATCTATTATTTGTTCAAATAATTGATTAATGGCTGAGGTTGTTGATTTGCCTTTTCAAAAACCTTTTGTTGATTTGTAAGAATATTATTTATTTCTAGGATATGGAGGAATCTACTTAGTATTGCTTTCTCAATAATTTTTTGAAAGGTAGATGTCCATGAGATGGGGTGATAATTTGATGCTAGTTTATCAGACTGCTAGTAGCTTTCAGAAAAAGAAAGTTCCATGCCTTTTTGTCCTCTTGTTGGTCAATGCATGATAAAATAAGATTTATTTTATACATCTAGCTTTCATGTGGGCCACTTTTTATACAAGTGCAAATTAAGATACCATTTATTTTTATTTATAGGAAGTCAATGGTTTTAGGAAAATGTACTCCTGCTGCCCCTCGAACCAATAGGCTACTATGCAAGGTCATGCATGCAGATAAGAGACTATAAGAAACCAACAATCAAAAATGAATGCAGAAATCAATAGATAGAGGTTCCATCGCAGTTACTTTCCCCAACATACCTTCTTCCGTTGTAGCAGTTCCTGTTCTCTAACAGCTAACTTCTGTAAAGTAACTCCAGCTTCCTTGAATTGACCACAAAATACATCTTGTACCCATGACAAAGATGGATGATCTTTTAAAAAGTTAGAAAATTCATCCTGCTGCTCTGAGGGTTTAGGTTTCTGCAAATACAGCTCTAGAAGATCACCATACTTGTGTTCTTGCATGCAGCGTGACAATAAAAACTTGGCAAATCCCTGAAACAAAATGTGTGACAAATCACGATACATTTAAGAGTGACATCCATTACATTTTCTGACATCAAGATTTAATGGAAATACTTAGAATACAATTAAACTTTAATATCAAATAAAGGATAATTTATAATATACAGCAAAATATGTATTCATAATCCAATTATTTTAATTTTTACTCCAAACAATGAATCTTTGCTGAATGTGAACTAAATGTGAACTAATGAGTAAGTGAAAATTTGCATACATATCACTAATAATAATAATAAATTTATTGTAAAAAAACAGTACAGACTGCGTATGACCACGTGGAGGACAATAAACTAATTTACTCTCCGGAAGCAAGCAAGGGACCATCCCATCAATTCCGATCAAGGGCCCTAAAGCAGAGGCGGATTCAAAAATTTCAGCAAAAGTTCCTAGATAAGATAAAAAGTTAGCTGCGAGTTATAATACATGTATAATGTCAATATGTTTGTAATTTAACGCAAATATGTTTGTAAATTTACATGTACAAGTTATTATCGAACTATCGATTATTCTGAGTATAGTGTTTAAAAATCATAAGAATTGAAATAACACTAAATTCACGATTTATTGTTACAATAAACACGCCCCTAGACAAAGCCTAGAGAACCTGTATAAGAAATCCGCCTATACCCCAAGGAAAAATGGAGAAAAACCCAGGTCAGGATGGGGCTACAGAATTAATGTACACAACCGTGCCAAAGTTGGGTACACATAAAACTAAATTAATATGAGCCATACGGCAACACAACCATGCNAAATTGTTATAAGTTATTTAAAAAGTGCTACAGCAATGGCGTGATAAAGTACAAGACAGATTTAACTTTTATTAAAATCAATAAATTCTTTTACAGTGTGGAAGCACCGGTGCAGGAGGTAGTTTTTAACTCACGACAGCTTTCCAGTTCATGACTTATAAGCAAGTTCTTGTCTTTTTAGGAAGTACATGTATACATATAAATATACACATAAATTAAAAAGTTTCAAAGTTAATGAAAAATAGAAAAGGAAACACATACAAGTCGCTCACAAATTGAACAAGACATTTCAGCTGTTGCCATCATCAGACACGTCGGAAATCTTACCTGTTCTGAGAATTTTTCCATGTACATCTCTAATCTCTCTCTATTATTAGTTCTTTCACAAATTTTCACTAAAATCTCAAAATCACAATACTTTTCAGCTAACATGGTAGCTCTTTCAAACTCTTCATCCTCCACTAAAACAAAACAAAAAACCAACATCATTACAGTACCAACACAATCAAAACAAATTATCCATCTTGTTTCAAAAGAGGAGCAGATTTAATAAAAATACTCACACAGCGGTTCGATAATGTCATGTCGTTCCCGTTCATACATCTGAAGAAGTGTATTAAATTTATTTGTGCCACGGACACTCTCAACTTGGCATTTACGTCCATCCAAAATAATGTCAATCAAATTGACCAACTGATCATACAACTGATTTCTTATCAGGACTTCTCCAGCACAACGAGCCCCATACTTATGTGTCAAATCTTGCTGCAAGCAAAATAAAATGGATCAAACTCATTTTCTATGATCAATAGATACAAAGAAGAAAAAAAATGATCAAAATCCAGGAAACTACCAAATTTTTTAGAAGTTCATAACAAAATATGGAGAATGAGGAATGTGAAGGGTATATTTATGCAAAACATACAGTAATAAAGTAAACAAAGGTAAAAATACTCTGAGAAGAAAAAATACTTTGAGTTCTACGATATTTTATTGCAGTGCCTGAACTATAACAAATAAAGTTTTAAACAATAGGTAGGACCAGCCTAAAATTTAATTCATTTAGTTATTTATTAAATTTCAACAGGTGAAAACCCCATAATACAAAAGTTTACAGATAGTTTAGCAAAGGTATGCACTAGTGTATATAACAAATGATAGAAAGTTTTTCACTGATAGCCTAAAATAAATTGTTTAGATTTATATCTAACGAAGTTCAAGTTAAGAGTTATAATATCCAACCAGCCAGGATGTTGGTTACACAAATCTGACAATCTTCGTACGGTGATTGTAGATCAATTAAAGGAGAATAAAATTGCTATTATTAGTATATTCTTAGTGTTCTAATTGGTACATAAAAATTAAAATTTCAAAAATTCACTGTAAACAAGATGATTTGCCAAAATTCTATAAGTAAAAATCAATTCAGTGCTAATATGTGAAGATTCTAATATAGGTATCATTAAATATTCCTTAATGGAATTTTAATCATGACGTATCAGACATTACACAACCAACTCTGAAAACAGCGTATCTTAAAAATTTATGATTCACTCATTTATAAGATAGCCCTGAAATGATCTCCAATCTCCAAGCCATAAGATAATAATGGATATAGGAGTAATAAAGTTGCCTAAATGTATTTGGATTGGTAGATTTTCATGTAAATCTATTAAAAAGTAAATTTTCTTATCAACCCTCAAAAAAGTATATTCTATGAGATTCTTGAAAGAAAGCTGCGAGTAAAAAATACCACCCAAATCTCTAATATGATAAACATTCTCAAGTTGATGATTAAACAGAAAATAAATGAGTATTGAGAATGACTATTTTTATCTGATAGAAGAACACTTTTTTATATTACATTGAAGGATATTAGTACAACACCAGTCAAAAATGAATTAATATCTAATTGCAAAGGTTCACAATCAAGTTTCGATTTTATAGACTTCAACAATTTAGCAGTCTGCAAAAAGTAGAAAGTCAGAGTGATTTATGACCTTATCAACATCATTAATAAATACTGTAAATATAAGTGTTCCTAAAAGACTACACTGACCAATACCAGAAATAACCAAAAAGGAGTCAGATAATGAATTATTTATCTTTATTCTTTGTGTTCTATTCCTGAGATAAGAATGTAGCCACTTAAGTGTCCATGAATAGCACAATTACATAATTTTCTTATTAGCAAGTCAATGTTTACTACATCAAATGCTTGATACATCAGAGTAAACAGAATCAGCGATAAATTCTTTATTAAGACTAATAATATATTCTGTACAACCAAATAAATTTGTAACGGCTGATATCATTTATAAAAGTCCCATGGGCCTCATATGTCCCTGTGGGCAACAAGTTGGAGAGAGATGCCCTAAGACATTGTATTATAAAGGTTCAAGATATATTTCAGGGCTACAGTAAAATTAATATTTGGTAAATGTTAACAATGAAAGCACATGCTGAAATAATTTACAACCCAATTTTTCTTCTTTAGAACAGAGAAAAATGAGAACAGGTTGTGATAGCAATCTGGGAACTCCCTTTACATACAAGGGCAATAAAGTATTTTACCATATTTATCCTGGTTATGAGCATAATTTAGAACTCATAGTTTAAAGTTAAACCCCTTCAGATGAACAATCTGATTGTCCATCCACATGCTTGCAGCTACAACACCAGTCTAATTAGTTTTGGCTAATCTAATTTGGAAGAGAAAAGAAAGAAAGTGTGGACTAAACAATGGCCGTAAAAAAGAAAATACTAAGCCAGGTAAACATAATCAAAGAACTATGCAGTGAAGATTACAATAATTTCATGAGAATGGATCACAAAGCTTTTCAAGAGTTATTGAATCTAGTAGAACCGAATATCACAAAGCAAGATACCATATTGCCAGAAACTGTTACAGCAGAAAAGCGTCTAACTGCTATGCTTACATATTTAGATACAGGAAGATTATAAGGAACTCAGATTTAACTGTTCAATATCCACACAATTGTTGTCCGAGATCATTCATGAAACGTGTGATGCTATTAGCAAGGTCTTGAAAAAACATATACGGGTAAGAAAAATTGTTTTATTCCCTTAAGGTTACAGTATTTAATTTATACATACAACTTTTTATGTTCATAAAAAAACACATCACCAAACAGAACACATAATTAACATTATTAGAATTCTTTTTTAATCAAAAATTCCCTCAAGACCCTTCCTCTTAACCTGCAGTAATTGTTTGAGGAGAGAAACCTTGGGTGACAGTCGCCTTCAGGACATTAGGTGGACAGTCACCTTCAGGAATGTACAAAACGATGGGATTAGATGGCATTTGGGAATCTTGAGAGGATTGTGATGAAGGGGATGGGTGTGTTGCTGGTGATGGAGTTAATGGTGGCAATGTGGAGATACTAGGTGGAAATTGATTGAGGAGTTCACAAATAACTGGTTGACTTTGCCATAAAGAATAATTTCTGAAATTAATTTTTCGGCAATGCATCTCTGCATAAAGTGATTAACAAAATTTTAAATAGCACATTGAATGGGTAATATGGAGGATGTATGAATGATTCGGAGTGCTTTGTGAAACAGTTGATATTTATAAATAATTCTTTATTTCTAATTTTAATTATGAGTGGACTAAATTGTTTTAGTTATGTCCCACTAATTCTTCACTTTTAAGATCTGGGCCAAATATGTGAATATGGTCCTATCAGGGTTTGAAAAAATCATTATGCCATATTACTACAAATACTAAGTTAAGAATTTGTAGTATGCGAATGTATTATTAATGTCTGAACACGTACATTTTGGACACTTACACGATGATTAGTATAATTTTTTCAAAGCTCGGCTAGCTACAAAGGTATTTGGCATACATTTAGTTTTCTTTTAATATTGAAGTGAAGTATTTTTTTGTGCTATAGTTTTTTATGCCATCAAATTCACATTCATTTTGCAAGCACATTTGCTTCATGAAGGGTTTTTCCTTTTATTGCTTATTCTTTCTAGTTCAACAATTGGTAATATTTGGGGGGAAAATACTCAATTGGTATGTGACACTTTCAATTAAATTCATCCCAGTTTGTAATCGCAATCGCTATTACTTCTATTTTCTCTATGTTCTGGTCTGTTTTCCAAACCTCCAAAGAAATTAAGTTTTCTCCTAATTTTGTGTAATTAAAAAAAATATATTCTTTATAAGGACTTGCTTGGAGAGTCCACTGCTGAGGGTAGTCCACCTGCTCACACAGTTAAGAGGCCAAATGAGGATCTGGTCTCGAAGGCAAAAGAGATTCTGTGACTAATAAAGGTATGTACCTGTTGCTAAAAAACACTGGAACAGATGGGAATGCGACAGAGGCAAACAAGTGGCTGTGTACTAAATGGCTACTGGGAAGAGAAGTGATTGGTGCACTCCGTGCATGATCTGACGTCATGAAGCAACTTGTAGTCTTTTAATGTAAACGCTTCTGCAAGTCCTTGACAACACTACTTGCAGGAGTCCACTGGTGCAAGCACTTGCAACTTGTAAATGTAATCAGCTTATCAAGAGCTCGCCACAAGTACTGGCAAGGACTTGCGGGCTTGACTTGCTAGTGTAAAGCCACCTTAAAACTTGGTTGATTTAGCATCCACACCAACCGATTCGATAAGTCACAATCAAGTCAACAGGTGCCGGCCATCCAATTTCTTGTTTTGGCCGATTTCATTCCCATTCACTCCGCACTATACAATGTAATTGCCAATCTAGTCAAATTGTTCTTCAAATTGTATTGTGAGGAAGGGGTTTTAGCATCAAAGCATATTCGATCGCCCCACTTTTGTTGTCAAAGAAGATCCCAGTCTCTCAACAAAATAGTGTCACAGTTGGCACAATTGTCGTAAATAGTGTTCACTCCACTCATTTTCACACATGAAACTTTGAATTAGCAGTTTTCCTGCCCATAACTCCAAATATAGTCCCCCAACGGATTTTTTAATGATTTTTGGGGGAGAAAGGGTGGGGACTATATTTGAGTATTTTGGTACTATATTTACCTTCCAGAAATTATTTTTGAAATAATTCTCTAGGTGCAGAATACCTATCATATTGTTCAACATGGTCACAAGGTAATAGTAATAACTTCAGCCAGACAACTAGTTTATTAACTGTCACCATTCTCATTAATTCATTCCTTACTGACCCCAATATGAACTAATGGGTTCAACACTATCCAATTACAAGTATTTATCTAAATGTATATACTAGCTCAAAAAAGTAAAATAGTAAATAATGCTATAAATACCAGTGTGAGGAGAGAATCCTTGAGACCAGCATCACCTGGGGCAGCAGTCCATGGAACATACTCGCACATGTCAGGGTTAGGGCAAGAGCTGGGAGTGAAAATCGCTGCTTTTTGCTGGCGATGCTGTAGCACATCCTGCAGCACGGACTAGAAAATAATAATAATAAAAAGAGTTTTAAAAATTCTTTAAAACACTCACAGAATTGTACAAGTAAAATAACTCAATAAAGTGAAGAAGAAGAAGAAGAATACTGTATTGCGCTGTACAATAATAATGAAATACAAAAGTTTTGGAAAATTAATTTTTACCAAGTTGCTTTTCTAGTTTATCCTCAAGAAAAAAAATGAACAACTGAAAATAATTGAAGGTTTATGTAAAAAATTCTAACCACAATCACAGTATTTATTTGTACTATGAGCATAACAATTTCTTGAGGTTGCCGGTCACTATGTACTATTTCTTCAGTCCAACGAACCATCACTTGAAAGAAATGATGAACTCGGCTGACCTAAAAAGTAAAAATTCCTATTATTGCATTCGTACTATACAATTTTAAAAGTGTTACAATGTAAAATGGAATCTAATCCTCTTAAATAATAGTACCAGAAGTCATAAGAGTAGAAATATTAATATGAAATATTTTGTTTAGCAGAATGGATATGATGAAACATGAGAAATATCATATGATTCACATGTATAATAGCACAAAGTAAATACTAATACTAATATACCACTAAATATGCTAACTTTAACTGATAAACTATAGGAGATATTAGACAAACCAAACAAAGAGAAAAATTTAAATAAAATGTTAAAATAAATACCTCTTTATAAAATAAATCTTGATAATTCAATCCTCCATTAGGCGTTTCTTCTCTTATTAACAGCACCTTTTTCAGTACAGCTTCTGCCAGTTGGCCATATCTGAGGAAATCAAACATCAAGATGTAATAATAATAATAATAAATTTATTGTCAAAAAAACAGTACAAACTGTGTACGACCACGTGTAGGACAGTAAACTAATTTACTCTCCGGAAGCAAGCAAGGGACCATCCCATCAATTCTGATCAAGGGCCCTAAGGCAGAGGCAGATTCAAAAATATGAGAACCATTAATCCACTCATAAGAAATTAGGAGATTCTTCAAGGTCTGGTCTTGAAATTTATGAAATTACACAATTACACTGTTCATTTCTAAACAGTAATTATTAGTGATTTTAATAACCATTAATTAAAGAAAAGGAAACACAAAGTAATAATATAAACATTATTAAATTTATATTATAAAGCATTAGTAAAGTATTACACTTAAGAATATTGTTTTTATTCTTATATATAGTTATGTTTTATTCAAAGCCTAAAAATAAAAAGAGCTTTTTTGAAAACACTTAATGTGGTTCATACTTTGCAGAATCCAAATTGTTTTCAGTTCCAGTTGGCATACATATTTTAGAATATTTCAAAATTAAATTTTGAGTTCACGTAACCTATTTCTGAGTAACATTTTGGATTACACTTAGGTCAGAAAAGAAATTAATATTAAATGCAGAATCACACCCGTAACTCTTCTAATGCAAAAAGAGACATTTTAATATTATTCCTTCCAAAATAAAGGGAAACCAACAGAACATAACAAAGAAAAATACACTTGTACATATTTTGTAACAAAATTTGTTCAAGTTTTTTAAATACACATTTTCAGGGGTCTTCAGTTGGAAAAAAAAATCCCAAAAAGTACGGGTACAGGTAACAAAAGAAAAAAATTAAATGTGCCACAACATCCTTAACTCTTCCAGCCCAATTAAGGGACTGTCTGTAAGTACTTCCACTTCCTTCATAACTTAATTTTTCTTCTTTAACTCTCTTACCTTAATTTTTGCACTATTTAATACAAGGCTTATAATTTTAAAAATCTCCATAATTATTACTACCACAAACAGAAACAATCAAACCTCTACTCATGCATCTTCTTTAAAATGTAATTTCAAAGTACTAAGTACTTTGAAATGTGAGTTATTATTCAAAATTTGTTCAGAGACGTTAGGTAAAAATGAATGAAACCTTATCTTATTAAATAATGATGCAGAAGAGTAATGGTCGAGTTTTGCTTCTAACCAGCTATGTGGGTGAAGCTAGGAGTTGAGCTTCACATACCCAAACTGAGTGGTTTTCTGATATTTTCTCTCACTGGTAACAGAATTTGAAACACACGTACCACACTTTTTGCTAAAATAATTGGGAAAATTTAACACTTACTCAGGTTGTATTCTATACAAGGACATAGCTGCTACCAATTTTTCTGCATAATCTTCAAGAACGTAGGAAGTAGCCATAATTCCTGAATTGGTGGATACAGCAGTAAACTAAGGGGAAGAAAAATGCTTTGGATAATTAAGGATTACATAGCTGTTGTATTTCATCAGCATTATTACCAAATTTATTTAATTACTTAAGCAGACCCTGATTGAAAGTCAATCCCAGAAAAAAGAAAATATTTAATAAAATTTTAAAATCAATTATCACAAAAAGGTAGTTAAGTAATAAATTATGAGAGGAAGAATAAATATTACAACATTTTATTGCTCAATTTTTCTCATCATGACTTGAGATTCACCTGATTATTTGTCGTCGTCAGCAAACAAATCACATGCTTAAATACATTTGAGACAAACCATCGTTAAAACATTTTAGTAGAAATTTCTCTTAAAATAATTTTCATAATTTCTATCAAATAAAGTTGACTATTTTCTTGAATCTATTATCCTAAATGAACATATTTATTAATACACAAGGTAGGCAATATCACAAAAAGCTATGGTTACAAAAAAGAAATTTAAAAAGAAAACTACAATTTATATAACTTTGAATTCAACAGAAGTGAAGAGTGTGTTTTTATTCAATAACGTGTGCATCATACTTGGAAGATATTCATTGGAACATTGCCTTGAATTCAATGCATGTTTTAGATGGCTCTGCATTCGCATTCTGGCCAAAAATCAGTTCATTTAATAAATTATTGTCTTAATTCGTTGGCCACACTACTCTTTTAACCATGAACTAGTTTTGGAAGCTGTTGTTTCCATGCTCAGCTGCTGCAGATTGCTGATCAAACGGTCCTCTAGTGGTGGGCAGGAGGATGAATTTTGAAATCAAATTATTTTCAAACCGTCTGTTAAAATTTAACAATCTGTTCTTCAATGGATGAATGAAGAGTTGTTACCAGACCAACAGTTCAAAATGCCCACCAATGTTCTTCTTTAATCTTACATTTTCATCAATTTTGTGTATTTTTGTCATGCAACTGCTTTTCAATTATGATGTGCCAGAAATGTTCCTTTTTTCCAATTTCTAATATCTAAATTCTAAATTTCTTTCTGTTTGTCCGATATACACTGGTCCCAATCCTTGCAATTAATTTTGTAAATTTCTAATCTGTTACAAGGAGGTACTTTATCCTCATAATTAGCTTTAATTAGGAACTTAATACTAAATGTATTTTTTGGAGCCACAAAAATATTTACTTCTTTGAAAACTTTTTGAAACTTCTTATGCAAGCAAGGGTGATAAGTAAATTTTCGGTAAATTGTTTCTTTTTTCAGCAAAGAAGGAAATAGTTTAACGAAAATTTCAACCACTTCAACCAATCTTCTCAATTAATTCATTCAAAGAATATAAATAACTATACTCACTCGATCCCACAGTTTTAAGTCCTTAAGGAACAAAATAAACAATTCCAATGCTCTGCTTTTATCTTGCAACTGATGCTCTATTTGTAAAGAAGCATATCCAATACAAGTACCTGCAACATAAATGTGATTTCAATTCCAATGATTATTACTCCCATGCAGTGGCAGAGATATTAAGGAACTATGTCTGTCCTGCTGACCAATTCTCATTCCACATCGAGATTTTTCTACAGCGTAGGAATGGAGTCTACGTAGACTCCTCTAAGTGATTCTCATTCATTTTTCTACAAAGTAGCCAACATGTAGCAACACCGCAATGCAGAGAAGAAGTCAGCTGTCTTCGTACATCGGAGTGGGCATTTAATTTTGTTTACCAATATGAGAAAATTTTAACCTTATATGTAGATGGTGAAAATGTCTCCAAGAGTATACACCACACTTTTCTAAAAATTATCATGGTTTTGAAGATATTAACAGTCTCCGTTCTTGCTGTTTATTTCTATTTGTAATAATTTATTTATACTTAGTTGTAAATGTAGATGTTAACATACAAAAATAATTGGTTATTCAAGACTATAATGGTAAATAAATTATTGTACTTTTATGCAATTTATTGAAATATTTTTATTACTTTTTACTCTATATCTTACTCTATCAATTGGTCACTTTGGATCATGTTTCCTAATAAGACAATAAAATTATAAGAATCTCAATGAATTAATAAGACTTAAATTACCATTTATGATTCTTTTAAATACATGCTAAAAACTAGGATTAGAAACTATATTTTCGTATGTAAATATTAAGTTTTAATCGTGAATAAACATGGGGCAGAGTTGGTGTGCGATTTATTAAGTAGCTGTGTACTTAAAGAATTTAACAGTATTGTAGACTCTTCAGAGGAATCCCTTCTCTAATTGACACATCTGACATAGAACTAGGTATTTAATTTGTATAAATTGTATTCATATAACTGTTGTTTAACATTATTTTAAATGTGGTACCTAAGTTAGCAACAGAATGAGTTAACAGAGAATAACCAACACATCAAGAAACACACAATCTTACAACACAACGAAAATGCCACCATTGCTCTCTGCGAAAAATGCGTTTCAACGTAGATACCTCGTTTCCTACGGCATGAGAGGCATGGGAAAGCTCTCTACAGTCTTCTCTACTCAGTTCTCTACGATGTAGAATATGAAGCACTTCTCTATGGCGGGCCATCGAGAAGTGTCAATCTCTATGTAGACAAAGAAACAAGAACCGACCTGCAGACCAGAGTCAAATGAACAGCCATTTGTCACACTGAACTTCATCACAGACAGTTAAAATTCAATGAATCACTCACACATAATTATTTGAAGAGAACAGTCATAGTTAAAGTTATAAAATTATTTTTTCTAATAATAAAACTAGATCGTAATTTTGTTCCAAGAATGTTCCATCTGTGGTATTTTTTGACTTTAGATTACATAGTGCCAGACATAATGACTATTGTTCCCCTAAAACCTTTTAGAGTTTCCAGCTTTTGTAAAATTATTCTTTTTGATGCTCCAACAAAGAATTTGGTATCATTGCATTCCTTTTTGAATTAGCTACATTTTTGATATGCCTTTGAGTCATGAAAATATAGGAGCCCGTAAAGCCTTCTCCATAGAAACCTAACACTAATTCAAAGGATATTTCTTATATTTGCGTTGCAGGGGTAAAAATGAAAATCGGTGACATGGCATTTTTTCTCTATTTAAGTAGAGTCATTTAGACAAATGTAATACCATTAAGTATTCAGTTCACTTCAATATTTCTAAGAAGCTGAGAGAACTTTGGAAAGAAGGACAATGAAAAATACAAAAGAGTGAAGGGTAAAAGAAGATGAATCTTTTCGAAATTATCCCATCAAGCAATGGAACCTATACACTGCCAGCAAGTTCTGCAAGTTGCCTCTATATGGTACTGACAAATTTCTAAATTTTCAGTTGGTAACATACTGTGTGCCACATTTTTTACCAGCATATGTCGGAAATAATAAGGGAGAAAGTGTTGAGATGGTACGATAGATTGAAAAAACTTACCTCCCGGTTTGAACTCAGCCCAACGTGGGTCACTCACAGGTGTATCGTCAACCAAGTCTGCACAGAGCTTGACGACAACAGTGTCAAGCAAAGGATTCACTTCTTGACTAGAACCAGTTTCCGGAAATGACTCTTGAAGAATCTGACCGCTCTCTGACTGAAAATGGGTAAAACGTAAGTTCAATCATTAAATCAACATTAAAAAACCTAGGATTTAAAATTGTAACAGATTATACATCAATCAAGTTTGAATCAAAAATAACACTGAAATAAATAATGGCACTCTGCAATAAATAATTTACCAAGACTGACAAACCAGACACACTTTAATTTTCTAAATATGAACACTGAGGGTAATCACAAGGATGTATCAGTTGAAACAGCTTTGTTGATAATTTATTTATTTATTTATTTACGGGAAGGTATTTACAAGATGTAGGTATCCCATACAATTACAACCTGGATGGGGAGTGTCCTAGGAGGAAAGATGAGAAATAACAGGACATATAGGGACACTGAAAATAGGCAGGTATGGTCAAAACAAAAGGCACAAGGAACAAGCATGCAAGGCGAAAGGAAAGGAAGGAGGAACATTGAATGAGGAAGGGTACGGAATCTCAAGGTCTACTCCATTCAATGAAACAGTTTTGTTATCAAACTAGTAAAATTATTCTAGTTTAACAAGGTTTTTACCAAAGGACCACACACACAGAAGATAAATAAACAGGAAGATAATTTTCTAATCTAAGGAAAATTTTGTCAAACAGTTGTAACTCCATAACTATGGGAGGTAGGAAGATTAAAATGGGCCAATATTATAGCAAATTTAACCTTCTTTCACAAAGAATCAGAAACAATGTATAGCCAGATCCATATTTAGCAAGAACTTCAGAAATCAGGGTGTTAACCTGTACAGCATACTGAAAATCAATCTACCCGAATCAATCTAATCCATTTTTTGACTATTGTAGATTTTGTTAAAAACCAAATTCTTCATCTTAAAAAAGAGCTAGATATAAGACTTCTCGCACCAATAAGACTATCACGTTTTCTATTAATTATTAAAACCCAGACTTTCTAAAATAAAAGGGACAACACAATGTTTTATAATTTTAATTTTACATCCTCCATTGATGCCTCACTCGAAATGCTAGCTGTCAGCAAAAATAATGCTGTCCATACATCAAAATATCGTATGAATTTCCAGACTTGATGTTATATAAATACTTTGGAATCTTGCAAAGGAATTGTTAAACTAGAAAATGCATAGCAAATGTTTTCGAGTTTTGTATTCAATGGCTGTCAATTGCTAATTCCAGTTATTTTAAATTACCACAACAATTTTAAATTATCTGCTACAGCAATAAAAATAAATCAATAGTAAAAATGTCACTAATAATTTATTTCATTCACTGTGTGGTCTGTATAAAAAATGAGAGATCAAGATGGTACTGAGCTATCCGGAATCAACAGCAAACTAAGAAAAGAGGAAGACTACATGAAGGTTACAAATAAGACACATGGTTTCAAAACCAGCTAAATAACTGTTCTCATTTTTCAAGAAACACAATCAAAATTGTTTAATTTACAGAAAATCATAAAATTTAAAAAATTGACTAGAAGTGTACAGATAATTATCAGGACATACACAGTGTAGATTACAAAATTTGTTTTTAGTACAAAAATTTATAATTAATTTTTTATGTACTGGTATCTGCAACCAACCTATACTTGGAATCAGATAAGTCTGCATGGAAGGGATGTAACCCAGGAAAACCAAACATGAACATAAAGGCACTGACTTTATACATTTATTGAAAGGTAGCTACTGTAAATCAGTTTATTCTTCTCCGCATACATAGTTGTGATCATATGTGGTTGATAATCGCTCTTTTTTAATGGTAAATTACTTATTTATTTAATTATTTACTTCCAACTTAAGTGGTTTGAGGTTGGTACACATTATTGCCAGTGCAATCATTCTCCACTGATCCATAAGGAGAATAATATAATTATTTTATGTACTTCGCGTTTACATTGGTAGTGTTTCCCAATGTTTGAGAAAGTTAAATGTGTTGCCAACCAGAACATGCTCGTGTGCTCAGATCGTACGATCGTGTTCTTCCTGTAACTTGTTTATGGGACAAATGTGCTAGTGCTTCCTGGTTACTTGTTTAATATTAGGACACCTATCCTCATTTGAATCCTTCGATTATTGATTATCTCAAACTTCCAAAAGTGTTAGCAAATAATAAATCTTAATTTCTTGATAGCACTTCATGCCATATTAAGTATAAAATAGATTTTGATAGTTATTAGTAACAATACAGAGTTATGAGGGTATTCATTGTTATTGTTAAAAAAATTGTGACCTTTAGATTAATAACAAAATATTTTTTCAACACTTTTTCAGCTCAGTTAGATTCACTATCTCAATAAGTATTCTGTAATCTTTCTCATTTAATTAAATTGTCATAATTACTATTAAATGGTTTTTCTAAATTATATTTAGTGACAACATTTGATATTTATACTTAAATACGATTTGCAACCTAAAGAATATTTTTTGTTGTCGTCATACGAAGTACATAAATGATGTTACTTGACTCTAACCTCACTTAACATCAGCAGAGGCAAATGACATTAAAGGCCTCATCCGAACGGAAGCATGTTACTAGTGTTTATTTTGTGGAAGTTGGCAATACGCATGAGGCAGCCATGTTGATTATTTTTATGCAAACTTATGTGACTCGGAGCACAGTTGATGTAACTAGTTAAGCAAGTGAAGGTTTATCTGGATTGGTAATGGAATGATTGATGTATTTTTAAAACCCACAAGTATTTATTGTACTTAATACTTGTTTAAATCAAAAAGATGTTGCACTTAATAAGAAATTTAAATTAAAAAGATACATTTTTTTAAAAAACTTGTCAATTAAGTTTCACACACTCAAATCGCCAATTTCACATATATTTTCACATAAACCTTTGGCAACAATGGAAAAGTGTGTATGAATGCTTCGAAACAGGTGCTCACAAATAGGGGAAACAATGCAGCAAAACTTTAAACAAGGTGACTAAAATAAAAAGTAAAGAAAAATATACACAAAGGATCGTTTATAAATTAGCTCACATGATCTTTGAGAGTTTGTTACCAAATTTGTATCTAACTCCTCCTTGATGTGATGTCACAATACGGTCTGCTCCCTCCCATCATAAACAATAATTATCCCACTCCCATCACAACACACAAAAATGGAATAAAAGGAGAAAAAATAATCATTTATACAGTTCAGAGGACTATTAAGGTCGAAGATGTCGCATGGAGAAAATGGTGCAAAAGGGATTACAAGACTTTAGTTTTCATCATAAGAAAATTTACCTCAATTTAGACATTTTAAACATTTACGATATACCAAATGTAACATCATGCTTTCTAAAATAACTCTTCCCCCTTTCATCATGAACTGTCATGTTTCACCAACCCCCCCACCTCTAAGACAGTGCTGTAATTTATGAACGATCTCAAATATAATAATAGTTCAAAGACTTACATGATCCTTCCTATTCTTAATATAATGCAAGAAAGCAGCTTTCAGACGAGTTGTCATATCTTTGTTCATTGTGAACTCCTGCAGTTCTGCTTCTGTGACTGTGATATTGAGCCCAGTCTCGGACAGTTGAGAAATTGTTATGTCTGAAGCACTGGGCATGTCGCTGACACTCATACTGCTGCAAGGTTTCAAGCGAAACACCAAATACTTTAATAAACTAAATATTATTCGTTCAATTACTTGAGCAACATTAACAAAATCAAATAAATTAGTCATCAAAACAAAAAAGTTTATTCTTAGTCATTCTCAAGTTAAAAAATGATTCATTTCAGTAAATTATATTCCACTAATTCATTCACTTAGCATTATAATAACAACTATATTTCACTAGTTTCCAGAAGAAAACACAAAAAACACTGTATACAAAATGTTAACTTCAAATACCCAACCTTAATCGAAATAGAGACCCAATTTAACTATACTTAGAAATAATGTTCAGCTTCCATTTACAACCCACCAGATCAAATTGAACTGAAACTATTTGTTCTTTTCCGAAACTTATCATTATTAAATAATTATATTTATCTTAGTTTGAATGAAATTAATAATCTTATATCTTATTTCTCAAATGCCACTTTGTAAAACAATCATTTTGAAACAAAGCGTGCACTGTCATGAGGCAAAAGGAGCATTAGTGAATACTAACATGTATAGAAATTAGAGAATTAGTACGAAATATGCAAAATCTTTCCATGGTTATTACTGTAGTAAGTATTTTTAAACCATTGTTTTGCTATAGGATATTTTCTAGTAGTCTGAATTGAAATTCAATGTTTGAAAATTTATCACAATCTCTTGCTATCTCAGGTTAAATATAATTACAAAAATAAAAATGTATCATCGATAACAATTGTAATAATAATATACAAAAAACCCTAATAGCTCACCTATTTAAAAGATCATGGGGAGAAATGTCAGCGGGAGAAACAGACACGAGCCCATATATCTTAGAAAAAAAGACTGGGACATTTCCACAAAGAGCAGCACCAAGAAGTCTGTCACCAGATCCCATGAATTCTATCATATCAGTATCTTCATTGTATGAAGCAGTAGCTTTACAAAAAAAAATCAAAATAATTTTTACAATGTTATCATTTTGAAAACTATACATCAAAGCTACAACAATTAAATGAGACTTACAAGAAACAGCTAAAATTGCCTTTTGATTATACAAATAAGCAGCTTGTCCCAAAGACAAAAATTGGTAACATTGAACTTCAGTGTCTTGTTCCTTACGATAAAACCCAGTATTCTTCAACAGACAAAAAGTGGTAAATTTGTTGGGTGTACCTCCCGATTCAGTTGCAATTTTGCCTGAAAAATTTAATGATTCAAGTACAGAACAAAAATCATTTACAAATTATTGATTTGATCCAATCTTTATTGGATGATGTCAGTTCACACCACTTACATACACAATATATTCTAAATGGACAGTTCCAAATTTAACATAATACTCCATAATTACTGCTTTAAAATGATTTATTCCAACTCATGCTAACTTTTTATTTCAAAATGCTTATATTTTATTGTGAATTCAAAGATAAGATGTGTATTTTTAGACCCCAATTAATTAAAATAAAAAGAACAAAATATTGCAAATGTTTGGAAAATTTACTTCTTTCTCCAGGGTTATAAACAAATAAAATTGCACGATTCTACCCAACTGCACTGATCAATGAAGTACTAGTTTTCAACATTGTTTCAACGTAATTGTACTGAATCCTAATTACACACTTTTATATTCCTGGCATTCCAAACACAAATAAACAAATTAATTTTGCAAAATTTTTACAGAATAGTTTTATAATGTTAATTAAGCTAACAAAATATTATAATAAAAAACTTGTTTCAGTAAGAACTTCTCCTTAACTTGACTGTGTCATTTACAGACTGAATAAATTGTAGTAATATGTAAATTTATTTCCTTTACCCAGAGCATAATGCAACTGTGGAGAGAGTGGACTATTTACTGCCGCAGCCAATATCATAACCCCTCCTTCCGTAGGCTGCATATCCAACATCCATACATCCAGCTCCATTGGGTTTCCTGCACAAGATTCCTGCAAAACATACAAGAAACCAAGAAATAAAAACATTTTATTGGGTAGTTTCATGTCAAATCAATAAACAAAAATAGGTTACCATGCAATGCCTCAGATGGGAAATTGCAAATATTTATTTTATAATGTAAGAGATAGTACTGAATTTTCTACAAAATCGTTGAATGTTTTTCGTAATACTAATAACTAAATTGTCTTACTTTATTTTATTTGTCTTTTGGAGAGGTTTAGGCATGAGGCCTGATCTTCCACCTAACCATTGGACTTGGAAGAGGGAATTGGGAATGAGAGTTGTAGGGTTGCTGGGAAACCCCAGCCGAAAACCTCACCTAGTTCGGCTGAGTGGAGTTTGAACCCACACTCCACTGTTCAGCAGGATTGTGGAAGCGAAGACACTACCGTTAGACTACACAAGTCGGTTATTAAGAATTAAAAAATTACAGAAATGTAATTTTTTATACTCCTGGAAAAGTTTTGATATTTGTACTAATATATAAAAACTTAACAAGAAAGCAGTCTGTCTGCTACTTAATCCCAACTAAACCACTGAATTAATCACATTGAAATTTGGTGAGGATATAGTCAAGACGTTCAGGATGAACATAGGCTAACTTTTATTTTTTAAATGTGTAAAAAGAAAGATAGAAAATGATGTTGACCATAAAGGTCAATGAAATCGGGAAAAAAGAGAGATAATCACATTGCCTAAATGGTTAGGGCTAGGTGACAAGTATGAATGGCAAGATTGTTCGCCTCAAAAAGTTTTACAAAAAAAGTCTGTGACAGCATATGTCTATCTACAAAGGTTTCTCTACATTATCAGAAAAACATTATTAAAAATAGGAGAGTTAAAATAATTCAAATTAAGAGAACAATTTAAGAAGGAAAACATCAATCATCAAATTTAATAGTTTTGTTTTGTGCATTTAACAAAGATTAAAAGCATCTTTAAATCGTAAAATTTGGGCATGTGGTTTAGATTTTAAAAGAATTTTAATGAAATGATGCCACCGCCATTGTGTCTTGCCTCAGAAGCGAAAATTCGTCATGCCCGGCTTCTGGTGAATGGTTTTGTTAGCTTAACAAGTAACACCGGGCAATCAACTAGTAATAAAATAAGAGAAAATATTAAAGAAAAACTTCCACATATTAAAGATACATTTCTTGAGTATAAAAATATATTCAACCTCCTAAATCTTTTGCAGTCATTTGAATGACTTCAACTTTAAAGCAATTAGTTCCTTTTTTGCTTTGATTCATGGAAAGTCAGAATGTTATCATATTAGAGGAACTATAAAGCATCAAATTAAAAATTGAGTCTTCATGGATATCTAAAAGCTCCAAATCCATTTCTTGATTTCTGTGTTACACATCTTTAATGAAATTTCTATAAGTGGAAATGAGTTACTATTCACTTGTTCTGTGGTAATTTTGATGTACATTTTCATCAAATCTAATAAATTTTGGGATTACCTTTTTCAAGATGAATCATGACTTCAGTTTTCTGCACAGTATGGATGAAAAGACATTTTAAAAGAACTACAGTTCAAAAATCAATGAGGGCACTCTAAAGTTACCAAGATATTAAATTTTGAAGTTCACTAAGTCAATTTAGATTATATATTTCTAGGTTTACAATACATATCCAAGACTAAGTTTTAAACTTATTTTGAAAATTCTTAGTCACTAGAAAATATTTTGTCAATTATTGAGGACATTATACAGCTCAGCTAAATTATTTATAGACAGAACTTTGAGCCGGGTATTAATTGGTGACAATGAGGAAAAAATCTAATTAAATTTCTCTGGAAGAACTTGAAAATATTGACAAAAGTCAATGAACTTACCCAAACAGTTTCATGAAAAGCATCACGGACCATTTTATTCACTTCACATTCATATAAAAGATGTTCTACATCTTTCTCTTTATCCCCATCCAAGATCCACTTTTGGAGAGACTGTTCAGAGAGAACATATAAATACCACTCATTGTTATCGACTCCTTTTCCTTTCACCGCCACAACTTTCACTAGCTTCTGGAAGAACAGAAAAATAGTTTTGCTTTATTCCCAGTTTCACAAACAACACCAATAATTTCAATCAGATTTTCTAGGCACATAAAAAAAGGTGAAATTCATGAACCTAGGAATCCTATATTATTCAGGTATCTTATATTTCATAATTAATTTCTAAAGGGAAATGACTTCCATTATCTTTAAAATATTTTAACAGAGAAACAAAATATATTCAAAACATGAAGTGGAGAGTTTAATGATTCATTTTGCTACAACTTCAAAATCTGAAGGAAAAAAATAATACAAACTAACACAGAAATTGATCTGCAAAAAACATATTGTTATATTAGCACAATTTTTAACAATACACTGTGATGCAACAGAAAAAATAATACCATGTGTGGTAAGAAAAAGATGACTCTTTTACTCGCAGACTCATAAAAATTTGAGTGGGAGAACAAATTAAAATATTACAATAAAATTCAAACTAATGCATACATCCTTGAACATTAAAGCACTTTTAGCTGAAGCCTACACCCAAATCTGATGAGTGGGATTTAAAACTCTTGAGCTCAGCAGAACACCTGAATTGAAGATGCAACCAGTTGACAATTCAGATACAGGGATTATTTCACCCGAAAAGTATTTTAAACAAATACTTACCGTTTCCATTATCTGTGAGGTGGGCAGATTTCCAAAGATGAGAGACGAAACTCTCCGTCCAATACCACCCAGACCGAGCCAACCGTGAGGAGTGCGCAAGGGTCGACATGATACAGCATGTCTTCCAGCTGAAGTGACCCGAGGTTCCACTAGTAACAAAGTTGATGTAGTAGTTGCAAGGACACATCCCAGAGGAGCTAGATTTGTGAGAGAATGACACTCTTGACCCTGCAGATCAGCACTACTTTCCACAGATACACCTTCATGTTGCACACTGGGCCAATAACGGACAGTCCCTTCTGGGGATACAGCGATGCACGAGGGATTCTAGGAATAAGTGAAATCAAAGAAGGTAGTTATTATTTATACATAGTACCTATAGGATGTCTTTTCATACTCACATCTAAAATCTTTTCACAAAATATGCAAGTTCTTTTAAATGTTCCCAAAAATTTAAATAATAATTAAAGCCAAGTAAGTCAGTATACATAAATGATTCAATACACGAGAATGATTAATTTGAATTCATTGGTAAATTCAACTGAAACCTGAATTCATTCATATACCAAGTCTTCCAATTAAATACGATACTTCAGTTTACATGAGTGTTTTGCAAAAATAAGGCATTACCTACAAATAATGTTATTTTTCACTATTGAGGAGTCTTTTGTAGATGACAGAATATTCACTTATAATAGAAAATTAGCTGCACAAGATAGTGAGAAAGGAGTTAGGAAGATCATTCACAAGAGATTTTATATTATAAATCCAGTCACACCTAAAATTCAGTTTTGACACTGTGTTCATACTGGTAACTAATTAAAATGCTCGTAAATTTAAAAAATCCAGTACACTTGTACAAATCTCTTACTTGGTTCCCTTCAGCAGTAAAGACAGCAACCAGTTCTGCCTTATGTGCCAGGTCACTGGGAGGTAAAGTCAACTCATGACAGGGGCTGTTAAGTATGGGTCTATGTCTTTCGATATCAATAACTTGTTTGTATTGCCAAACTAGAAGTCGACGCCCACATACGAACCAAGCCCATCCGTCAGTCGATATGCACACACTTACTGCAGCACTTCCTGAGGGAGAATGAAACGCAATAAATTCAAGAGAAACGAAGAGCACTTATAAACATTAAAAACTGAGCTTACGGTCCGAAAATGTCAACGCCTCGGTGACAAGCATCGGCAGAGCAACACCAAAGTTTTCGACAACATGGTACGGTGTTTTGCAAACCACTTGAACAGACTGATTGGAGCGACCTGATACACTGTACTTGCTGCACAAAAACCATAGGCAATTTAATGACATGGTGCGAAAATAAAAAAGTAACAAATTAACAAGAACTTACGAAGATGAAATCTTTTTCAAGCCAGGAAGTAAGGAACTTCTTCTACTAGATGATGCAGATGTGCGAGGGACGCGTGGTGAATACAAAGATCTTGTTGGAGTATTCATTGGATTCATTGCACCAGTTTCACTTTATAGATGACTATATGTAATCTGTAAAACTGTAGTCACATAACCTTTTTCTAATAATTTGCGCCAAAAAGAATACTGGAAACATTCTTCCGTCGCCGGCTAGCAGTCACGTTCACATTCAGCGCATTTCAGATTCCGAATCGGTTCGAGTTCATAATCTCAATATACAATATGGCAAACACCAAAATACGAGCACAGCATTAACCTTACTTTTACATTACAAAGATTCGTTTGCTTTGTCTCGCAATAGTGACTAAAAATTCCTTTCAATGATTAACCTCTTATATTTAGTTTTCATATCTTTTATTTATGAAATTATTACATAATATTTTTGATCCACCCAAAGCGCTTATATATAATCAAGTTTGGTAGAACTGAAATCTCCTTCCAAATCGTTCCAAATTCTCGCGGAACACTCAGCACTCACACACACTGGAGCAATGCATCTTGAATGCATTCCAAACCATAGTCTGTGGTCTGTGTGCAGGTGCAATGCAGTGTGAGCTGAGAGTGAGCGTGTCTGTGTTCCAAACCATCCGGAATGAGGCGGTTCTGTTGTCGTAGGGGTGTCTCTTGATGAATGCTGTGGGTTTGACGTTTGTACAGCAGTGAATAGTCTGACATGTAACAGTGAACTGCCGTCGGTGTTGCATGTTATTTTAAATGAAAATATTGACATGAGTTTACCTAGCTGTGTTCTTTCTTCTTGCACTGTAATCATACATAGCTCAGGTGACAGCTTCAATAAGACATTTCTTTTCAACTTATTTGAATCAGCAATGTTTTATCATTCTTGAGCATTTTATACATAATTGATCACTATTCTAGTACTGTTTTAAGTGTGTTTAATTGAAGTGGTTTTCCAATGTGATATTATTATTATTAGTAAACAATGGGTAAAAGGTATTATTGTGACTATTGCGACAGACATTTCGTCGACGATTTGGAAGCGAGAAAAAAACACTTAGCTGGTGTCATGCATATGCGCTTACGGAAAGAATATTATGACAAATTTAAAGGTATATATGAACTTATGTTAAGTACCCTCTCATCCAATTGATTGTTTATTGTGAAACATAGTTATCTAAACCTACATTTCAGTTCCTGTGAATATTTTTGGAAAGTATGTTTAGTATCTGTTCCCTCCTCTTTTGAATATATGAAGTAGTTTCTTGTAGTTATCTATCTTGAGATAATTATTCTTTTTTAATACTGATTTCTAGATGCTGAAACTAAGTATAAGGAAGAAATTGTGAAAACTGGATGTAAAAGGTATCTCAGATTTGGAGATTGTGCATTTGGCTCTCATTGCAGATATACTCACTATTCTCATGAAGAGTTAGAAGTGTTAAGACAACAAGGTAATGTTGCATTTAATTTTTGTATATGAATGATGTATATGTGAGCACAAAACCCTAATTCGGCCATTGTACAAAAAAAAAAAAAAAAAAGAGAGAGACCAAAACTAGATTTGGCAGACCGTTTTTGCCAGTACTAGTTTTCGGCATTTTCAAAACAACCAATGCTAGTTTTGGAGGTTTAGCTATTGCCAGAAATAGTTTTGAGCGTTTTGAAGGACAGAACTAGTATTGAGCATTTTCTCAAATAGAGAAGTTGTATTTAGTTTTAGTGGATATAATTTCTAGAATGTTTGCTATGGTTAAAATGTTATTTTTAAGCATGAGGCAATTATAAAAGTGAATTATTTCCAATGTGTAATGTTGCTTATGATTGGATTGATGGAAAGCTTCATTCTCTTATATACGTTTTTACAATTTTAACATTAACCTTTTTTATGACCTGAGGTCAAATATTAATAAAACACAATAATATAAGTCTATAAATTAATTTCTTCCACCATTTTTGTATTTATTTACATATAACAATGGATGGATGGCGCACCATAACTCTCAAATGACTGAAGCAATTTCAACAAAACTTTGTACAGTTAAAACTATCTGGCAAAAAGCATTATGGGGGTAATACATTACTTGTACCACTAAGGAGAGGTGATATATACCCATCGTGTAGAGTGTGAGAGGGAGAAAATATAAAAATAATCGAAATTAACCGCTATTCCCACAGTGGACTTACATCTAGTAAGTACGTGTTTGGCAAACACGGGGCCCCGAGCTGAGTCTGGCATTACTTCCACTTATTTGTGTGAGGCTCCTTCCTTTCTCTTTTCTGACCTCCCTTGGTCACCTCTTGTTCTTTTCGATCCCGACGCTATTAAGGCTAGGGTATCTTTCATTTTCCTCATCCCTCTCATTTTTTGT